>CM055112.1:2521841-3121841 GCA_029204225.1 Diphasiastrum complanatum
GGTGTTCTTTTATGCATAATTAAGTGCATAACACTCTAGAATCTAGAAATGTAAGGACCATAGAGTGTGTTTTCATACACAAGGGAGGTCCAGAGTGACCTCCAGTCACACTTAACCCTCCTACATGATCCCCCTTCATCTCCTTCCAATGCCTCCTATTTCACACACAAATCTGTTTGAGACACCTTTGTTCTCTTTCCTCTATTCTATATTAACTCCAAAGATGTTCTCTCACCCTTATAATCATTCTTTGCATGAGGTGCCTCACAAAACTTATTTGTGAGTCTCCTTTTTCTTTTCCAAAATTTTTCACATGCACTTTCTGCATGATCCCGGAAGGTGCATCTAAAAATACCTTACACGACCTTCCTCGCGAAAGATGCATGTAAAAAACAAATTTACAAAAAGAAGGAAAAAAAGTTAAAAACGTTTTCACACCACGGAAGGTCACCTCCTCGACAATTCTACCGTGTGGGAAGGGCCTTCCACCTCGGGCTACCGCCCTCGGCCAAAGGCCCTTCCCCAAAAGAATGGCCTCGGAGGGTGACACCCCCAAAAAAGTTTAAGTAAGTACGAACGGCTCCTAAAAATAGTCCTCGGGCAAATACTCTCTAGCATCTCCACTTATCTCCTGTTAGCATTTTTTAAGCCGTCATCTACCAAATGGGAGACCTCACTTTTCTATGTGAAATGAGATAAGGACCTTCTTCTTTTTTTCTCCAATGAATGTTGAGTTTTTTGACAACTAGACATGCCCACAAAAGTCCCTTATGGTATGTGACATTTGTGTGTGTTTGTGTGTGTGTGTGTGTGCGAGCAAGGCCTTCCACTATGTACGCCAATAGGAGTTTGCCATAGGCATTTGGCAAGATAATGTCATGTAGGAAGCTTTTATTTTTTGGGAGGGGGGGGGGGGGGGGGGGGGGGGGGGGGGGTTGGGGGGTTGGACGTGGGAACCTCGTATATTTGAAGCACACAAAGGTTTGGGCCCAACACCTGTTAAAAAACAATGCTACTTTTTTACCGATATGAGGTGCTTGGACAGCCATGAGTGACATGGTGGCACTCAGGCAGCTTGGGATGTTATCTCATAAGCAATGCAAAAAAAAAATTGTCTTCCATCCAATGGTGCACTTCGCCACCTATTGGAAAAATTATTTGCACATGTCAAGGCTTCACCCCAAAAGCATTTAGGAAGATTAGACACTATATTTTTCTTACAATATGTGATAGCATATTATGCATGTATGAAGAAGACATGTCCTTATCATGTTGTGGATCTATACGTACGATGCTTATGAAAATTTATAGGTTTTGAAGCATAATAGTTAGACCTTAATAAAATTTCACATTTAGTTTGTCATGAAAACATTTCCAAATGCCACTTATGACTCCTCAATACATGTAGGTGATCAAAATATAGAATTGAGGTGAGAGTTTGCTCGATATAAGGTCCCGTTATAAACTAAACAACCTCAATAAATTTAAGAATTAGAAGATATTACTATCATAAAACTTGAAAAATATATCTATGTTTATATGACTTTTCACATGTCTTCATTTTTGAGCTTTTCATAAATATACATTTTCATATTCGAAAGATAATTCTTTATACCTACAATGATGTGAAAAAAACATGGCAATACAAAAATCAAGCATTTTGTGAAATTGACTCTCATTAGAGTGATTGGAATCTATTCACATGTGCACATGGTGGCCGAGTTGAGCCCCAAGCTTGAGGTCCTAACTTATAAGCTAATTTTGGGGGATCTGGTGATAATCCACATGGCCCACCTAAATCCAACCACCAAGCACGTGATATTCCTTAACTAGGGGCTTAGATGTTAGGTTAGGTCAAGAACCAATGAGAAAAACCCTAATGCTCATATCTAAGCTCATCCATTATCATTTTGATGAGGATGGTGATTATTTGTACATACACTTTTTGAGATGCAATTTTGAGATCCAAGTAGAAACATCATTTATGTATGATATCGCTTGAGTAAATGATTGACTATTAAGTTATTTGCTATTCCACACACGTTTTAGCCTGTAATGAATGCACTTTTCATTGCGATCATAGTACATTAAGGAGAAATTGCCGATCTAATAAAACTAGTGAGATTGTAGTAAAAATCTGAAACTATATCTCATAAATTTGGTTGATGTGAGATCTGCAATGTTTGAATAGTCTTTGTGGATTATTGAAGAAATACAATCCTTCATTTTTTACTAGAGCAACAACAGTAGAACTCTGTAGGTTGCAAGAGATTGTCAATATGCAAATCAAATTATCAAAGATCCATGATAGTCATATTTCCATTTCCATCCAATTCTTGCTGCATCAAAGAATTATGATAGGCTGATATCCAATCAAGAACATTCATGAAATCAAGCCTATATTTGTTGAAAACTAATGTAGGCTAGCTAAGACTTTGATCTATCACAAATGGAGCTCAACATTGGGACATGTGGGTAGGGTTAGGTCTCTCTACGAATGGTTCAAATACTAGACCAATTACTAAACATTAGATCCTTCAGGCTAAACTAAAATTTGTTGCAACATGGGCCCAAGTATTACTGCAATGGGCCAAATACTAACAAGCACTATACAACAATAACATTGACCAACAAATTGTAGAAAACCAACAACCATTGGGTGTCTCTTTATTTTGAATACCAAGGGCTAAAATGTTTGATGCGGTAACTATAGCCTCAATAGATAGAATAATACACAAGTTATCGTCATGAATACCCCATCCAATAACTATTCCATGGTTATCAAAGACTTTATTTCAATTTTGAGTTTTGATTTCTTGTGTAAAAGTTTTGAGTCGGCGACTTTGGATTTGATACTTCCATGCAGGTATAGAGATGAATAACTTTAAAAACTGTGTAATGAACGTCTATCTATCTATATATGTGCCATAGTTGCAATGGAATGTTACGCTACCAAGAGTGCAAACCCGTTTTTTTTAACCCAAAAAAAAACTCAATCTTCGGCTAGAAAATTTTTTTGGTTAGTATGCTGAAATTTGTTATGTTAGTAATACTTAGTATGTTGCAAGCTTTAAGATGAACTCCATTCAATTGCTAGTTGTAAAGGTCTCTAGTAGCTTGTTCACAAAGATACTTACAACAAAGAGGCATTTTATTGAGAACATTCTCGGAATCATTTATGCTCGACTAAAAAAAAATGTCCCCAAATGTCACAAACTGAAAGATAAACAATCATGATCTTTCTTCTTGAAATAGATCATTTTTGCAATACTTGCACCTATTTTGTTTTTGGCAAAGGTATGCAACAAGTTGTATTCTAGGAAGGCCTCCATAGCAAGCTACTCCAATAATGTAGATTTTCAAGTTAGCATTCTAAACATGTCCAACAAGTAGTCCTCATAGAAACTTTTGTCCACTCTTAGTAGTTAAGTCATTTTTTTGACAATTCCACTAAGAAAATTTTAAGAGGGGAGAGGTCACCCTCCAAGGCCGTCCTTCCGAGGTATTGACCGAGAGCCGGACGACCTTGGTGGGTGAACTTCCTCAACGTGAAAACTTTTCTTTTTCCTTTTTTTTACAATAATCTTTTTTTGCATGCACCTTCCAAGCTAAAGGTGCACACAAAAAAGGTAAATTTTTTTACATGCACTTTCCGGCATCCGGAAGGTGAATGCAAAAAAAAAAAAATTAAAAGAGAAAAAAGAGGAAAAAAAGATTTCGCACAAGGAACAAGGATGTGTTTTGAAGGGCAAGTATATACTTTCATGGTGAAAGGCGTCAAAGTTTTAAACAAAATCGACTTTCATTATCAAGGATTTCAATGAATTTGAAGGGCACTCTAAGGATATTTAAGATTAATAGACTTTCCACTCGAAAGGCTAAAATAAAAATGCATTTATACAAAGGGAAAATTAGGTGTGAGGGGATGGGAAGGCTTCAAAACGCACGCCTCGCCAAGATTTGCTTCCTTTTAATTTGTAAAAAAGAAAAAAGTGATTTTATGGAAAGCAAAATAATTTAAGTAAAAAAAGCAAAAAACAAATTTGGGTGTTCAATAAAACCCTAACCCTAAAAACCAGAATGCGGTCTGGATCACTTTCTGAATGCATGATGCAAATATGATAGATGTTACATACATATTAGCAAAAGATTTGGTATAGAACTTGTAAATGCTTCTTGGTTTCCAAGGGGAGGTTCGAACTTGGGACCAAAGAAAATCCGGATGCCAAGCTAACCAACAAAGCCAACCCCGTTGGGTTAGAACTTGTAAATGGCAAGCTATAACTTGAAAGCATGAATATTTGAGTTGTATTTCAAATACTGTGATCTTTAAGTGAACGTAATGGATACCTCATGCATACTATGCCCATTTTTGGATAAATTATAAAGCAAAAAATGTGTTATTTTCAAAGGCAAATTTTGCACTTTTTTTTTTTGCCTGTCCGTAAGGATTCCGTACGACTGCCACGTGGCACATTTGTGTTGATCAGTCAAAGTCAAACCTGCCTATTATGCTTCATAATGTACTTCTGAAAGAATTCCAGGTATCCATTACGCAATGGAAGGAGCCGGGCAAAGGCCATTTTACCCGGTTCGGCTTTCCAAAAAAATTTACGCTCAGCCCCTCCGGGCCTCGCCTAAATTTTTTTGGAAATCCTTACCGGGCAGAATGGCCTCTGCCCGGCTCCTTCCATAACACGTTTTCCATTGTGGTTTCCCATTCTGAGACTGAAATGATGGATTTCAGTTGACCTTGATTTTCTGTGAATTTATATACAATCTTAAACAAAAGCTGTATTTTGACCAGTTGCCACTGCCACTGGGTGATGTTTTGAGAATTTCCATACTGAGGCACCAACCTCCTAAGGTCTGAAGCAGGTATACAAACGCTTATGTCTCCATGCTGGTATAAAGTACTTATGTCTCCATGCTGGTATGAAGTACTTTCCTTCCCCCTTTGGGTTTTGTCAAACACAACCAGTTTCAAATTTGTCAGATCTTTACTAGTTTGCTCTATGATGAAGGCATTTGAGAAGTAAAAGGTTTAAGATTTTGGGCTGTTTTACAGCATGTTCATCCACGTGCATGTTCATGTACATATACGTCTTTGTCGATGCTAAAAATGTTGCAGCAAGCTGCACAAACAGTAGCAATGTTCATTTTTGTCAGTGTAAATGGAAACAGAACCCTGGTCAACAGTCAGAGATCTTCTGCATGCCTTACAGTATCACCATGACGGTTATTGACATAATAATCGGCTCCTTGCTAATGTCATCACCATGAAGATTATGCAGAAAAATGAACGTTGCTACTACGCGGTGAAAGGGTCTTTAGTTTGTAGATTCTAGCACTGCCAAACCCAAGGGTTCCTGGGAACTGGCTCACTGAGCCTGGTTCCCCGACATGAAAAACCTTGCTCTGAAGGGTCTCTTGCAGACTCGATTGCGCATAACCTTACAACTCGCGTGATATAACAAATTGCAGTTTTATTTGTTTATTGTCATATGCCTAAAGATTGAGAGTCACCAACTCAGTTTCGATTACACAAGAAGCTGTTAAAAATGAACTTGACAACCGTGTATATTCCTATCTATATCTGCTTCTCACAATGTTTAGCCTCATTTATTTGACTATGTTTAGGTACAATTGATATATAACTTTCTTGTGGTATTAGGCAACAAATGTATTTTCTTCTGTTGCCACTGAAAGTGCAACGGCGGTCCTAAATAATTGGCTAGGGTACATTGGTGGTACCTCCGCAAGAGCCTGATGTACAAGCACAGTGGATGGCGTCATGCCAGGTACAGTATTCGCTTCTATGACAATCAACTCTCCAGTGTCCACCTGAAGAAAGGCATCGATCCGAGCTAAACCTGCCAATTGCAACGTATTTGCAACAAGCTCTATTCTCTTCCTGCAAATGTCTATCACATGTTTTCCAACTATTGATTGAGGTGGTGGAGTCAAGTTGACACCTGTTCCTCCCTGGAACTTCTCTTCCAGTGATAAAATATCCCCACTTTGTTTTACTGTTATGCTTGGATTAAACGCATGCATCTTGTCCTTTGTGCCCATCACACCTATAGTAATCTCTAGCCATCTACTTTTTCCTTCCCATAACAACTCCCCAGGACAAACATTTTCGTCATGTGAACTATCTTGGGAAGAAATTATCACGTCATCTGTCTCTATGAAAGGTTCAAAAATAAGTTTCTTTGGAGGAACCAATGGCATTTCAACGATGGCGTGTGTCCTACTAAGAGTCCCTGGTAGCAAGCGTGGAATTTGAGCATGCAGAGCGTCTAAATACTTGCAGTAATCACTAGCACAGCATAGTCTGGCAACCCCAGTTGAGCAGCCATCTGCTGCTGGTTTGACACAAATACTGGTTGCCTGCAGTTTCATGATTAGCCTTTTCCATTGTTCTTCAACATTGAGCATGCTTTTGTCTGATGAGAATGCCTCCAAAAGGTCCACAACATTATAAACTTCCTTGCATGCAGTCAATATACCTGAACTGGTGAGGTGATCAAGGGCAGCAGCAGTGGCTTCTTTGTCCATGCACAATCTTGAAGCCTCTGCTCCAGAACCAGTGTGAGGTACATTAAAACCTTCAAGCAAACCTTGAAGAGTGCCATTTTCACCAATGTCACCATGTAGTGCAATATACACGACTGCCTTATTCTCCTTTGCTTCTTTGATCCATTCCATTACCGTCATCTTTTTTGGATTCTCTACTCTAATGCTTCTTTTCAGCTCGGAGGCAACTTGAGCTCTCAACATTCCTGTAGAAGCTGAACGCTCGGGTTGTAATGCCTCAAGACAACCTTCCACTATTTCCTCTACCGTGTGTCGCAAAACTAATGCATAGGGTAGAGCCCACACTGTCCTACAAAGAGGAGAAACTTCTATCTTGTTCTCTGATGACCCATGATCATCTTCCCATTCTGGTGCCAATAAAAATGGAAAAGCATCAATATCATCACAAGTTCGTAGGTTTAGCCACACATTGGTGCCACTCATAAGTGACACTTGCCGCTCCGATGTGTTTCCTCCAAAAATGACAAAAACTTTTTGCTTTCCATTGTTGACCTCAGAAGTATGTGCAAAGCCATTCGAACTTGATAAGCTCATTCTCCTGGAAACATGTGAATCGAAATGCACAGGATAGGAAGAACATGCACAGGAAACAACCATACGCAATACATCTGAATGAGAAAGTCCAACCTGCGCAGACTGTTGAAAAAGGAAGCTTGTTTGCTCCATACCACTCAAGATGTTGATATCTGAAAAATAAATTTCATTTGGTATATGGGCTTTTTGACGCGATTCCTGAAAAGTTTGACCGTTCCATGTATCTACAAGCCACCCATCTACACGAACGAAATGGCGTAGCTCGAGCGTTTTAAACAGCCGTACAGCTTCATTTCGGATCTTTTCAATGATTTCAGGTAAGAACCTTGGAGGAGTGTAGTAGGATACTTGCCTGGTAGGAAGGTACTTCCTGCGAAATGTAAAAATACCCTCATCAATCTCAAACTCATCATTACCAAGATCCTTAAGTTCAACCTCTGTTGGCAAAAGAGCCACTGGCTGTTTGTTGTTGCCAGAACCCACATCTAAAATTATAACAGTGAATTCCTTTCCAGTTGCAACAAAAGGTTCTACCACAACCCTGGTGTCAATGCCTTTCTTCAGCAATATCGTCGCTCTATTGACAACTTGATCAACACCACGTGCTACATTTACTCCAATGCTAGATCCAGCACAAGCTGGCTTGACCACAACTTTGCCCGAGCCAGTATCTAGGTTATTGGTCACAAACCACTTTAAAAGTCCATCATAGTCTTGAGCAAGGTCTTGCAAGAGGAAAATCGGAAGTGTGGCAAACCCCTGCCTAGATAGCTCGCTAGAAGCTTCATACTTATCAAAAGCACGACGGGCAGCTGCTGCACCAGTGCCAACAAAGGGAACACCTCCAGCTTCAAGAAGCTCCTGAATGCCTCCATCTTCACCAAACTGACCATGTATTATGGGGAAGACTATATCTGATGAAGATTTAAGATGCTTGACAAACTCAGAGTGTGAGACAAATGGTTTTGCCATTTTGTCAAGCTTAAAATCAAAGTCAGAGGGCGTATTAGAATACATCTGTGCTGCAGATATGGCATAGGCTTTCAAGCTTCTATCTAAATAGTAACAACTCACCGCCACATCTTTGGCCTGAAGATGATCAACTACAGATCTTGCAGAATTTAAAGAAATGCCTCGTTCTTCAGAGGGTCCACCGCACAGTATAGCAACTTTTAGAACCTCTTTTGGTGGCCCTTGACCTTCGTTCCTGATGTTCCTCTCCTCTTTAATGGACCTCTGTTTTTGCTGCTCTTGCCTCACATTTATGAGGCCAGAATGCTTATGTGGTACCCATCGTTGAGTAAGCCATTTGGAGCCATTCTGATAGAGAGTTTTCAAAGAGAAATTTTGGCCTTGTTCTATTAAACATGAAAATCTGGTGAAGACATTACTAGAGGGATTTCTAAGGCAAGGCTGGCTGGACTGTAGCAATATAGATTGCATATTAAGAGTGTTCATACTGTCAAGTAAAAAGTTAAATTCTAAAAGAACATATACATGAGCTGTAGCCAAAAGAGTTGGACTAAAGAAATGGAGGTACTAGATATAGTCTTAGACAACCTTCTCGTTTTTCAGGACCGACACATACATATACAAGGTCTAGAACCACTGAGAAAAGATGTCTTGCACAAAAGCAACCAACAACGGATGTTCCAAAACTGGGCCCTCCAAAAGGGACACTAGTTATTGTTGTAAAGCCTCCAAAGGAGTGGGCCTCAATCTGCTGTAATCTCTTATTTTATATCGGTATTTTGAGTTCTGTGCTTACCAGACAATTCGTCCATTAGTTTAGTTAGCTTCATTTATGGTGAGAACCGTACAGTTGACTAAAACCGGCCACTTCTTGCCAACTATTGTGATAATCACAGTTTGCATCTATGAATGCTCAAATCTGATGTGATACCTTCATTCTCGATTCACAGTAAACATTCTTTCATTATGTAGCATCTCTCTGAAGCTGGTGTTTCAATGACATTACGTATGATCAATGGCTCATTGATTCTCTCTTCAAAAGCACCAATGCTTACTATCACTCAAGTGTCCTCCATATGCCTTAAACTGGACGTTTTTCAATCAAAGCAGACAGCCGTGAATGTTGTAAGACTTTGTCATGAATTATCAACATCGGCGATGCTTCACAATCATCATCATATGCACTGTGCAGTCAAGTCCATCCTGGTAACATGCAGAACGTTTGTTAGGTACATGCAACTGATTCTGAATTTGAGGCGTAACAATAAAATCGAAAAAATGCTTTGAATCACAAGACTCATTCACTTGAAGTTACAAAGTCATGCTGCAAATCTCATGGGCAGATTAATTTAGCTTATAGCCGTGTCCATATGCACTACTCTGCTATGTTCAGCTCCATCCTATCCTCACAAATAGATTCGACCCACAAATGTGTCCACAACACTCCCCTACAAGATGTGGGCAAATATAACAACTTGCATAAAAAATTGATAGAAATACCGGAAGTGACAACTAGTTGTCTATCCAAAAACGAAAAAACTCCTGACCTGAACCCGATTTACAGCATAAAAACTTGAATAAAAGGAGTATTTGAAGAACAACCAGAGAAAAACAAACTTACTAGGGCATCACTTCACGTCTACGGTTTGTGTTCAGAGACGAAGCTATTGGAAGTAAATTTTTGCCTGAAAAGAAGTTCAATGACAGAATACTGGCTCCAAGATCTCTTTAATAAATAAGGCCGACTAATGAACAGCATGCGCACACTTGTTAAGAACTAGCACCCCAGTCTGATTAAAACAAATTTTCTGACAGCATGCGGGTCTCAACTTTTTCAAATGTTTATGACTCAAGAACTTGCGCGTGTATCACCGAAAGTATGAAAACTAGCCTGCTTCTTGACTTTCCCATACCCTGGAGTTTACAAGCCATGAACCAGCAAGTAACCAACAAATAAATATCCAACACATGGGCCTAATTGGTCATTCACAACCATCATCAAGGGCTTATTTCACTGCTTACAATCACGAAAATGAAACAAAACTTAAACAAATGTTCCACTGAAACAACAAAGAAACAAGTAAGACCATATCCAACTTTTCCAGGTTCCCAATAGCATGCCAAAATTCTGCAACCCTGACCGCAAACCCCTCAAAAGTAGAAATCCAACCCTAATTACACCCAACAACACGAATCATCATTCTCTTCCACAAGTGATTCACTTCATTCAAAACCATAGCTGGATGGAAAACAATCGACAAAAGCCACGCAGCATCTACTACTACATCAGCACAAATACTACTGCATTGGAGCATCATCACTCACCTCATCTCTCTCCACCCACCATCGTCTTTCACCTTTCTTCCGCGCAGCTCAAAGCGATTCGAACAACAAAAGAGAAAAGGCAAAGAAAAGCTTCATGTTTACATTAATAGAAGAGAAAGCGAAAGAGAAACGAAAGAAAAAATCTCATAAAAGAAAACGGAAACTTTTAATAATAACAAGGGATAGGGATACAGGCAAGCCACAAGGGCCTGGCCCTGCCCTAATAAGAGCCGGTGTAGAGGCCATCCCCAAATAGTAATAATATCCCTCCTTTTATAAAAAATGATGGAAAACTCATGATGATACAAGAAAATTAAAGTATTTAAAATATCAACGGCAAAAATGAATTAAGCTACTCAGTAGCTATGTAAAAATTTAAAATAGTGAGATAATTACTCAAAACCAACTGCGTGATGTAGATAACTAACTAAAATAGATCCAGTAATAGGTAATTCATGAAAGCTTTGAAGCAGCTGCTCCTGCAAACTGAGTTCGTCGAAGAATTGAAAGCGCCTGTGAACGTTGTAATGCAATAGAAATATGCTGACGGTAAAAAGAAACAATGACGGATGGTAAGGTAATGCTTTGTCCGTGGCGTTTAACCATAAGCTCCGCACATAAAAATAAAAAATCATTAAATTTCTTGTGTAGACAACCATATGTTTCCAAGACAAAGGAGATGAAATCTTCACCGGGTGCACGATCATTATAATCTCGTTCCTTTTCTAGCGCTGCATGAAATGCAGCGGCCCCTTGCGTGGTGAAAGAACGACGAAAGAGGTCCTGACAAGAGGGATCAGCAATGACAACATCTCCTAGAGTACGAATTTCATCACACGAGAGAACAAGGTCACCTCGTCGTCGAGAAGATTGTGAAGAAGGCCCTGGTAAAATGTGTGTCTGTTCTCAAACAACATGAAAACCACTATCATGAGCAATAGCAACAACGACATCATGAATGGAATCATGTGAAATAATATGTTCTCCACTCATTATAAGATGAGTACCCAAGGAATCCAACACATGCTCACATGAACACTTAGAGAGACCAATTAACATTGGATGTGGAAGTCCAATCTGGTTCGAAAGGCAGTTATAAACAAATTATTGTTGAGTTGCAAGAGTGGAAGAACTGGACATGCAACCAACCAAGCCCCTGCACCTAGACCAGCACAAGAAAGAAGACGAGCTTGGACTGCATCAGAAGGTGAATCATTGATAAATCGACCGAAGGAATAAGTGTGAAGATGTTCCAAAATAGTCTTTTAAAAAACCGGTCGTTGATTTTGTTTTGCTTTATTTGATTTTTAGGAACGGGTCTTCGTCATAGTGCATGTAAATAATATAATGGTTAATGGTTGATCCAATAGTTGGCTTATGAGTATTATTGCATTTGTTGTGATTGTTTGTTTGAGGTTATGTTGATTCATGAGTGTAAAGACCACTAGAGAAAATCCTTAAGATGATGATAGGAGAACACAATAAGAGAGACTATGGAGCCAAACTACCCAACCAAACCTGGATCTAGCCCCAAGCCATGTCATATGATAGCAAGATGAGAACAGCTCAACTGGTAACCTGAACGAAGTCGTCAACGGGATAATCCCTACCTCAATATAGAGAGAGTAGAGTCCTGTGCTTGAACCCATGCAATCCTCATGCAGGTCAACTATAAATAGGTCACTACTCTTCATGCATTGCCTATATCCATCACATGTACATGCACTACTCCATATGTCTCAATTAGAGTGTCTGGGTCCTCTCAAGGTCATTAGTCACAAACAGGCCTCGACGTGGAATAAAATCTAAGCGTGACCAATAATCTCGAACACTGGAGGGCCGGTCTACCATATTAGGACTGTTCCATGTCCTTTGCTGAATATGGTCGTAACAATGAGTATTGTGAGACGTCTTGTAACATTGTCTAAAGAGAGCATGTCAATGTTGAAGTCTCCTAGAATGTTGGTTGGTGATGGTTTGTATTGAAGGATGCTCATCTTCTATAGTGTGATGTATTCTTTTAGTGTTTGGTTGTTATCATAATATATGGTTGTCCCTAGAAAATGGTCATTTTGAATTGCATCTCATATTTTTTAGAAGCTACAAAGTTATGGTTTCAAGTTCATTGCAAGCACAGTAAAGTAATCTAAAAAAATATGAAGTTCATATTTTTGTTTTGATATTGTGTTAAAAGATTGAACAGAAAGTTGAGTGTCTTTGTAAGTGTTCATGATATGGATTTGGGGTTGCCATGTTGCGTGTGTTCATGTGCATTCCATTTTAGTACTTATGTATGTGTCAAGTTTGAATCATTGATTTTGGAGTGGTGAGGTGAGGTATAAGTTTTGAATATCTTGTACTCTAAATAGGGCTTTGTATGTTAGACCATTTTTGGTACATTCTTTTGGCTTGAAAATATAAATTGTCAACTATTAGGCCTTGTGCAGAATGTATGTTGCATGCCCTTACATGCTGTAATGAAAAATGTTTGTGTGTAATTGTGTTTCAAAATGTTTGAGTTTTATTGGTGATTTAATAGACTACAGTAAACATGCTACAAATGCACGTCTTGGGTTGAAGTTATTTTGATAAGAGAAACAAACAATAGAAATAAACTTCACATTCTTAATTGGTGCATTTGACCCAAGTAAAAAATTTCATGAAATAGTACATATAAACTCTAGAGTTCAAATATATTTGTCTATCACTATATTGTGAAACAAAATATTTTATTATAGAATTAGACTGAAATGTTTCATTCTTGTGGATGCTACATGTGGTTTGATGATGCCAATGTATCAGTGATTGTGTGTTTGATCTGCACTCTCCACTAGATCTTGATTTTCGCAGTAGTATTTTGACAATATTACCATTGTAACCATGAATTTACAATCCATTATTCATATTTCACATTATAAAATTTACCAATCACAATTGTTAAAACAATTTTATAAATGTATTCACCATTTTAGAATTTAGTATTCATGATTTACAATTTGATATTCACAATTTCATAATTAGTGTTATCATTTCATAAGCTTTATATTCATGATTCAATATCATAATAATGTTTGCGATGGTCAAAAACTCTCAATTGTGTATTAAATAATAATACTATTTAGAATAAAATCATTAGATACACAATTACTAAAATACCTAAAAAATATTTTTTGCTTACTAAAAACAAAAGTTATAGTTTTTGTTTTTTAGAATTAATTATGTTAAAAATTTGAATCAATATTTTTTAAAATTTTAGAATTTTGAAAATCTTTACTTACACCCATGTAAGTTTATTAATTATTTAAACATTAAATAAATGCAAATAAAATTACTTTACAATAATCAAGATTAAATTGTTTGTGATAATATTTAAATCACCCTGAAAAAAATCTAATTTTTTTTTCATTTTTTTTTATCATTTTTAACAATTTTTTTTTTTACAAAAAATATTATAAAAACACATCTAAAATTAAAATATTATAAACCTGACAAATCATTACAATTTTAATTTTTGGTAATAATTATCAATGTTAAAATTTTAAAATATTTCAAATTTTAAATTTTAAATCGTTAAAAAATAAATTTAAAAATATTAAATCAATAAAAAAAATTCAAAACACAATACATCAGAAATTATAAACACAATTATTCTTAAAAACAAAAGAGAATTTTTTATTTCCAAAAATCATCGATGTCATTTACATCTTTTTCTTTTGCTTTTTCTTGAGTAACCACTGTACTATCAAGTGACACCTCTTCTACAATTTTCTCGACTATAGTTACTACATTGTAATCTTGAACTAAGACATCAGCAAATTCTCCTGTGTCGCCTACTTTTAGCAGGAGGCTGAGGTTCCTTGGACAAGGAAATTATTGTATCCTCGATGTCCAAACTCTTTTCCACTTCAGATAATTCATCTGGCAAAATTGAAAGAGATTCATTCTCATTTTTACAAAATCAACTAAATTAGTATCTAAATCTACTCCTCCCGAGTTCTTGACATTGGGCTTGTACCTAACATGAAACATTACAATTAAAATCAATTTAAAAATTTAAAATAAAATTATGAATTAAAATACGAATTGATAATTCAGGAACTTAAGAACTTACCACACAACATTCTCAATTCCCGCATTACAGAAAGTTAGTAGAGCTTTCTATACTGATGCTGACTGCCAAGAAGAATGAAAAATAAAAACTCTCCAAATTGGAGAAGTTGTGACTTCAAGAAAGCCCTGCATAAAACTATGTTTTTCAGTGAGCTTGAAAGGAGTATCATCATTTAATGATTCCTTCATCTGAAATCCATATGGTATATCGACGATGCAGAGTGTATAAGGTTTTTTTCTTAAATTTTTTGAAATTTCTCTGCAATCGCCCTCTTTAACAGAGTAAAAGCATGGTTGATCATCAACACTTTTGGGAAGGTAGTTCTCTAATGGATCCTCCTCCGCAATGGTCTCACCCCATGTCAATCTCTCCCTATCCTTTTTTTCTGCTTTTGTCTTCAGAATATGTTTCTTGAATTGCTTTGGAAGGACTTTGTTTTTTTTTTTTTTTTGTCTTCGGGAGACTGAAAAAGAAAAAGCTATGCTTAGCGTGGGAGACAAAAAATATAAAATAGAATAGGAGACTTAACATATTAAAAAATAATAATCAAATAAAGAAAAAGCTATGCTTAGCATAGGAGACATAGAATATAGAAAAGAAATAATTAATAAGCACCTATGCTAAGCATAGGTGAAATAAATACCATGTCTCTAAACAAAATAAAAAATGGACTCAAGGCTTCATTTTGGCTACTCAGAGGATAAAGCCTCTGACACTCATCGAAATCTTGAAACTTTAATCCTGTCACAAGGGCTTCTTGAACTTTCATATATAATTTGTGCTTGCATTTAAAAAATATAATTGTTAAAAATCCAACCAAATTATGAAATCATTTTATTAAAAAAGGTAACATGAAAATAAATATTTAAATTATGATTATTACCTCTGAAATTCTTTTCTCATTTTTGCCAAGGAAAGTTGACCATCGACAACTCTTGAAAGAACACTTATTATTAGCTTTGAAGAGCTAATCCCTTGCATATTCTTCCACTCTGATATTCCCATTTTAGTAGGGATTGGCTTCAGAGTTTGAGTGCTCACAACTTTTTTTTTGGAGTTTGAGGCACCTTGAGCAGGTTGGCCTTTTATTTGAAAAGTTTCTCACTTATCAAAAATTTTATCAACAAGGGCCCACACCTGAAATAAATAAAAAAATTTAATTGATAAAGAATTTAACCAATATCAAAATTGAGTTTAAAATTTTAGTCTGATAAAAACAATTTAAAAAAGTCATAAGATATATTATGACCAAAGCATTCCATGACGAGCATAGCCAAACAAATTACTTGGCCACTGTGAAAAGCAAGCTGAAAAAAATTATCGTATTTAGTAAGGCTCTGTGTAGGATTTTTCGAATCAAAAGGCAAGTCTGTCTCTTGAGCACATAGTGCTTTCAGTTCAAGTTGATTCACATCTCCTGCTTTGGAGACTCTCATGTATTCTTTGTAAAAAAAATGAATTCTTTGTATCACGGTCATCTTCATCCGGTAGTCCTGATCAATATTGTGGTCCCAGGCCAATAATTTCGCTTCTTCCACTATCATGCCAACAAATGCAATGGCACTCACAGTTCAAAAGCTTGGGATATGGGGATACTCTTGAGATAATTGTTTTCGAGCTTGTAAACTGTGTATCCCCACAAGAACAAAAAAATGATATGAATCTAATAAAGAAAAATCAAAATTTGCAACATCGTTGCATTCGTTGGGATCAACCAAAACAACAAAGGGAGTAACTATGGCCTGTGTATGATCTGAAAATTTTATTTTTAGATTATGTACATGTGTTTCATTAGGCTCTCTAACTTCCATTGGTCTGTCTCCTATTATTGGGTCTACAGGTGGCCTATCACACTGATTTATGTCTAAAATTAAAGTTGTTTATTTTATTTCTTTTGTTTTATGGATATCCTCTCTTAATTTGGCAAGTTCGGAGTTGTCTTGTAATGGGCGGATGGCTGCACCAAGTAGTGACAAAGATGGTTCGGTGGCGGCTTTTTTGCTTTCAGCAGAAGGGATGGACTTATGGCGATGTGTAGCCATGGTCTTTGGGCGTGACTTAGGTCTAGTGGGCAAAGTCTTAGAAATATTATGAGATCTTTTTTTTTGTTGGGATGAGGGACGGCTACAGTTTCATCCTCAACATTTTCAGAGGTCGGCTTTGTGACCTGAGCAGTGGTAGAAGCGGGCTTGCGAGGTCCAATAGATACACATTTTGAACTTCGTAATGAATAGACCGGATTTTTTCCCTCAGCAATAGCAGCTAAAACCATTTTTAAGCATTGCTTCATGCTCTGGACAGAAACAAAAATCAAGTTTAAAATATAATGTTAAATCTAAAAGTTTAAATAATTTTATATCTAATAACAACTATGCTAAGCATGAAACAAACATGATTAAAAATATGTTTTATAATTACTCACCAAAGTAACTAGAGCTTTATCAAAATAGGCTTTGATGGCCTTGTCCTGACAAAGTCGGATCTTTATCATAGTCTCGTTCAAAATGAAAATAGAACGAGACTTATTCGTCTCTTTTACAAGTATATTCACAAAACCTTCTTCTTGATTCTCATCTGGTTGATCAGCAAGCAATCTTCCTTGAACTTTGAATTGTGAGTCTCCTCTGCCAGGCTTCTCAGCTAAATGAATAAAAAGCTCCGAAAGCTTTGTGTTGTTGACCCCTTTGGTGAAATAGTACATGATTTTTTTCTTATCTGTTAACGGAATATCTTGAGGTTTCTCTGAAATTTTAAAAGATATCATTGACATATTGAAAATTATCAAAGACAATTGAAAATCTGCAAAAAAAAAAAACTTTTTAGGAAAATTTAAAATGCTATCTTAATGAAAATACTGAAAACTTTAATAAAACAAGCCATTTTTGTGAAAAAAATCTAAAAAACAAAACTACAAATTAAACATATTTTCTTACTAAAATATCTCAAAAGAATCACTTTTCTGAGACAAAGCGTTGTAAAACAAGAAAATACGAGTAGCGACCTATGCTAAGCGTTGTGGTTGAGTCCTTACTAACAACTTATGCTTAGCATAGGACGAAGACGAGATTCTTCAATTCTAACCTCCTTTTGACCCATGCTGAGCATAGCTTTCATCTCTGGTCCTGTAACCTATGCTCAACATAGGTTAGCAAGCAAATTGCGAAGACATCCTATGCTCAACATAGGTCGTTACTCGCACGCTCTTGTCCAACCTATGCTAAGCATATGATGTCTTTGCTATTTGCTTGCTAACCTATGCTAAGCATAGGTTGGAAGAGGACCAGAGATGCAACCTATGCTCAGCATAGGTCGAACCGTGGTAAGAATAAAGAAATAGCACCGGAATCCTATGCTGAGCATAGGATATTACTAAGGACCCGAGCACAATCTATGCTCAACATAGGTTAAAGGAGAGGGCTGGTGCAGGCACCTATGCTGAGCATAGGTTACCCATGTTGCAAGAAGATGAATACAAATTAGAATATGAATATTTTTTAATGCAAGAATTTATTACCCATGCTAAGCATAGAGCCAAGCTAGAAAATGACAATAATCTTACCGTCAAGAAATCTGGAAGCGAGAACATATGCAAAATCTTATAGAAGGCCATGACTTGGTCGTAGCGATTGCTCTGGCAGCATGTGGGCTTCTGAATTCGCAAATGAGATGAGTTATGCTTGGACTATGGTCCTTAAATAATTTTTTTTTGAGACCCACGTCTCACGCAGTCCTTTAGCTTACTTCCGAACCATGTTGCCGCGACTCACCTCACCCCACGCCGACCTCGAGTATTAGCCCGGACAGTCCAAACCTAACCCTAACCCTAACCCTAAGAATGCTGCCAAACAGTATTTAAGGCATGGTAGCCGTCGAGATTTTCTATTAACCAGTTACTTTTTAGGCTTGTTGCTCATTTGCATTTAGTTGATTTTTCTTTGTACGTCTATTGAGGTTCGCATAGGTTTTTATTTGTTCTATGACCAGCATAGGTTGCAGTTATGTTTGAGGAGCACATTTAGTGTGGTGTTAACTATTTGAACGGTTCTATGCTTAGCATAAGTATGTAGGTAAATTTTCTTTTGAGGTTACGATGTCAAGTAGTTCTACCTCTTCTATTCCAGTAAATGTAACTCAATATGTTGCAACAAGTGCAGCATCTTCATCTGAAATTCCCAATGAAAGTTTTTTTTATATAGCCACTCCTGAATTTGAACATATTTTGGTAAACGATGTGGCATCATACTCATTTATCCGTTCATCATTTGAAATTCCTCAAGCAAGTACTTTTCAAGAAATGACGCCTGTAACTCAGCGTGTATCAAATCTTTCGACCTCGTCCTCCTCTTCAGATACAGGCTCGACACAACTAGAACATTGTTCTTTTGAACAAGTTGAATCATTGAGTGATGAGTCAAAAGCTTCAGTTCACTCAATTACTAATTCTAGTAAATCAATAGATCCACATAAGTCTGTTGATCCGTGACGTTCAAACTTTTTTCATGTTCGTAGGAGACCTTCTCAAAGTGATGTTTGTCGTGTTTATTCTAAAAGGGCTATATTCGTTGAAAATTTAGAGCCTTCTGAGGGTCCAGAATATCCTGGGTTTCCAGTCTTGAAATTCCAACACCTTCTCAACCAGTTCAAGCACCTACTAGTGTCACAGGTTCAATTTATAGATCAGACTTCAAACAAAAATAAAAATACAAGAGAGACTTGAGATCCTCACCTGATTTAACGAATCGTAAAAAATAGTTGATTACAAAATCTGAGATTCGAAAGGTACGGAATATTATTTGCTGCTCATCATGTTGTTTGCAAAAGCTGAGTATCAGAGAAATTGACGAATTAAGATCAAACTTCTTTTTACGAAGTAAGAATGAGAGAAATTACTAATTGTGTGCAACAGTGAGGCCCGACAAAAATTCATTTTCATGTTTTTTAAATGCTTTGGAGGTTTGTTGCAAAGCTTACAAAGCAGTTCATGCAATTGAAAACTCAGGGTTCAACGAATGCATGCACGACTTCAGAAAGACCCAGCATTACTGGGATCCTTACAGGGTCGAACTGTTTCTCCAAATGCTTTAAATGCAACTGTTTGGCTAAAGCATTTCATAGATGTGCACGGAGGAAAATTGCCTAATTCCTTATATTTTCACTTGCCGGATAATTTTACAAAATTAGAAATATTTTTAATGTACAAAGAGTTTGCAAAAACAAAAAATGTCCCCTATTTGAGTTACTCATATTCTCTTAGAATTTGGAAAAGAGATTTTGGACTGGTAAAGATTCTCAAAAAATCACAGATGATAGTATGCTCCACTTGCGAGTTGTTAAAGTCTGCAAAACAACTTGCAAAGACCAATGACGAGAAAGGTAAATACTAATCAAATTTGTCATTCATTTTAATACTTTCTATTTTGAAAAAAATTATGTTGCAGTCTTTTTGAACACTATTATGGTATGATCTTTATTTTATTAAATAAGTAAATCATTGTATTTTCAGTGGATGCTACAAAAGCTCTTCAACTGCACAGAGATCAACAAACAGTTGAAAGACAAAAGTTGGCGAAGCATCGAAAGAAATGTTTGAAATGTTCACAAAAATATCCGGGACTTGTTATTGATGACATGGATAAAAAAAAAACAATGTTGTCTCATTTTGTCAGAGTGTCCAAAAATTTGAACGAGATAGATTTTATTCAGGTTCATCTCATTGGAGCACTTGTGTTTAATGACACTTTGGAGTCCAAGGTCTTTTTTAATTATTCCAATGTTCGAAATGATCCAAATTTGACGATCACCATTGTACATAAGATAATTTGCGAATTTGGTAAAAATCTTCCAGAAATACTTTATTTGCAGCTTGACAACACTGCTAGGGGAAATAAAAATCAAATTTTATTGGCATACTTGTCTATGCTAGTGGAGAATTTTTTTTTCAAAAAAGTAAAAATAGGATTTTTGTTGGTAGGACATACTCACAATCAAATTGATCAAATGTGTAGTTTCTTTTCTAAGAGGTTGAAACGCAAGAAAACATTTTCATTACTAGTGCTTCAAAGCATTGTTGAGGAATCATATGTGCCAAAGAAAACGTGTCATTAATCAGACACACATATGATTTTCGTGATTATGTTAAGGCGTCCAACGAAACAGAACGATGCGTAGCTAATATTAATGATATTAGCTTTCAGCACCAGTTTAAAATCAAATGTAACGAATCAGGCATTATATTATTATGGGGCAAACTATTTTCAAATTTAGTTTTGTGGCTACCTCTTGAAGGAGTTCGATTTTTGCTTACCATTCCATCGACTCAAATCAGACTTGCTATGTTGTCTCCCTTGAAGTCCTTGCTAGAAGAACAAAAGGCACAAAGAGAACATCGTGAGATTGATCCATTTGCCTCATTAAATTTTTTGGAATCAAGTATTCAAGCAGCTTATCATTTTTTTGATAAGTTTGATCAGCATTGGTGGATGGACTTTTTCGAGGAACAAAAAATCAGTTTGCTCAATCTCGAACATACATCAACAATTGATGAATTTCATTGGCCTCATAAATTAGGAACATCAACTACGACTGTCGAACCTTCAGATCTTCTTTGAGATAATGATTTCCTGCAGCTTGTGCAAGGTGAGGAACGTGAAATTTATGTGGGCTAAAGGAAGAATAGGCAAAGTGTAAAAGCTGCAAAAATGAAATGGCGCGGTGATTTGAATGAAATCCAAATTGGAAGCCTTGTTGCACTTCTAGCTTCAGAAAATAATGAAGGACATCCATTTTGGATTGCCAAAGTACTTGGTTTTATTCAAAATAGCAATCAAACAAAAGTATTACGTGTCCATTGGTTGTGCACCACTTCAACGAATGCTTTTTTGGGAAGGTACGAACTCGAAATGTTGCAAGTAGATCCAAAGGGCAAGAGAAAGAGATTGTCAAAAAATCAACCAAGAGTCGACGATTTGAATCTACAAGATGTAGATGTTTTGGCATTTAATTTTGAGTTAACAATGACTAATCATCTAAGAAAGTCAACAATATTTATATTGAAAAAACGACTTGGATTACTTGAAAAACCATCATCCTCCACTCGTCATCGACAGAGAAAAGCTGATTTAGACATGCCAGTTGACTCTGATGAAGAAGACGGGTCTTCCACTTCATCAGTTGAAAACGAGAGTGTTGAGAATATGTCAAGTTCTGAATTGAGAGACATCAGTGAAAATTCCTTAGAAAATATACTTTAAAAAAAAGAATGTGTAAATATAATTTAAGTTATTTTGTATTTCAATGAGATTTCAATTTTCCAAAATCATTTGTTCTCTTGAATTATTATTTCATTTGTAATTATGATGGTTTTATGAAGTTTGCAACAAAAAACTTGTAGTTCTTTATTTAAAATATGTATTTTTTGGCTTTTTTTAAAAACAAAATCTAGAGATTTATTAAAAAAATCCATGATTTTGGGCTTAAAGTAGGACCATTAAAAAACTCCAAAAAAGATTATTCTTTTTTAGGTCAAAGTCCCAAAACAAATGTCATCGTGTTTGTATAGGACTCAAAACAGCCAATGAGACTAGTCATATGCTGAGTGGCTCCGGAATCCAAGAACCAAGAACTGTCGCCAGATGCTCCTTGATGGCTGGTCATGAAGGCATCATGATTCGCTTCTTGAATAGGCCGTGGAACTTCTGCAGCTGCATTTGCCACTTGATTTGACTGCCCCTTGCTGTTGTTCTTCACTTGAAGTATTCGACAGTCTTGTATTTCGTGGTTGTTTCATTTGCAGTATCTTTAGAACAGTTTCTTCTTTGTTTGCAGATTTGACTGTTCCTTGTGCTGAGCTAGTTTGGTCTGGCTTTGATTGCGTCGGGCCTTTCTTCTTCTTCTACTTTGTCGTGCTCTTGTTGGCGTACAAGACGTGAGAATCAGTTGAGAAACTTGAGGCTTCGTTCCTTTGCGTGTCTTCCTGCAACAACATAGTAATGACTCTCGAAAGAGTCAATTCTGGATGAGTCGTGATGATCATCACCCAGCTATCGTAAGAGCTTGACAAGCTTGTAAGCAGTTGCATCACTGCGTCTTGATCGTCAATGACAGATCCGACAGCGACCATTTGTCTTAGCAGGTTCTTGAATTGATTAATGTGATTCTACAGAGAATCACCATTCGTCATCTTGAGGGAGTCTCTTTATTTTGTCAGTAATAAGATTTCATTCCTTTATAGTTTGAATTAGCTTCGTAGAGCATGCGGTTTCGCTCGCTATTGTCTTGTGCTCTACCACATTGTCGACATGTATATTTGACATACTTAATCTGATAACAGCTTTTTGTTCTATGTTCAGATTTGTGTCAATAATATTATGCTTATCATTGTTCATTTTGTCTGACTTTTCTAGTTGCTCAATTTTGGTAATCTGTTTTTAGCATGAGTAATATTTAGTCTTGTCTTTTGCGAATAATTCGCGACTGATTATCAGTCGAGCACAGTCTAGCTCTTTGCGAATCATTCGTGGCACATAATTTGTCTTGTTATTCGCGACAAATTATTCTTTTGGCGTTTCATTTATTAATGTTTGGCTACGTAATCAAGAACGACCGTGATTTTATATCACTAACGTTCTGTTCGTTCTGATAGGCATAGTCATGCTTACGGAGAGAGTCGTATAGCTCGTTCCGCTGTGCATGAATACTTTCTGTTTGAGTTCATTTCTTGTTAGCGTTTTGTTTCTCGTTCGTGTTTCATTTCTCATTCGTGTTCGTCTTACTCCCTTTGAGCTAAATTTTTTCGTTTCTAACATACGACACCTTCCTCGTTCATCTCCCTCTCTCCATCATGGTATCAGAGCTATTTTCATAGCTTGATAAGCTTCCACAGTACAAGACTCTACTAGCCGATAGAGTAATTGTTTTCTTATTCCGTATTTTCAGCATCAGATTTTCATACTTAAGTCACTGATAGTTTCTCCTATCACTTAGACTAATTTCTCCACATAAATTCCCAAGGGAAAGCCAATTCTATCATGGACAAGCTTGATGGAGCCAATTACCATCTGTGAAAATTTAAGATGAAAACTGTACTAATGGCTAAAGAATTGTATGATGTTGTTATAGTGCAGAAGGAAAACCCGATGTAGACGACGCAACAATCGCCATATGGAAGCTAAAGGATGGAAAGGCTTTCGTACTGATCATCCTCAACATCACGGATATTCAGATCGGCCATGTATCCGAGGCTCAGACATCGAAAGAAGTCTGGGACATCTTGAGCACACTATATGAAGTGCGAGATATAGCTTCCAAGCCATAGAGCATCTACTTTTGTCTATCTCTGATAAGCTTCTCTTCTTCGTTCTCTCTCACTAATGAATACACAAATGATATTCAATATATATACATAATATTACAGGTGTGCAGATGAAGTAAGTATAGGGTGGATGTGCTGTCTATAGGAGATCGTGGGTGGCTACAGTCGTTGTCCAGTCTGTTAGCGCAACTGCATGGGGTGAGCGTGAAGAGGGTGTGATGTCAGCCTTTGCTTTTTGTCTTTTCATCACCTGTGAGAATTTGCATATTAATATGCAGCATGAATGGAGGCAGATTAAAATGGGATTTAGGTGACTAGAGGAAATAAATCCAACAGATTGCAAACCAGTGAATACTCCTATTGAACTAGGTAAAAGGCTTTCTAAGCTTGATGAGTCACAGTCATTTGATGCTACGCTGTATAGGCAGTTAGTAGGGAGCTTGATTTACCTTACCATGACTAGACCAGATATATGCTATGCTGTTGGTATTGTAAGTTAGTTTATGGTAGCACCTACGGAAATGCATTGGAAGGTAGCTAAGCGCATTTTGCGTTATGTAAAAGGCACTTCAGATCATGGCTTTACTTACAGGAAGCATGATGGTTTACCTGAGTTGTGTGGCTATGTGGATGTGGATTGGGGAGGTGACTATGATGATCGTAAATCCACCATAGGGTATGTCTTCCAGTTTTGTGGTAGTTGTTTTTCCTGGTCTAGTAAAAAGCAAAGTACAATTGCTCTATCCACCACAGAAGCTGAGTATAAGGCAATGTGTAGTGCAGCACCGGAAGCTATATGGTTGAGACAAATCTTGGAAGAAGTTGGCATGAAGCAGAAAAATCCCACGACGTTACATAGTGACAGTCAGAGTGGCATTCAGCTAGCAAAGAGTCTAGTGTTCCATGCGAGAACTCAAAGTGAGCACACATCAGTTCTTTTCACCAATTTTTATAATTTTCATTATCCATCAAGTAGAATTGGATAAAAGTGAGTTTTGTGAGATCTTAGACTTTTCATTTCACACAAATTATTTTGTCTGAGTTGAAAGTGTAGGAAAAATAGTAATTATTCTTCCATAAAGAACACGATGCAAGTTCGAATAAATCAAACTAATATTAATGTTTTCAATCGCAATTTTATCTGATCTATGTACTAATAGGACAATATTTGTTCTGATTGAATATGCGTGCGGAAATTATATGCGGAAGTATTAGACTATATGTGGAGGTATGAGACAACTTAAGACAATTTAGACAATAAAAAACTATTGATCAAAAACGAATTTTTATAACTCTGAATCTGATTCATCAATATACATTTCTTGTTGTCTTATCCCGTAGTTGTGTCTCTGATTGAGTCAGTTTTATCGAGTAGTGCATATGTATTTATATTGCTACAGGACAGGTCTTTTGGCCTTTTAATATTGTAATAGTAGAAATCTAACCATTTATGACAGTTGATGTTCAAATAGACGCTCTGTTTCCAGACTCAAATAAATTCTATTCGCAAATATTTCGCGACAGTTTGTCTGTAAGAATCGCCTTATGAAGGTTTGACAAGATCCTATCGCAAAACAACCAAAAGGACACCTATGGAGCAAAACCACCCATCCAATCCTAGATCCTTCTTGGTCCTGGATCTAGCCCCCAAGCCATGGTGAATGAATGCAAGAGAGGGGAGGAATCTTGGCTCAAGATACTGATTTTCCAATAGGGAGATGGGTGAGTTTCCATGGTAAGTATTCTCTCTCCAAAGAGAGAATATTTCCCTTAGGATCCCCATGCAGCCTATATTAGTATTAACCTCCTATTCTTGCATTATAGCAATCAGACACCATGCAAGTGCTCCTATGACAAATTATAAGTTTGGGCCCTCATATGATTATTAATTATTTTACAGGCCAAGCCCGGAATGACAAGGCATAAGCAATAACCATATACACCATGTCAAAAATTATTCCAAATCTGGCACATACTGGACATGGATGTAACAGATAACATACAATGGTAGTGCACGGTGAGCAAGAAAGCAAGCATAAATCTTGAAAACTTCATCGCAAATGCTGATGAGGTATTACGCAACCCCCAAGCACACCCATTATGCAACCATATATGCAATGGCCTAGCTTACCCACTAACCAAATCCTATGCACTCCCATTACCCAAACCACTAATACACCCAATACACAATAGCTAATTGTGACTGATGCAAAAAAAAAAAAAACTAGATCTTCTCAATGGAACACCATACAAATTCCCATATTACAAGTGAATATCCACATCACATGGTTTCACCCAAATATGAAAAAATCAGACATCTTAGATTCTCCCGAATGCGATCCCATATACACGAGCCGTCTACAAACCCATTCGACAGCCGTGAACCTGATAGAGCTGAATCTTCACGAGCAAGAGCTCATTTTTATGCTGTTGAACTCTCACATGCCAGAACCCACCTTAATGGAGTTTTTGCTACCCACGGTGCTCATCATGAGAAAAGAACCCAAAATTGGGTCTACCCAAGTACGATGGTAGTTCAGACCCTCAAAGATTCTTGCAAATCTTTGAGAATGTGTGCGATGTGTATGGCGAGACATCTCCTGATGTTATGGTCCAACTGTTTTCTATGACCATGATCACTAAAACATGTGACTGGTTTTTTTAATCTCGATCATGATGATAAGACTGATTGGTCTATATTGAAACAGTTCTTTATCAAGCATTTCAAGCCCTTTCGTTTGATAGAGAGTCCTTTTGTCAAATTGAGTAATATCAAGATGGCAAAAGAAGAATGGATACAAGACTATATTGAGCGTTCAAGCGCTTAAAGAGTCAAGTACAAGACCAGCCCACCGAACAGATGCTCATGAGCTGGTTTTTAGTTGGACTTCCAAGATAGATTAGATGTGCACTTAAATCCACTGATGAATACACGTGCCTCAAGTTAGCAATGTCTGATGTCATCCGGGACGAAGATGAAGGATCTGATGTTGACAAACCTAGGGAACGGAAAGTACCCTGTGCTGCTGTCCATGAGTCGAAGCCGATTGAAGATACCCGAGATCGGCTTTGGAAATCACAGTTGGAGTTGTTTAATCGGCAACATCAACTACAGATGGAGAAACTCACCAATGAGTTTCAAACTACTCTGAAGTCTATCCAACACAGTATGTCTCATCAACCACACACTGCCCAGGTACCTAATAGACAACAATCCATCTGGTGCCCACACTGTCGGAAAGAGGTATGTGAAAGATAGGTCGAACTCAAACACAAACGAACTCAATCAAAAAAAATATTCGAATGACAAGAAAGAATACTTATCATGCGCAGCAAAATAAACTATCTTCCTCTTTCTTCATGCATGACTATGCCTATCAATTTCAAACAAAACAATAGTGATAGAAATCACGTTCGATCCTATAGTAACTAACTTTGAAATCATCAGTACTACAGTAACTACGTAGGTAAACAATAATGCATTGAATTATCAGAAAAACAATTTGTCGCGAATCACTAGACAAATAATTAGTCGCGAAGAACTACAAAAATGCATACATTTAGAGACAAACCTGAACCCAATAAAATATAGTATTGATTCAATATGAAAACAAAATAGAAGTAAATGAGTACAATAAGTTGTGGATCGAAGCCGCGTACTCTAAGCTATTTCTGACGGGCTAAAATGAAAGTCTGAATTAAGCGCAATGCTGATAAGAAGTAAGTGCAATAGCAATCTCTAAACAACTCTAAGAAGTGGGCTAGAATGCTCAAGATTGTTCAAGCTTGCAAGCTTGAGAGAGAGAGAGAACTAACTTATTCAAATGCTTGCTGAACTTCTTAACCTTGAGAAGAGATGTATGAACAGCTGATTTATACTAAGTAATTAGGTCGTCAAATGCGATTGCCAGTTGGCTGGTGTTCACTGGCATTCATCCAGTTCCTTCTCAGAAATTGATTGCTGATAAGCGGTAGAAATTGGCCGTAAATAATCTGTTTGCATAAATGAACTAAAATTGTCATTATGCAAAAATGAACTAAAACTGTCACATGTGACAGTGTCGCAAAAAGACGACAGTGTCGGCCTTTTGGGAAAACCCGATAATGTCCTTAAATCTCATTTAGGGTAGCCCCACACTTTGCCAAAGTCATTTCCTTAACATTTGAGGCACTTTGAAAAATGCAAAAAATGCGACTTTGTAGTTTAACTCCCAATTCCTGACAGGCAAAAAATGCAAAAAAAGACACCACTGCATTTTGACACGAAATTCTTGACAGGCAAAAAATGCGACATTGTTGTCAAACTTCGTGTATTTCTACAGACTATGTAAAAACACTTGTAATTCTGCAGACTGTATAAAAACATGGGAAACTTCACAGAACTGGATAAACAATGGATGAGGATTAAAATCGATTAGTCGATTAGTAAGAAAGGAGAATAATCCAACACTCCCCCTTAATCTGAATCCTTGAATGCCCTAACCTTCAAACTTAGTTCTACACAGAATCTTTTTTGTGCTTCCAAACTTAATGCTTTGGTAAAAATATCTGCTGTCATATCTTGCATTATACAGTACTACAATCTGACCTCTTCGTTGAGAACTTTGCTTCTGACAAAATGATACTTTAGTTCAATGTGCTTACTCCTAGAATGAAATCTAGGATTGGCTAATAAAACAATGGCACTTTGATTATCACAAAATAATGTCGTCAGAGCATATTGATTCAGACTGATATATGAGAGTAAGTTCCTCAACCAAATTGCTTCCTTTGTAGCCTGAGAGGCTACGATATACTCTGATTCAATGGAAGATAGAGCTATTGAAGATTGCTTGCGACTGTTCCAGGAAATCGGGCCATTGTTGAGGAAGAATATAAATCCGAAAGTGGATTTACGAGTGTTTACATCTTCTGTCCAACTTGTATCTGTGTAACCACTAAGTAAATTGAGTTTGTCATTGTCGACTGCTCCATAATAAATGCAAAAGTCCATAGTAGCTTGAAGATATATCATGACTCTGATAAGAGCCTTCCAATGTGTTACACCAAGATTAGTCATAAACTGACTGAGAGAGCTGACTGCAAATATGTATGGTCTGGTACAGATCATGGCGTACATAAGAGCTTCTATAATAGAATGGTACGGATACGCACGCATCTGCTGCTTCTCATGAATTGTTTGGGGACACTGGTCCTTTGACAATTTGAGACCTGGTTCCATTTGTGAGAGAGCTAACTTGCAATAAATCAAATTATATCTGACTAACATGTTATAGATGTACCTCTATTGTGTAATGTAGACCAACTTCTATTTTCTGTGTCTGTGGATTTGTATACCAAGGCAAAAATGAGCTTCGCGTAGATCGACCATGTCAAATTCAGAATATAGCATTGTCTTGGCTGTGAAGTTTTTAGCATGTGTGAACTTCACCACACATCTTACAGGATCTTAATGAGGTGTTGTGATTGGACAAGATTGTTCAATGAACAGATTACTTGAAAAATCTAAGGCAAGAGCACAATGGCATACATCAGACTGAAAAAACTAACTTCTTACTATGAGGAATGGATATCAGAAATAATTTTAAGTGCTCACTATGGAAAAAATAGCCTGCTCTCTAGTAGAGAGAGAAAATCTACTTATAAAACTCAAGTAGAGAGAGAATGAGCCCAAAACACCAAAATCTCAATATTCACAATATGGCAAAATATGCCAAAGTTTCCCTACATCAAAGAGGCTCGAATTCCTACAGTGGAGTTGCATGGAAAGTCCACTTTACTTAGTTTACTCAACTAACAAGGATCCACATGTAAAACTGCATGCATGGATATTGCATGTCACCTCTCAAAATTGCCTAGACATGTGTAGATCATGAAAACTACTTTGCATGTTGCATGCACTGATTGCATATTGCTTGCATGCACACTGAATGACTTTGCATGTAATCTAAACTTTTGCATGACATCAAGATTGAATCTACCTAGCTCAAACTCGACCAATTCTAGAAGGTTATGTGCTCAATTCACATCCTTTATTTACAATAAAATATACAATGGAAATAATATAGGCATGGTCCCAAAACTCGAGATAGGAAGATTTAATTTTACTAATTTTCACATTGGCCTCTTTTATCAAATCGGTATTGTTGCTGCAAAGCAATGTATCATCCACGTATAAAGTGATAATGATAAAAGACTGATGCACTACTTTGAAGTAAACATTTGAATCTGAAGAGCTAGGTGTGTGGCCGTGATCAATAAGAAAAGTATTGATTTTTTGAAACCATGCTCGAGCAGATTGCTTCAAGCCATAAAGTGCCTTATGGAGTTTACACACATGATTGTGTTTACCCTCAATAATATAACCTTCGGGTTACACCATGTAAACTCCATTGAGATATGTTGTATGTACATCTATTTGATGTATTTTCAAATCTACTGCAGCGACAAATGATAGCAAAAGTTGAATAGAAAAATGCTTGACTACTAGACTAAAGGTCTCAGTGTAATCGACGTTGTATACCTGAGAAAATCCTCTGGCGACAAGTCGTGCCTTTCTCTTGTTGATGCTTCCATCTGCATTGTACTTAACTTTGAAATTTTTTTTGCAATCAACTACATATCTGCTAGCAGATAATTTGACAATTATCCATGTCTGATTTTTGATAAGAGATGAATACTCTTTATCCATAGCTTCTTTCTAGAGATTTGAATCAGGTTGACTGAGTGCCTCTTGGATAGACGTCCGTTCTTGAACAAGGTAGGCTACATACTTGTCAATATACCGATTAGATGGTTTGCTTGTCCTTGAAGATCTTCTGGGTAATAGAGGAAGCTGATCATTTCCATCATACTGTAGTTGTTGAACTGAACATCATCATCTTCTGATTCACCATTGATTTTTTGTTTGTCAACAATAGAAGAGCTTGGAGCTTCAATGGGAATAGTCGATTGAAAAACTGAAAAGTTCAATATGTCAGGAGAATCTGACAGGTTGGCTACATGGGGACTGTCTTTTCCTTTGAGGTTTTGAAACTGATCTTCGATGAAGGTGACATCCCGGCTAGTGAATATCTTTGACTCGATGGGATCAAACAACTTGTAGGCTTGATATGAAGTAGTATAGCTGATGAAAATACATTTGATACTCTAGAAGGCGAGCTTCTTCTTGAGATCACAAGGTATCTGCGCAAAACTTATACATCCAAAAACTCATAGATTTGATAAAGAAGGTTTGGTACCTGTCCAAACTTTGAATGGTATTTTGTTTGAGAGACCTTTAGTAGGACATTTGTTCTGAATATAGGTTACCGTTGAAACAGCTTCAGTCCAGAAGGACTTCGGAAGTGTTGCATGTGATAACATGCACTTTGCCAATTCAACTAAGGTTCTGTTCTTTCTCTCAGCAAGACCATTTGACTGAGGTGAATAAGAGGTAATGTATTGTTGCTCAATGCCGTTGTTAAGGCAATACTCTCTGAGTTTGGTGGATATGTATTCTCCCCCATTATCTGACTTTAGTGCTTTCATTCGTTTGCCAGTTTGATTCTAGCATGCTCTTTGAGTTGTCTGAATTTGATGAAAGCCTCTAATTTTTGTTTAATGAAATAAACAGCTCCTCCTTAAAATATATGTTCCTATCCAGCATAGACTTTGAAATCAGGCCAAGGTTAGACCTCATCTTGATAAAAACATTCTTGAGCAATGGTTTGGTGAGAAGATCTACAACACAATTTGAAGATCCAACATGCTCCAATAAGATCTCTCTCCCAATAACTTTTTCCCTTACAAAATGATGATCCACCTCGATGTGTTTGCTCCTTGCATGGAACATAGGATTATTTGCAAGAGCCTAAGCCGAGATGTTATCATTCTTGGTAATTGGAAGGTCTTCATCTCCATAACACTTTAGCTCCAAGAGTAGCCTTTTGGTCCATAAAACCTCTTTTGTTGTGGTTGTAAGAGATTTGTATTCAGCCTCACAGGATGATAAGGATATAGTTGCTTGCTCCTTTGATAGCCAAGAAACTAGATTCCCTCCAAGAAAAATTGTGTTAGCACTTGTGGATTTTCTATCCAAACTTTGTAGATCAATCCATAGTCTGAGGTAGAAGATATATATCTCAAGATTCTTTTAGCCAACTTCCAATGATATATCTTTGGATTCTGCATGTGTTGGCTTAGCTTATGCACACTAAAGCTTTTTGCACCTAGATATGGCACGAGACTTGTGAAAGAGTTTCTAGAAGTAGACATATGGAACTAGCCCCACTATCTATCCAGCAGATTTCTTCATTCTTGAAAGGAAAAGATGAAAAGCTAGACATCATTAAAGAATCCTCTCTTTCACTCTCAACAACCTCACACTCTTAAGGTCAGCTTGTTTAGATTGGTTCTTCTTCTTGAAATAGTTTGATGCATAGTGGCCTTTCTTGCCACAAAGAAACATTTGATCTTTGATAGTATCTTCTTGCCACTGGATGTTGCAACTTGTGAGGGATGATCCTCACTACCTTCTTTGGCTTTTTCCTTCTTAAAGTGTTGTTGAACTTTGCCCTTGCCTCTTGACTTGTCCTAGGTGAAGAGTGCTTTGTCATCTCCACCATCCTTCAATGAGAGTTTGTTGATCCTCAGCATCTTGTTCTCTTGTTTGCTTTCTTCAGCAATGAGAACATCTTGTAGTGTCTCCAAGGATGGAAGTTCCTCCCTGACAACATAAGTCTACACAATATTGTCATACTCATCTCTAAGTCCATTAAGGACTACTTGAACAAGTTCAGTGTTCTTAAGAGAATCTCCAATATCAGCTAACTCTTGATGAAGATCCTTTACTCTCATTACATAAGATGAAGCACTCTAATCTACTCTTTGATAACTTAGAAAGATTTGGTTTCTAAGTATAAGCAATCTAGAAGTATTCTTAATTTCATAGATTGTTTTGAGAGTGTCCCAAGCCTCCTTGGCAGTGGTGCATATATTGATCTCTCTTAACACTTCATTTGTGACACTCATTTTTATGAAATGAAGGGCAATTCTGGTTCTTTTATTGAATGCTACAGCTTCATTAGGTGCTGTAGGTTCTTCTTCAACCCCACTCACAATGTCCATTACATCCTGTAAAATCAATAATAATTCCATTCTAATCTTCCACATTGCATAATTGGAAGATGTTAGTCTCTCACTATGCTCCAAGAAATGTGAACTAGATGAAGACATATTCACTATGAGAAATTCTAGTAATGACAAAGATGGTGTTGAAAATGTTGCTTGCTATCTAAACCTAGGATCTAACACTTATAATGTTGATCCAACCTATGAAATCTAGCAACAAAATGTGAGATCCAACTCACAACTGAAAAAATCAGTCTATCTTGAATTTGGATCTTGCTTCAATCATAGAAATGAAGCACATGCAATTATGAAGTCTATCTCTCCCACGAGTTTCAAAGAACTAATAAACTCTCTAGGAACTTACTTTCTGTAGAACAATTGATCAGATAGATCTTGATTCTGCTAGCAAAGTGCGCAGTTTACTTGACAAAGGATGAGAAAGAAATAGACGTGAACTCAAAACTTTTCTGTTCGTGACCAACTCGAAAGATTCGCGAAATAGTGTCTTGTTTAAGCCTCGAAAGTCATGAAACTATCTCGAACAGTTCATAAAATATTCTAGCTTCCTTCTTCAAGCTCAAGAATTGTCATCTGTCACAAACAATTTGCGAAAGACAAAAATGTCGCAAAGAGACAAGTGTTGCAAACAGTTCGCGAAACATGAAGCTAAGACAAAGAAACAGATTGTTGCAAAATATTTGCGAACAGAATTTATTCGATCCTGAAAACAGAGCGTCTATATGAATATCAACTGTCATCAATGGTTAGATTTCTACTATTACAGTATTAAAAGGCCAAATGACCTGTCTTGTAGCAATATATATACATATGCACTACTCGATGAAACTGATTCAATCAGAGACACAACAGCGAGATAAGACAACAAGAAATGTATATTGATGAATCGGATTCAGAGTTATAAAAATTTATTTTTGATCAATAGTTTATGATTGTTTGTATTGTCTTAAGTTGTCTCATACTTTCGCGTATAGTCTAATACTTCCGCATATAATTTATGCATGCATATTCAATCAGAACAAATACTATTCTATTAGTACATAGATCAGATAAAATTGTGATTGAAAACGCTGATATTAGTTTGAATTATTCGAGCTTGCATCGTGTTGTCTGTGGAAGAATAATTACTATTTCTCCCACAGTGGTATCAGAGCATACGGAATTAAAGTTGATACAGTATTATCTTCGAATCCCTCTTAGCATTCTTCATACTTCCATCAGTAAGCCGTTGTTTGGAGGTTATTCAGAATTAAAGGATGTCATCCATCACCGATATTCAAGCTAAGATTACTACAATCTTGGACCCAGAAGGTTCAAACTACTTGATTTGGAAATTAAAGACTTCACTCATGTTGAAGGACGAAGGTCTATGGCAATGGGTAGAACCAATTGAGGAGAAGCCAGAAGCTAGTCTTGGCAAAGAAATTCGAGAATGGAGTTTAAAAAATGACAAAGCTATAGCAATTATTGCATCTTCAGTGCATGACAATATAATGCTAGATCTTACATCAATTTCAAACGCAAAGGATTTATGGAAAAAATTGCAAACCAAGAATGAGACTTGATCTCGTAATCAAATCGTGTTCTTAAAAGACTAATTAACTTACCTACAGTGGGACGACAAAGATGTGCAAAAGATTACAGATCTATTTAGTAATTTTGGTGCAAAAAATACAATTTCTAAGGGTGGCTTCTCTGAATTTGGTGTACTTTCAGTCTAAAAATCATAATTATGGATTTTTTTCATATATTTTGATGGAAAACAAAGGATTTTTGATGGTTTTAGTGAAGTTTTTTGCTTGGAATTAATCATAGATATTGATGTAGTATGTTTTCCAAATTGTACTTGCTGTTTTACAGTCATTATTGATTGGATCTAATGATTGCATGATGTTGGAATAGTCAAAAGGATGATTAGATAGGGATTTTGGACCAAAAATTGGCTATAGAATCCATATTTGACTAAAGTCAAAACTTTTAGTGCTTGTGTGTACTGGATTTATAGGTATTTGGATCTTATTGCACTTATATGTGGATTTATCCCACAAATTTTGGTCAAAATTGGTCAAAAATCATGGTTTTTTGATGTTTTTGGGACTAATTTTGTGGTAGATCTCAAAATTCATAGCCAATAATGTGCATGCACATTTTCAAAGGTGTAATGAAGCTTTCCTAAGGCTGTCATGGAGTTTGGTTAGGATTGGACACCATTAGGAGGCTCAAAACATAAAAAAATAGTGTATTTTTGGTGATTTTTGGGCATGAATACCTACCAAAGGGGGTCTGAACCTGTTGGTTCTCATTACAAGCTTAAATATATGATGGATTGCATCTGTTTCGAGCCATCATGCATTCAATTTGGATAGGTGAGCACTAGACATCATCATGTTGAAGTTTTGCTTGTTGAAGGAGGCCAAAAATGCATTTTTTGTATGATCTGAGCTTGTGATTGCTTGCTGGACCTGTTAGAAGCTTCTATGCCTCTCTAATGAACCTTAGTAGAGTGCTTGTAACCTCTGATTGGATGCTTATTGGGTTGGAGTTGAATTTTCGATGATGCCACCTACAAAAATTGCGCCCTCCTACCTGATTTTCTGTCAATTACAGATCGCACGTGTGAAGCCTAGGTGGCAGGGTGATGTGCTAACTGCCTTGTAGACCAATCTCCCTCCATACTATGCTTTACAGCGACAATTTGGTGTTCTATAGAGAAAGTTATGGCTGTCTGAAGTTTGGCAATTTTTGAACTAAAATTTGCAAAATTTTGAAAATGTTCTAATGCATGCATGCTTGTACCTCAATGTAGTGATTGTCTGTTGATGAAAATGTATGGATATACCTATTTGTATGCCTGGGGACGTGTTGCATGTGTAATCAGTTGATTGATAAGTTGATTTCTTGCATGAAGCTATTTTTAAAGAAACAAAACGTTTCTATTACCAAAGCTTTGCTAGCTTTCAGCCCTCAGTTTGACAAAAAGACACGAACGTGAAATATTTGCGAAAGAAAAATGTTCGTGATACTACAAGAGAAAGTCAGACGACGCGGAAGTTGAAAGACTCAAAGCGACATGAAAATCTTCGTGACACTTTTTCAACCTTCATGCTCCAAAGGATCAAGAAGATCATACAAGTATCATGAAGTACAAAAATCCTGATCTGATTTGATGACGTCAGCGAAGGAGCGTTAGGATGTGCCTAACCCATCTCTCTTGTAATCCATGATTAGTTATAGATTGTTTAATCTATCTGATCAGATATGCTACTCTGAATGTATGCAATTACTAGATGTATACAATACATACAGTAGCAAATAGAAAATATACATAATAGAAGTCCGCCTGTGAGCGAGACAATTTTGTAAGCAGGATCTACAAAGATCCAAGAAGTCCACTAGTAATCGAGATGCTACTCGTGAGAGAACACTATTTTCTCTCACACCAATGCGTTGTGTGGGTCTGTCATACAGCGCTCGAAATCAAGAGGATCAATAGATGCAGTCGTCTTTCACAGATGCCCAGCTCGCATCATTGTAGGTCTTTACCTGAAATCATGCATTCCGAGAATAGCAAAGGTTGTAGTCTTTCGTATGCTGTAGGTACTGTAGGATTCTCTTGGCAATTTTCCAATGTACAAGTCCAGGATTAATATTAAATTGGCTTAGTTTGAACACTGCATAGGCAATGTTTGGCCTTGTATTATCTGCCAAATACATCAGAGAACCTTCTATAAGGCTTATTGAGCATTGCTTGTTGTTCTTCTTGGTTTTTGAGACAGTCCTCGTTGGTCAGAACTCTACCAGGAACCATTGGAGTATTTATTCCTTTGCAATTTGGCATTTGGAAATCATCAAAAAATTTTGAGTGCAAGTGAAACAAGAAAATACAATGCTATGATTCAAAATAATGAAGAACAAAATTGTAGAGCTAGAAATATATGACTTTTGATGTTTTTTTTGCCTCTTAGATAATGTTTCATGCCTCTTTATTTTAGAGATTTCCTAGGCTTTACGCATCCTCCCCTTTCTCCATAGGAACTACTTTTGTAATTATCTAGTCATGGCCCTTATAAGTCCTTAGAAAAATAATCTTATGATTATAATACATAATAAAATACCATGCACACATGCTCACTTGGGTTTAGTAGGTATTGTGCACGTCTGATATATATTCTAGTGGAGAAGAAATCTAGCAAGAACAATCAACAATGATCAGAACTAAGGCCTACTGGTTTCACACGTGTGAAGACCTATATCTGTACGACTTGCATACAGAGATTGAAGTACTAACAAGTTAGAATGCAAAACATCAAAACTAGCATTGAAATCACTCCAGATATGCCTCCAAAACCAAGATCTCACCTCATTGATAATTATGGCCAAATGTGGCTCTATATATATACAAGTGTGGGATCTCAAGCTGTTGTTGACTCAGCTGATCTAGCACGTGTGAGAGTGCCTAGTTATCAATAGATCCACTAATCACATCCATCTTGGCACATGGTCCATGATTTCCTAGATTTAAGCCACCTCCTTGATTTTGGGTAATTTTCCTAACTAATAGGAACCTAGATAAATATCTTCTACAAGTGCAAACTTGCATGCTAGTGATGTGTCTACATGTGTGAGTAGTCTTCTACACATGGGAGATCACTCCTACTCTCATGGTATAGAATTTCCTACCAATAAAATGATGCCAAGTGGCATATCACTAAAGAACTAGATTTTGGCCATTTTAGCCACTAGATTTCAAATAGAATGATATGTACAAACTATATGACTAATCTAATTGACATGAACATTGATTTCACATGTGGGAACAGGCTCCACACATGTGCAATGATAATATAGACATGGATTTTGCCTAGATCAAGCAAGATTTTGACTATTTTCACACTCCTCCTCAAAATCTAGCTTGGTAAATCTAGCATACATCTATCTACAAATCCAAGTGCTAATCTTAACTTCACAAATAAATCTTGTGGCAATGGCTTGGTGAGTATATCAACAATACAATTTGATGATGAGACATGGATGATGCTTTTAAGGATTTGATTTCTTAGCATGAGTATTCTTGAAGTATTATTGGATTCATAAATAGACTTTAATGAATCCCATGCCTCTTTAGCCGAGACACAGATGAAACTTCTTTCAATAGGTCATTACTTACGTTCATTTTCAAGCAATATACCAATCTAGATTTCTTCTTGTATCTTACCAATCTTGACCACTTTAAAGTTCTTCTTCCACTTCAAGGACTATGTCATAGAGATCATGGAGTCCTGGCAAAGGCTCAATTCTTACTTTCCAAATGGCAAAGTTAGTGGATGTGAGCCTCTCATTGGCTTCAGGCAAAAAAGCCACCCATTGATGCCATGTTTAGTGAAAAAGCACTTGAAACTTATTATAGTTTCACTTGGAGATCTGAACCTAATGTTGGAATCAAGCATCACTCCACCTCACCAGAATTCGAATAATCAGAACTCGAATCGTTTGAGTTCATCCTAAGCACCAGTACACTATGTAAATATGAACTCTCTCTCTCTCTCTCTCTCTCTCTCTCTCTCTCTCTCTCTCTCTCTCTCTCTCTCTCTCTCTCTCTCTCTCTCTCTCTCTCTCTCTCTCTCTCTCTCTCTCTCTCTCTCTCTCTCTCTCTCTACAATGACACTACAGCCTTACTCTCTGAAGTCGAACGTCTGTGCAATCAATCAACTAGAGCATAAGCATGATCGATGACGAACTTTTCGAGTTTGAAGTCTTCAAGTTCTTCATCTTCTTCTTAACCTCGTTCCAATTCAATATCTTCGAGTTCAAGGTCCACATCATTCACACTACTTTGTACGACGCAGACCATGTCACAGTTTACTTTTGCACTTTTTACACGAAATGAGGATGATGATACACATGCAAGTGGAAAAGAGTGAATCAGAGTTCTTGCACGAACTCCATTGTGTCTTAACTATCTGATTCCATAGAATTAGAGATATCTGAGAGAGTGAAAGCTATTCAAGGAATGGAGATAGTTATTTAATCTGTAGCAAGCTAAGTAAGATCACTGCACATATAGTGCGCCAATACTGTGAACCATTCTTGGACACAAGATCATGATTTGATCATTGTATTTACAATAAGTTAATTTAGATTCTCTATTTTCTTATGTGTATTCCACTATGAATGCTTTCTGATAATTTTCTTTCTCAATTGATGCTCACTCAATTCGGAATGTCCAATCTCAAAGGAAGCATGGTTGTCTCATACGCCTAATTGTTTTGCTCCTTTCATGGTTGTCTTTGACATCTACCAAGACATTCCTCCATTTGATCTAAGTCAATGTTGATGTTATAGTTTGGTAAAGGTCCTATTATAGTTCTCTATGTTGGAGCTATGTTTCCTATTCCGCACCTAATCTCTTCGAGAGCCTCCAACATAGTGGTATCAGATCCATCATTCCAAACTACTATCAGTATTCAAAACTGTATTACTATACTTAGATCATTCATCATGGAAGGAACATCTTCAAAAATCCGCTTGATCAACAAGTTTAATGGTGATGACTTCCACATGTGGAAGTTCAAGATGAAGATGATACTCACAAAAAAAGAACTCTGGGGATATGTCAACGATTCAATAGCCAAGCTGGCTGAACATGACATGCTGACTGCCTAGGAAGATAAGGATGGCAAAGCTCTTTCCATTGTATTTGTGAATCTTAAAGATTCACAAATAGCTCATGTAGCTAATTGTTCCAACTCCAAAGAGGCATGGGAAATTCTCACTGGTCCATATGAAACGACAGATGTATCGACTTGTCTCTTCTTAAGAAAGAAGTTTTTGTCATCAAGGCGAGTGAAGTAACCTCAGTCACTGATTATCTAAATGAATTCAAACAGTTATTAGTTGTAGTAGGTTCGCCAATATTGGACGAAGATGCTAACATATCTCTTCTGTCCAATCTTCCTCCCTCTTACGACAATCTAGTATTGCTACTTAGCAATGCTCCTGACCTATCTCTACAAAAGGTGACAGCAAGCTTATTGCAGGAAGAAGTAAGAAAGGAAAGCTTATCCACGGCAAATTCAAAGACAATCGCTCTCTATTCGAATACGCAACAACTCTAGAAGAAGAAATCTTCGAAGGACAATAAGACAAAAGTTGAGCAAATTGATTCAGACCAGCAATCACAACAACACAATCGACAACATCAAAAGCCTAAGACCAGACTCTTTTGCAAGTACTGCAAGCGAACCAACCACGACATCAAGGATTGTCGAGTTCTCAAGCAAAGAAGAAGATGCAGTAGGATGGAGGATCCGATTCTGCCAAAATCTCTCTCAAAGACCCAACACTGCTATTGATACAAGATGAGATGCATTGGATTGGTATCTCGATTCTGGTGCTTCTCAACACATGACTTCATGTAAGTACTTATTCAAAGACCTCACACTATTGTACTTCGGTGACTTAAGTGCACTGTAGATTGAAGGCAAAGGATCTATACGCCTTTATCTTCCAAATGGTAAATTGACCTTGCTCAAGGATGTCGTACCCAAACTGACCAAAAATTTATTGTCAATCAACAAGCTCACTAATCAAGGTTGTAGATCTTTGTTCAACTCGAAGCAATGTACCATTTAGGACAAAAACGATAAAGAAATCTCTCTGCAAATAGAGAAGGTAATTTGTACATTTTGGGTCACGAATATGCACTTTCTACTAATGTGAGTACTTCAAATGCCCAATCGTGGCATCAAAGATTAGGACATCCAAACATGAGATCAATCTTTTATATGCATCATAACAATATGGTCAAGGATTTAAACTTTAATGTTGTCTCCATTGACATTTGACATGTCTGTGAGATGTGCCTACCAGGCAATAGTCTAGTTCAAGATTCCCAAAGGGACAAGCCACTAGATGTAAGTCCATTCTAGAATTGATACATAGTGATGTGTATGGCCCTATGAGTACTCCCTCTCTGGGTTCACAGCACTATAGTTTATCATGATGGACTCTTTGAGTTCGAGGTCTTCGAGTTTTTCATCTTCTTCTTTGACCTCGTTCGAATTCAATATCTTCAAATTTGAGGTCCATGTCATCCACACTGCCTTGTACGACGCAGACCACATCACACATCTGAAGAGTTCTATGAATTCAGTGGAGAACCACAAACATTCAAAGAAGCAATTGCATGTTCAAAGAAGGACAAATAAATACAAGCCATGAATGAGAAGATGGAATCCATGAAGAAGAATGGGGTATGGACATTGCAGCCATTACCAGATAAGAGAAAGATTGTACAATGCAAGTGGGTATACAAGCTGAAGTATGGACCGAATGGAAATATTTCAAAGTATAAAGTCAGACTTGTAGCAAAGGGTTTTTCTCAGAAGTATGGTGTTGACCATGCTGAGACCTTCTCTCCAGTCATGAAACATTTGTCCCTACGTCTACTGTTTGCATATGCAACTGCTTATAATCTCAGGATTCACATTGTGGAGCATAAGAGTATCTATGGTCTGAAGCAATCAACATGACAATAGTATAAGAAGAAAGATCAAGCCCTGACATCCTTAGGTTTCGAGCCATTGATAGTCGATTCCAATGTTTATGTGAGAATCACAGATGGGAAGATCATCATTGTAGCTGTATATGTGGACAACACCTTGATAAGAGAATTGATGGAACATACACCATATAGGAAGCTAATCGGATCACTAATGTCTCTTGCAGATAACACATGCACTAACATTGCTTATGCCATGTTCAGGATGAGTCAATTCAATACGAATTTAGGCTCAATTCATTGGAAGATCGCAAAGCGAATCTTGCAATACCTTCAATTAATGAAGATTTTTGGATTGTGTTATTCTCGTGATGTAGGGTTTCAGATGCTTTCCTACAGTGATGCTAGCTGGGCATCTCTTAAGGACGACTGCAAAAGTGTCTCAGGAGGATGCACCATTGCAGCAGGAGCAACAATTCTCTGGGTCAGCAAAAAGTAGACCATCATAGCTCAATCATCCTGCAAAGCAGAATACGTAGCAGCAGCAAAGATGGCCAATGAAATCACTTGGCTCAAACAGTTCCTTGACGAACTAGGTGAAATGAGGAATGAACCTCTGATTTTGCAGATGGACAATACATCCTCAATACACCTGACAAAGGATCCCATATTTCACTCAAAGACGAAACACATTGCAATCAAGCACCACTTGATAAGGGATCTAATCGAAAAGAAGAAGCTACAGACTACTTTCATTGGAATGAAGAAGATAAATGTTGACATCTTCACAAAGGCCTTAGAAAAAGGTTTGTTCGAGAAACAGAGGAGCAGACTTGGAGTCATCAAGCTATCACGCTTTGAGAGGGAGCTGAAGAAACAAAATGTTTTTCTTACGAAAGCTCTGTTAGCTCTCGACTCCCAACTTGATGAATATCTCGAAGACCTAAAAAACGCTTGCCTCGAAGATGAAATGTTTGCGAACATCAAATTCTGTAAATTGGTTTGCATGTGTAAGATAAAGAGCTGTATGTCATGAATTTCCACTTTATTGTGATGAAAAAACTGGAAATTAGCCAAAAATCATTATTTTTGCTTGTTTTTTTTTCACAAAGTTGGATAGTAGGTGGCTGTAAAACACCATGTAGCGCTTGTAAAGAGGTGTACCAAAGTCTTTTGAATCTTTCCCTGAAGTTAGAACCAATAATTTCAACAATTGAACTTGTAGGAAGTCAAAAAAGTTTTAAAAATGACCATTTTTGGTGATTTTTGGGGGATGGATCTCTCCAAATCCATAAGGAGATCATTCTGGAACTATTTACAGCATAATTAGCATTCCTTTTTACCTTCCCAACAAGCTATCAGATTTGTGAATTGATGGCCGGTGGCTTATGCACCATCTCCATCAAGTTTGAAGCTATTTTGACTTCTACAAATCAAGAAATCCTTGTTCTCAGCCTATAATGCATCTTAGGATCAATATGAATGCTTCATGGAAGTCTAATTGGTTGTTTAAGACTGTTGGTAGCATCAATTTTGGGCTGGAATGGGTGTTTGCACGTTTTTGCATGATATTGTCTTGTAGAAATGCGCCCTACTACAGATTTTCTGACACTCTGATCTTGCACGTGTGAAGCCTAGGTGGCAGGCTGATGTGGCAAGAATCTTGTTCACTTGGTCTCCCTCTGTACTTAGCTTTACAGCACCCAATTTGGTGTCCTGTAGCCAAAGTTATGATTATTTGAAATTTTGTAGTTTTGTGAGTAAAATTGACAAAATTTGGAATTCGGGCCAGATTTTAAGCCATGGAATTGATTTGTAGGGTTTTATACTCTAAGTTTGTTGGACATATGCATGTACTAAAGATATAAGTACATAAAGATGAGCCCCATTGACTCTTGACGAAGCATCTTGCATGTTGATTCTCAGAGTGATTCTGACATGCATGGGAGATTTACAATCGATTTGAGTGGTCATACACATGTGCTCTGACAGTTGGGTCACAAATCAGTGTTAATGGGTGATAAATTCTGTAAAACTGAAGTTTATGTAAAAAATTCCATAATGACGTTTGTGACTGATGTAGTGTGCTTTGCATGCCAGTTTGACATTGGATTAGTAATATTAGAAATTGGACAATGTTTTGATTTTTTCGATTTCGATTGCCTTTTGTATTAACAGTATTTTCGTCAGAATTTTCGAACTACGTAAAATAAAGCAAAAATTGAGTTTTTCGAAAAAGTTTAAATTTCGGTCATTTTTTCGTTATCTATGGAATCAGTTTAGATTAGTGAATTGATTAAATTGAGTTTATCAATCAAAATTGATCACAGTGTTTTCACTAAGTCTAAATTATTTTTCGGTGATAGATAAGTTGAAATTGACAAAAGAACTGCAATGAAATTGCCGACATGTTTTACTATACTGTCATTCTTTTAACTTTTGGAGTTCGGAACTCCCAGATTGAAAGTTAAAATTCGAATTTTTTTTCTTTTTTGTTGAATTTCAATTTGGTAAAAATTTGAAATCAGTTATTTGTCTGATAGTTTTCTAATCGATGTTGATCGCTAGAAATTAGTCAAGTGAATGTTTGTGCAGGATACTCGTTAAATTTGATTAAAATTGTCAAACAATATGAAATGACCAGATTGAATGAGTGGCAATAGTATTTTTTATCTAGACAATATATCTGACAGGATACGGTTCAAGAATTGCTGAAATCCTATTGGCGGGATCTCCATTCATGTAATTTCATATTCTACGTTTGGATAGGTTTTGTCAATATTAACGGAGTAATGCCAAACCAGTCAATAAAAAGAAAAAAACAGTCCAATTTTTTTGAAAAATTTGCAATAATAGAAATTACATAATTGATTTCATTTCCAGTAAAATCCTATAGTGAATTATACTCAAAAGATCAGACTAGTACGGTTTCACATATTACTAAATGATTTTTTATATATCAAATATTCAGCCTAGGTATAGGATATCTTTTAGTGGAAGCACTTATTACTGATTTTTTTGGATTTCAATATTTTCATATATCATCTTTCCAAGTTAACTTTTATTGAAATTTATAATTTCTTATAAAGGAGGGGTGAAGTGATGGGATAAAATTATATTTGGGAATCTGTTGGTTGCATAGCTTTCGGAAGAGAACCAGCTAGGGTATAGAAATGAGATTGGATTTGAAAGGAATTTCAGATAGATTCAGAATAAAGATACCTAATTGGAACTTTTCGAATAAGAGAAATTCTCTAGAGATTGTGTGGACAATCTGGAACTAGAACATGTGTGATATTTGAATCATTATCTATAAGTAATACAATAAAAGGTCAAAGGTTACTAATTTCATTTTGATTGAAATAGGAGTAAATTTGATCAGGATTTAAGTCTGAGAGTTCTGTATTGGATCAATCTAATCTTAGTTTGAGTACTAGGATCAGAGAGGGGTTGATTGAGGGGAAGGAATTATGTAATTAGAGGTATGTAGGATTGGAAAACTGTTGAGATTGAATTCATCTCAAAGATTTTCCGAATATGTTATTTACTCATGAGAAATAGAAAATATTTTGTAGCTGAGTTACAAGATCTAAGTGAGATATGTGAGTAACATATGTGGGTTCTGGAGGAATCTGCCAGGTTAAGGATGTGATTATGTACTGGGTCATAGTGAGATTATTCTTCATATGTGCACGATTAATCTTGTATGAATCTATTGTGTAATCCTAGTTACTAAGGTCATCTGGTGCACTTAACCTAGTCGTTGAACATAAGCATATGATAAAGTATTGTATTGACAGATACTTGCAGAGTTAACAAATCTTTGTATGGAAGATTTATGGATTAACTTATAAATGATTTGGGTAAGGATTCAAATGTGGTGTTATACTAGTTCTTCACCTAGACACTTGAGATTTCTGAATCATTCGAAATTAACTTGAGTAGTTGATTACTCCAGGATGAAGTCAATTGGTAAAACGATCAGTGTGATGTAGATTCACCAGAAACTGATGGTTTTGATTTATATTGCTTGTAAGACGCATGATTAGTGAATCATTTGGGTTCATCGGTTGAAATTATGTGCATTGGATATAAGAGTGTTCTAGGGATAGAGTATTCCTTAGTTAAGGAATAGACTCAGCTCATTAGTCATTGTATCCTAGAGAGCTCAATTGGATAATAAATCATAATGAATTCAAGAATAATAACTAAATTGATTTTCAGCATGACTTTGGGTATCTAGATGTGATTCTGGATTATAATCTAAAATTTTTGTCATTTTGGTATGCGTTCAGTCTTTAATTACCAATTGTTTATAGAGCTTGAATCTTGCACTTCAGTTAAAGAATCATGTTTTGAAAGTATTCCTAAATCTAGTATTTTCTTAACGGAAAGATTTTTGGAATGACTCTTTCTTTTTCCTGAGTTATGTGGAACATATACTCCAATATCCTATAAATGATTAAGTATGGTTTTGGATTCCGGAAAGTTATGATTGATGAATCATACGAATCTAAATAATTATGGTTGACGGATCATAAGCAGTTACTTAATTGCTGTTAGTGGATTATAAGGAATTTTAATGATTATTAAGTGTGATGATTTATTCTTGGTCTATTATTTGAGTAAGAATTTAGATTAGTGTTTTGAATCACTCTACTCCAGTATTTTATTTGAGGACCTATGGATCTCACAGACATTCTCACAAGATAAGTATTTTATTTGTGGAGAATTTAATTTATCTAGTGGATGTTATTCTACTACAGTGTATGGTCTACATATGCTTGAGTACAGTTCTTCATTTGAATTGGAACTCCAGTTATCAAAATTGTTGCTTAATGCCATGCTCCTTGCAAAAATCAATAAAAGTTGTGGATGAATACTCACCACCACGATCAGATCTAAGTACCTTAATTTTGGCACCTGATTGGTTTTTCACCAATGCTTTGAAGTTCTTGAAACAACCAAATGTATCAAACTTCTCTCTAATCGTGTAGATCCAGGTCTTCCTTGAGTAATCATCAATGAAGGTCAAGAAATAGAAGGCTCCACCAATTGACATTACCTTCATTGCTCCACATAGATCTGAGTGCACTAACTCAAGCACCCATTTTAACCTTGTTGCCCCTTCTTTTTTGAAGTTCTCCCTATGTGATTTGCCTAATATACACCCCTTGCAAATGGACTCTTCTTTGTCATCAGATTGGGTAGGCCTTACCACCTTGAGCTTACGTAGCAATCTCAAGCTCTTGAAGTTCATATGCCTCAATCGTCTATGCCACAAATTGCTTTGAGATATTGACGTTGATTTCAACGCATTGCACTTTGTGACAACAACATTCAACTTGTACAATCCATAAGTTTTGTCACGAAAACCATCAACAATTACTTTGAACTCTTGTTTCACATCCTTGATCTAACATTTCTTGTTGTTGCACTCTACCTTCAACTTATGATTTGTCATTGCACCAATGCATAAAAGAACGTACAAGACATTCTCAGTTACCTTTACCGTCAGAAAATTGAATAGACATTGTGCCAACTCCATGAATTTGGAACTCGTCACCATTCGACTACGCAACTATGTCTCCATCGTTGGTGAGCTCTAGCTTCTTAAACCATGATTTGTTGCCAGTCATATGCATTGTTGCTCCTGAATCCACATACCAATGTGTGTGATCGATGGAATGTTGTGATGCCAATGTCGTACTTAATGATATACTTGGGTCTTCATTATCACTATCATGATCATCTTTAACAAGATTTGTCAATTGTTTCACCTTGCCCTTTTTAATATCTGCCTTTTTTATGCAGCACTCAATGTCTAGGCTTTTGGCAATAGAAACTCTTGTATTTCTTTTTCTTGCCTGATGAGGACCCTTGATCATCATCCTCTGCATTCAATTTTTTGGGATGCTTTTTGTACGTGTTTTCCTTTGGCTAGTGTTGCTTGATTTTTTTATGAGGGTTGTCAAGATTTCACCACCTCTCGCCTCTATTTTTCTTGTAACATGATGCCATGAGGATCCTCAAACATTGGTAGCCTCTCCCTTGATACTAAGCCACTTGCAAACATTTGGAAATTTTTGGATAGACCATTCATTGTTGTGTGAACTAGCTCTATGTCCCTTATTGGTTCGATTTTAGTCAACTGGCCTCACAACTCCTTAATTTGTCTTAAAAAGGACCCTATCCCCTCATTTTCCTCCATGTGAACATATATTGGTTCTCAAAAACATCAATTGCAAGGGGTTCACCATTTGAAACTGTGTGTGCAAAAGCGATAGAACTTAAAGTTCGAAGATGCCTTACCAAAGGTTTTGAACCTATCCACACCTTCGGGTGTTTTGTCAAATAAGACTTTGGTTGCAAGTTGATTTTGAAGATATGCAATTGTTGAGACGACTTCTACCCAAAAGGTCTTTAATAATCCTGCGTGTCGAATCCTACTTTTTGCACTTTCAACAAGTGTACGATTTTTACGTTTAGCCACTCCATTCGACTGTGGAGAATAGCTGTTGGTATACTACATAAGAATGCCATGAGTTTTGCAGTAATCTTTGAATTCAATCGAAATGAATTCACCTCCACCATCAATCCAAATTGTCTTGATTTTCCTAGATTTTTGATTGTCAGATTCATGCTTGAATTACTGAAAATACTTGTAGGCTTTTGATTCATTTTTTAGAAAACAGACTATTGTTTGTGAAAATAGTCAAAATCTTGCTTGATCTAGGCAAAATCCATGTATATATTATCATTGCCCATGTGAAATCAATGTTCATGTCAATTATATTAGTGATATAGTTTGTACATATCGTTCTATTTGAAAAATTTAGTTTTTTAGTGATATGCCACTTGGCATCATTTTATTGGTAGGAAATAATATACCATGAGAGTAGGAGTGATCTCCCATGTGTAGAGGATTGCACTAGCATGCGAATGTGCATCTGTAGAAGATATTTATCTAGGTTCTTATAAGTTAGGAAAATACCCAAAATCAAGGAGGTGGCTTAAATATAGGAAATCATGGACCATGTGCCAAGATGGATGTGATTAGTGGATCTATTGATGACTAGGCGCTCTCACATGTGCTAGATCCGTTGAGTCAGCAACAACTTGAGCTCCCACACTTGTATATATAGAGCCACATTTAGTCATAATTATCATTGAAGTGAGATCTTGGTTTTGGAAAAATATCTCGAGTGATTTCAATGCTAGTCTTGATGTTTTGCGACACTTCCAATAAGGACTTAACTTGAACGAGAAGTGACGTATAAGCGTTGAGAATCTATCTAATTGGTGATGGAAATCTAGAATGTTTTTTGGCTATTCATAAGCTTAAAAATGAATTTCCTTGGCAAAAATTTATAGGAACCTAAAATGTGGAATAGATGAAGCTCAAGAAATGCCACAACTAATGTTTAACCACATCCTTATCAAGAGAGCATTGGGCAGGTGCCACATGCGGTATGTGCAAATGGATGCATGCCTCCACCTTACCTCGCCTTTCCCACAACCCCAAGGAAGGGAAGGAGGGAGCAAGAGGAGGTAGCAGCGCGCGCGAGAGATGGCGATGCGATCTGCCGTGGTTGCTCCAGCGGTAGGCCTGAGCGCTTTTCGTCATGTCGTTCTCCCTTTTGGAACCTCAATCATCAATGCTCAATCCTGGCACTTGCAGAAACGCTGCCTTCATTCTAGTTATTCTCGCACAGTGGCATCACCGCATCAGCTCATCATGAATTGCTGTTTTGACCCTCGTGTGGGGTGCATTTCTACCTCGGATTGCTTCAGGAATTTGATTTCACGGGCAGGATGCAAAGACCCTGGTAGCAGAATGGCCGCAACCATTGCTGGGAGTGGTGTGGAGATCATAGATGACATAAACAGAGAGAATAGTGGGAGTTTTGTGGTGACAACACCTCTCTACTACGTGAATGCAGCTCCACATATGGGCAGCGCGTATCCCACCATAGCAGCAGATGCTCTTGCTCGCTTTCAGGTGCAAATCCGAATTCCTTGGGAACCCAGATAGCAACTTATGCTTGGGCAGCGCTAAGACATAAGTAGCGCTGGCTGGCTAATATTTTTGTTTGTTTTAAGCTTTGCCTGATGGTATCCCTGACTTGTCAGAGTAAATTAGTGACTTCGGATAAATTCCAATTTCACAAATAAATGTATACATTTTGCTGCAAAACAGTTATTTGGATTTCTTATCTTGTTGGTCTTTTTTTTCGGTGTGCGCGAGTGTTCCAGAGACTACAAGGACGAAAAGTTGTATTTGTGACAGGGACTGATGAGCACGGGGAGAAGATAGCAGCAGCAGCAGCAGCTCAACAGCGCCAACCCAAGGATCACTGTGACATTGTTGCAGCAGAGTATCAAGCTCTATGGAAAGAGGTACATGTGTGCTCTCTCTTTCTCATTGATGATGCCATCTTCAAAGTTGCTGCTGTGGATAGATCACTGCAAGCAGATAGAAAGCTCAAAAACGACTTTATTTTGTTGCATTCTAGGATGACCTGAGCACCTACATAATCAACGAAGGAAGAAAAATAAAACTAGCTGCTCTAGTAGTGAAGCTCATTATTGGTGTGAGATAATTCTTAAAGCCAACTAAACTTAAAATCTGTCAATTACCTTTCTCTTATGTGATTTTTTCCTATATTTTGAGCACTTTCATATGCTTGCAATTATTATAAACATACATTCTTAATTTTGTAAGAAGTTTTGCCAGACTGACATCTCTTTTGAAAGCTTTCACAAAATTAGATTAACTCAAATGCGAAACATTCTTGGACATTGCAAAATCTTTGTACATTAAAAATATTTTCAATATTGCAAAATTATTTGAGAGCTTAACAGCTGGAGAGATAATTCTTCTTTTGGTGAATTCTTTTAAACATGGATCCTTCTGTAATCTAGTGTGGATGTAAGCAAGTTTTGAGTTTCCAATTGCATGAACACCTTTGAAAGCTTTATGACATACTTTAGTTGAAAACTAACAAGTGTAAATTATCAATCAAGTCTTATAACCAAACAAAAATAGTAATTTTGATCATCTTTTGTCTTTGAAAAAAAGTTTTATTGAATATGCTTGAATTCAGTAAATAAAAGCTTTTCTCTTCTCTAGTTTCGGTGGAGATTCATGGCTTTTGAACTTTTTCTTCATTTTCTCTCTTAGCTACTCGTTTATCTTTTGAACTTGAAGAACTTGAAGAATCATTACTGGAACTGGATTCAGATGAAGAGTCACTTTCATCCGACAAAGATTTTTTAGATTGAGATATCTTTTTCTTTGGCTTCGGGATTGCTCGTCTCTTTCGTGCAATTGTGGATGTCTCGAAATTTTTTGCTGATTCAATAACATCTGAAAGAGAATCCATACGACCTTGGTGACAATAATGATCCATCTTCGGTGGCAGTCCTGCAAGATACCATTCAATTTTCATTGCCACTGGATATTCGATATTCTCCCACTAGCTTACCAATCAAATTCCTTACTTTGCGTGTATATCTGCGTATAGATTCCTTCCCCTTCTTCCATACAAATTCAATCTTGCAAGCACCCATGTAGAATATCCTATTTCTTGGAACTCTTTCAGGCACACTTAAGTTGCTCCCATGTTTTGATTGCAGTTCGATCCATCTGACTATATGAGATACGTGCCTGTTTCCGAAGTAAACCTGGAAATATACACAGTTTGTCTACCACATTTCCTTCATTGTTTGATGCAGCAATACATTTGAATTGTGACATGTAACTGTCAAGATCGTTAGAGGAAGTGCCTTTGAAATAGTCATATTTGGTCTTCAAACTTGATGTAATTCCATAGATGAATGATTGAAGAAATCAAATAATTGTGCAATTGCAGTTATAAAATTTTCAGAAGTACTTGGTGATAAGTGACCTCCTAAAACAGAGTCTTGAATTCGCTTCCGATATTCTTCTCTTGGTTTTTGAAAACGTTCAAGCCTTTCTTTGGCTTTATGATTTGCATTTGACATTCATTTTCAAAGATATTTTTTAAGAGAAATTTCTTCAAGCTCCAATATTCAATAATAGCTATCCCCAGCAACGGCACCAAAAATTGAGCATATGTTGTAGCGTGCTATGTTAAACATGAGATTCTAATGTAGAACATGGGTTTATCGTTCCTACAAAGATAGATATCTTGCATTACTTGGAATTTAAGAGTTTCTTATGTATTTTACGTTGTAAAATCTGGTTATTGACAGATAATCAACAACACAAATAGCCAGTACCACTTTGGTTTTGTAGAATTAAAGATCAAACAATCGAATTATTTAGAGTTTCGATCAACTTTGTTGAAATAACAAACAATGCTGATGTCAATTGATATACTCCAATCAAGATTAATCATCGGAAAGGGTTGTTTAAAGTTTTGTTCTTTTCAGATTGATAGAGTTCTTTCCCACAGTTGAGACTTATCCATCTGCTATTTGACTTCAAATCAGTGTATCAATTGAATGAAACAGTCTGTCGAGCGAATCGAATCAGACTATAACCTACTTAGAGACTTATACTGCAGTAAGAACTAAATTATGGAGTGGATCATCACATTTACGTAATACCTTTCTACTGTGCAGGACAAAGATATGACAAAATCAGAAGTACAAGCACTCTTATTCATCGAAATGAAAGGGTCATATAGGATCTTGATGGAAGGTCGAAATGCTGTTCCAAAAGGGTAGTGTTGTGCAACTATTAGCTTGTTGAATAAGATAGTGACATTTACTATTCCACGAACAGTCGTATTTACAATGACCAGTAAAATCCTGCCACGGCATTCAGTTGACATGTCGAATGTCATTTGAACTTAAAATATGAAACGTTACTAAAAGTTGGACTCACAAAGGATTTAGCCTCATAAATGTTAGATAGGCCTCCTTTGCACATATAAAGTCCAATTACATTCAAAATATCTAAATATAATAATGAAATGTTGAAAACTTGAGAATGTGGTGTTGCACACGTTAAGATGCTTGAAACTTGTGCAAGGAGTTAAAAAGATTTTGTTAATGCAAAATGCTCTAGGGACAGTCTACTTCTAATAATGTGATTTCAAATTTTTTTTGGCAAGTGATTTTTTTGGAAGGAAAAGAAAACACCAAAGTATAAATAAAATGTTTATTATCCATACATAGCGAACATGTATCTATGGTGTCAAGTAACACATGAAAGTGTGCGACTCTGAAAGCAGTGACTTTTGGCACAAAGACATGGGTAACGAATTCACTTGGAGGAGGTGGTTCCATTTTAGGCTCCATTTGCCCCTATCCACCAGTTCATGTGAATCTCGACATTCAGAGATGAGACTTTTTGACGTGGATAACAATTGTAGGGTTCAAGACAAACATGCATGTTGAGACTGGTGAGGAGCCAGTGGTGATAGCAAGGACAGACTTGTCACACACTCCTTACTTGTCCACATATGCTCGTACACCCTAAGACAGGGCCAGAATCGAATCAGGCTCCACTTAGGTAGAGGAAGACCTAGATCATTCCCAACATTTCCCTCTAGCCCCAAAGATTTATTTCCTATCTAAGAATGGATTTTGCGAATGCAGGCTATTTCTCTTGCAAAAGAAATTGAAAATTACACACATGTACACACAAGATTGGAGTTTGATATGAAGATTGCAACTTTCTATGTAACTTTCTAAGATTGGTTGATTCAAAAAGAACAACATCAAGTCTGGTTGGGTTTGATATATACGCACTCATATGACTGGAGTTAATATGTAATTTAAGAATTATGAACTATTCCTCCAAACTTAGAGTTAGTATTCTGTAAGTGGTATGTGTGGGTTCGTGCATGCACTTCACATATTACTACTACAACCATCAAGGACACCAGCTTTTTAAACAAAGAAGGTATATTTGGACCCTCAAGCTTTTACCAATAAGATTACTTATACTCCAGCATTTTTGTTGATAAAAAATAGATATGGAACAGCTCTAAAAGACATGAAATTGCTACCTAATAGGCCACTCTTTTCGTTGCCATGTAAATCAGGCGATATCTCTTGAGACTCTTTCAAATATAGCCGATGATATTGCAGAAGTTTGTTCAATTGGATTTGATGTTGGAAAGATCTGTTGTCAGATAGTCTATGTTATGTGAGAATGTTGACAAGTTTCTTGGTTGGGCTCTTTGCAGCAAGACTTATCAATTTAAAGATCTATGTAGACAAGGCCTTTTTATGCATTTCTAGTTCCAGACCATATATCATCTCAATTTTTGCTCCACTCTACTTACATTTTTTGAACTGAGGCAAATGACATGTGATATTTTTCTTGCAGTTAGGAATTTCCTATGACAGGTTTGTGCGGACTACAGAGGCTAATCATGAAAAAATTGTAGCTGAATTCTATCAGCGAGTATATGACAAAGGCGACATTTATCGGGCACAGTACGAGGGATTGTACTGCATAAATTGTGAAGAGTACAAGGTAGAATGCACCTCTTCTGTACTTGGGCTTGAACCTTAATCAAGTGTCCTCTCTTAGAATTTCCTATATGGTGAATTATTTGTCGATGTATCTCAAAACATAAGGTAACATTGTTTGACATGAGTAGGATCATCCAAGCATGTGTATATCACTGAAGTGATGAGCTTTTTGTGCATTTTTAAAGTTTCATGTCAAAGGCACTGAATCTTGTTCATATTTGTAAGTGACATTATTTGGTGTAAATAATTGAATGATAGATTTGCAAGAGCTAGGGATATTTTGAATGAGTAAGTTCATCTATGAGGCAATCCGGGAAAAGTATGGTTGACAGGATGAGAAGGATTTGATGGAGGGCAATTTGTGCCCCATTCATAGAAAGCCTTGTCTAGCGCGGAAGGAAGACAATTATTTTTTTGCTCTTACAAAGTACCAAAAGGCTATTGAAGAATTATTGACGTCCAATATCAATTTTGTCCAGCCATCGTTTCGTATGAATGAGGTATGATCTTGTTCAAGCTTGGATAGCCTTTCACTAATGCATCTTATCCACAGTTTTTCTTTGATGCTGATTGTGTTGAGTTTCCTTGCTATTATGGTGAATTTAGGGATGCTCTGAAGTTTCTCTTCCAATCTAGAATGCTGTCTACTTAAATATTCAATCTATTTCCTGGATCAGGATATACTTAGCTATCTTGTTGTTCAAATTGAAAGCTTGTATCAGAAGTATTTATACTTTTGACTCCCTTGGAAAATTGCCCTGCAAATAGATTATTTGAGCTTTCTTGTGTTTATGATATGAAAAATTTTGTATCTTCTACATCCTCAGCTTAGAGCACAATTGTTTACAATTTACAGAATCAAGTGTTTTCAGGTGCACGGCTGGGTAAAGGATGGTTTGCGAGATTTTTCTATTTCTCGGGCTGCTGTTGAATGGGGCATCCCTGTCCCTACAGATCCTGAACAAACTATCTATGTGTGGTTTGATGCTCTGCTAGGGTAATTCTTGGCAACTTTTTATGATGTTTAGTATCAACCTGTCAGAAGCTTATCTATTCATTGTTATGACAACCTTCTTTCTAACCATTGCTGAATCTTTTCATGAGGAGAAGCTAAGGAGGTTTTCCTTGAAACGCTTTACTTGAGAGTGGCTTAGCATGAGACCTGTCACGCATGCATTGCATTTCTGCTGGTTCTAAGTTGCTTCGATATGCATTAAACCTCCAGCATTCAAGAAGCTACTTTAGAATGTGGAAAGGTAGTTTGAAAAGTGCTTTTGAACCAATCGAAAGAATAACTATGAAAAGGATGTAATACAGTTTTTGAAGACTTATTTGCAAAGCAGTCTAGTGCCAAATGTTCAATGTTTTCTTGTTGAAAATAGTCGTATTTGCAAGAATCCTTAGGAGCAAATTCGGTCCAAGTTCATAATCAGAAGCAAGTGAAGAGAGCAGAAAAGAGGGAAACAAATGAATGACTCAAATGAACCATGAGAATGTTGCTGAAATAGTTTCTCTGACCATAAATAGTGTAGGTGCCCTCCTTTAGAGGTGGTTCAAAAGTTGAGATGCAATGACAGAAAATGTTTATTCAGAAGATGGCTTGCTGGACATTTGTTGTTGCAAATTTCAGGCCAAAAAGTTTCCGATAGATCGAGGGGGTTCAATGAATCATAAATACAAAGAGTGTGGTCATAATTTTGTGACCACATCCCCAATATACTACATGGACTCTCTTGGAATATATGATAGTCTAATTACAGCTATATGATTGATCAAGATGTCAAATATGTGGGGTGTAGCTAAAGTCTTGTTGCTTAAATGCGACAAATAGTATATCCATGACTCATACCTTATGGTGTCCATTGAGAGATAGGATGTTATGCTACAGTGCCTCTATTTATCATGTGTAGGAGGACACCCCTCCACCGTCTGACCTCTGAAGGAGATGGCTTGATTCTATCTGAAACTCCTGAGAATGCGAAATATCATGATCTTATTCTTGCAAAGGTTCAAATCAATTACCCATTTGTTGCAAAACTCTTCTAATGAATCACAATGTGCCTAAAGTTCCAATCTATAAGAAGAGATCACTACTGTCCATAGTCATCTGCTCCAACTTATCAATGTAGAGGCTAGATAGAGCAGGAGAAAGAGGATACCCTACCACAATCATTCCTTGAATAATAATGACCAACCTTGATATGTGCGTAATGTATGTGTAACCTTGTAAAGTAACATGTTTTTGGTGATAATGGGAAGGGATGCCAATTTCTCGGGTTATCTGAGGCCATATTACTGCATCAGTGGTTTGTGTCTGCTCTCTGATCAAAATTCTATGTAACTTTGCCTATTGTCGTATCTGGTGGTACATCAGACAAACATTAACAATCATATTGGGGGTGGTTGTTTGTGTCTAGTGGTTCCTGAATCTTTGGAAAGGAGTTTATATTATTAGAACATCCAGAAGGGGAGAAATTGTGGACTGTGTGCCCTTCCCTTCAGAACTTCAATTGCATCTGAAAGACATGTCTGAGGACCAATAAATAAATTTGGCCATGGAGGATGCTGATGGATGAGTGACTGAATACAACTTGTAGCATAGGAGTGCTAGGTAGAGGCAGGAGTTGAGTATGGATATTACTAGGAGAAGTGCATTAGAACGATGAGGGAGGAACTTCACTATTTTGTACCAGGATGCTATGACATGCTAGGATCGATTCAGTGACTGGAACCTTGAAGCAAGCTTATGGTTTGTGATGGTGGAGACTGCAGTCCTAGAATCAAGCTTAGGTCAATGTTAATATTAGGATTTCTTGGTGTATTGGAGAGGGGGAGATCTTGACTGGAGTTGTAGGCAGTGGAGAAGGGGTTGTCATGACAAGATGCGACGGGACATTGGGAGGGAAGCTTCTATTACCATGGCTGCTACAAGAAATTGATGACGTAGTATGCTTTGCTGGTGAACTAGTAGCTAGAGGTTTAGAATATTCAGTATGAAGCTAGATAATGATTTCTTTAGACACGAAGCAGAGCAAGTGGAAACAATAGCATGTTTGCAAATTATTGGAGAGAGGAGAAAATATGAAAAATCCCGAAAGGAAGGCCATAAGTGCTGGGATGCCTAGATAGTTGACCATAGATCATGGCTCATTAAACCATAGGAATGGCGAGTGTATTCTCTTGAAGAACACTACTGTTGCGTGAAACTTAATCTATCCAACAGTTGGGGTCTGTTCCCCTCCATACCTTGTCACCAGTGTTGAAGTTCCACCAATGAAGTTCGAAGTCAAGCTTTTCGCTAGCCTCACTGAAATTGTGCAATTATTGATGCCACATGAAGATTTGCTCATGGACATTAATTTCCTCCTGCCAGAAAGCATCACATTGGTTACTCCTCCTTTTGCTCTTATGTCCTAAAGAAAAGGGGTGCATTTTATCTTCCAAGCTTTTTTCATATTTAGGCATCAACCTATTTTCTTGTCAAAGTATCTCACGTTGATGATTTTTGAGACCTTGAGTGTTTCTCTGAGAATAAAACAGGCTTTTGTTTATGTTTTGTAGTTTTTTTATTTTTTGCTAATTCAGGAAAACATAACTGTACGTCAGATATTTGTCAGCACTATTGAAAACTGGAATGGATGCGACAGTTGACAATGCAGCAGCTAGTGGCTGGCCTGCATCTGTACACATCATTGGCAAGGTTGGTAAGCTTTTCTTGATACTCAGTTATGCCTCATTCTGCTGTATGGATTAGGCTCAGCTACCTTGGTGGATGGTAAGTGCATTTGAATTGTTTTTGGAAATCATCAATGTGTTGAGTATAGTGTGTTTCATCTATTCTGAATTATGACATGTATATGCTGTTCCTACTGAATTATGGACTAAATAGTTTATCCCTGTCCTGCCAAAGATAATGTTATATGCCATGGAAACAGAGTTTTATGTGGCTTTTTATGCAGGACATTTTAAGATTCCATGCAGTGTATTGGCCAGCAATGCTGATGTCTGCAGGTCTCCCACTTCCAGCTTCAGTTTTTGGGCATGGCTTTCTGACAAAGGTTATCTGTTGTGCCTCTGAATTCATCTGTTGAATCTCTTGCTCTTAAAATGGAAAGCTTAGGTTCAAAAAAGCTTTGAACTTTGAATGCGCACTCTTGCTCTGACACTTGGTGGTGCACCCCCATCCCCTCTCCCAAGCTATCGGATGACATGAGGACATTTGTTTCCTGATTTTACACTTCTGTTCATAAAGCTTGAAATCATCTAGACATCATAAATTTAGGGGAAATGATGGCCATTCTTATTTTTCAGGATGGTTTGAAGATGGGGAAGTCCTTGGGAAATACACTGGAGCCGAAAGATTTGGTTGCTAGGTTTGGTGCAGATGCAGTGCGATACTTTTTCTTGAAGGAGATAGAGTTTGGAAAAGATGGAGATTTTTCAGAAGAGCGTTTTATTAATATAGTCAATGCCAACTTGGCAAATACGATTGGTGGGTACAGTATTTTTTATAGAACTTTAGATGTTTTTGATGATTGAACTTGATTTAAGTGCCAGTGACAACTTCTCTTTTTTGTTTGCAGCTGTGAATTATATCTGTTAGAAATTTTGTGAATGCAGTGGAGCTGAGTACAATGATATTCTTATCACCTTTTTGTAAAGACAACACTATGTATTCAAGTGGTTAATGGAAGTTAGTGAGGCTGGTTACAGGGATTCTAATGTCAATGTATGTAGCCTATGTGACACTGCTTATGAAAGGCAAAAAATTTGATAACTTCAATTTCATGTTTTTTGGGAACGCTGATTTAAGCAATGCTTTTTGGTATTATCAACCTGTGTGATATAAGCAATGATAAAAGTGAAGGTGAAACGTTTGAAAGAAGCATGTATACTACATTTGCATTTGTTCCATAGTTGCCCAGAAACGCGTTTCTGGGCAAAAACGTTCCCAGAAACACGTTTCTCAGAAACGCGTTTCGGGGAGCAGAATCGTGCCAAAAAGAAAAACAGATTATATATATTTTTTGCCCTACTAGACCTAAACAGGGATTGCCGCACCTAAACTGGACCCAAAACACCTGGCAACCTATAAAAATGCAATGCCCTTGATCAGACCTTAATCTGATATCCATATTGCCCACAAAAAAAAAAAAAAAACACGTTTCTGAGAAACGCTCCCCCATTTCAGAAACGCGGTTCAGAAATGTGTTTCTGAAATGGGGGTGGTGTAAACAAGGCCATTGTGGAGCTGGTCGAATGGTACCGTGTCCAAAATTGCCTTGCGATTTGGAGTTAAGTTGAGTAGAGATGTTCAATTCAGGGTCACTGCACTGCTGTATTTGATGAAAAATATAACATCTCATGAGGTTCATATTTGTTTTCCAGTGCATCTTTCTCAAGAACGTGACTTAAAAGAAAGTTGCTAGCTTTGTGTCTTAGATTTTGGTACATCCTCAGACGGCATTTTTGACATTCATCCCAACTTGGTGCAGGAAATCTGCTTAATCGCACTCTTGGTTTGTTGAAGAAGAATTGCAATGCGAAAGTCCCAAGAGACTCTTCTAGTCTTCCAGAAGACAACCCAATTCGAGTACTAGCTGCAAAAAATGTACTTCAAAGCATCTTTATGTCCTCAATCTCATGTACGAGTTGTAGGCTTTTCGAACCTCTGGAGACAAATATTTCTCTGTGAAGGAGTTGCAGTTTTTTGTTGCTCGTTCTGCTGTCTGTTAGTTCTATCCCAAGAAGATTTACTGGAGTAACCAGGAAACTATCTAGCTGGTGAATTCTGGAAATAGTTCCAGTCAAAGCCTAAAGAACTACGGAAGCATAATTCAGTTGTCTACGTTTTTAAGGTGTTGGTATGGTTGACTCTTTTTGGTCTTTCTGTTTGTTTTAGTGAGATATACTTATCTGTGTATTCTGGTAATGGTATTTCCACCTGTTTCTTGTTTTGATCTCCACGAACAGGTGGAGACAGCCAAAAGAAAGTATGCTGAGATTCATTTTTCTGAGGCTTGTGATGCATTGTTGAGCATTGCCTCAGCAGGAAACCTGTACCTTGATGAACGCACCCCATGGTCTCAGTTTAAACTAGGCGGAGCGGCTGCTGAAGCTGCTGCTCTGGTAACCCTCTTTCAAATTTGTCACTCACCGTTTTTTCATTGCTCCATATAATTTACCTGTTAGATTCATACCAAAGTTTGCAGATAGTCTACATGTTGTCTGCCCTTTTGTTTCAATTCTGCAATGTCCTTTTCCAATGAGAAAAGAATGTCCTCCACATGAATGGATGAGCTAACAAGCATAAGCATAAGGACATTGTTACTGAATCATGAGCATTCTAGTGTTGATTTCCTTTGAGTCGGGGAATTTGTGAGCATAGCTTGCTGCCTGATATTAATAATAAAGACAATTCACAACTACCCCCTCAAATTAAGATTGAGCATCCCACTCAGCATATGCCTACAATTCTGGTTGTCTGCTTTGACAGATCATTATTTTATAGCTGCATTGGTTCACGTGAAATTCCTGGTATAACTAGACATTAGTCTTTAGAAATGAGTTGCTGTTGCTCTATTCAACAGGCAAGGGAAGTTATATTCCTTTTGATATCAATTTGCAACTATGGTCTCAGGGCAAGCATTTATGCTCCAAAATTTCAGCCATTCAGCCTCATGAACTTGTGCCTATGTGAAAATGTCTGTAGGATTTGACAGCAGTGCTGGAAGTAGTCCGGATCGTTTCAGTGGGCTTATCTCCAGTCGTTCCTAATTTGTGCCGAAGAATTTATTTGCAGCTTGGCTATTCAGAAGATTCTTTCAATGTTATCTCTTGGGTCTCTCTCTCTCTCTCTCTCTCTCTCTCTCTCTCTCTCTCTCTCTCTCTCTCTCTCTCTCGGGCTGGTTAATGAGTCTACTGATTCTGATCAGCTTCTTCGATGTGTTGGGGATATATTTTTATTGAGTTTTTCTGCTTATGTCGCACTGATTTGGACGTTAATCTATTTGCAGAAAGATGCAGAGTGGGGTGGTTTGATTGCTGGCCAGGTAATGGCTGATGCTGATCCTGTATTTAGAAAGATAGAAGAGGCTGGAATTGAAGGTTCGGTGATTGCTAATAAAAGAGATGTCCAAAAAGGACGAGGCAAGAAGGTTCTAGCAGCTGTTGGTGACAACTAGAACATAGTAATTGGCAGGTGCAACTCTTAGTCAATTCTCCAACATTTACCTTTGCCTGTAAGTCATAAAAGATCTGTTATCATGCCATACTGTGTGAGGTTGAAACAATCCATCATGATTCTCAAACTTGCGAGAATTATCATGAATCACAGTGCATGAAGGGAAATGCTTTGGCCCTGGCAGACTTTGACAGGTCCGGAATCAATGATGAACTGAAGCTTGGACCAACATGATTCTACAAAACAAATCAAAATCCACTCATCACTCTCCATTGTTAGCAATAAAGTATGGGTTCAGAAAATTTGCCGAATGGATTAAGAGTGCTATCTTGTACGTCAGGGCCCACATGGAAGAATACTGTTTTTACTGATATCACAAATATTGTTCTACTTAAAAAATTCAAATAGCCATTTGTCTTCCTGGTCAAAAGAGAGATCTATCCAGATTCCAATCTCAGGACATTCCAGTGTAGACCATGGTGAAAAAGTGGTAGCTGGTAAAAAGGCAAAAAAGCCTGGATGATAACTTTTCTTAATGGCAGGTAGAAGATTAGTGAGTGTCACAACGAAAACGTGAGTTTAACCTTTTTCTACTTTCTAAATAATGTTCGTTAGCTCTTTTTTTATCCATGCTGTGGATTGCAGTAGTGTTAACATTATGCATTACTCAAGAGCTCAAGAGCTCTTGATTATTTTCTGTTCATTCCAAATTCCAACTGAAGTGGGCTGAATTTTCCTATTTTTGGGAAGGATTATGGCTTGCCAAATCAGTGTATGCCATATTATGTGGAGCTTATATATATAAAACCTTGCTGATTATCTTTCAGCAGTAGCTTGGCTAATCGCTTCCTGACAATGGTTTGTTTCCCCCTTTTGTCAGGCATCAAGATTGATGGATGAAGTATCGCTAGTGCAGAGTATTTCAAATAGAGTAAGTTGCATGGATAAGATCTGCCAACTACAAAGGTAGTTAAGCTTGAGATAAGAAAAGAGTGCTTTCCACAGAACCAGACTTGTGGCTTTGTGGACGAATCCACAAATAGGTTATCATAAGGAAAATCTTAAGCACTTGAACCTTTCTTTACAATTTATGAGTTTTTTTATGAAACTTTTGAAAAGAAATCTAGTATTAAAAAGCTATTCGTGTCCTCTAGATATACAATGATGATGAAAAAAAGTTGATCTAAAGATGTAAGCTACATCGATCGATTTTATTCCTAAGGGTTTCAAGTAGAAGCTACTTTGTTATCCTGCCTCCAATCCACGAGATGTCCCACTCAAGTGATGGAGGATCCATAGGCTATCTCATAGTCTAGGCCTCACATTCACCAAGGTTGCAGTGGTGCTTGGCTTGGCCACCGTCATTTATAATGTAAAGTGTACATATTGTGCATAACGAAGCTAGTTGATTTAAGTACTCTGTTGTTAAAAAAAATCCCTCGTTGTTTTGAAGCTGTGGAGAGCAGTTTTGGCTTGTATATTAGCTACTCTCTCCAACCATCGCTGTGAAGTTGATAATTATAGATCAATCTATGAATATGATATCAATGAAGCATGACTATAATAGAAACTCAAGCAATCTCCCATGAGTAATGGCCAAGAGCATTTGATATAATCAATTAGGAACTATTTTAAGTGTATAACTCTCCTCAACTTTAAAGACATTGTTGTCAATGTGGGGCTTACAAAAACTTACTAAATCCTAGAAAACTAGAATAAAGGCCTCCAACAACGGCTTTAGTAATAGCCAATTGTAAATAAACATGAAAATAGAATTATCTCAAACATACCTTATTTACCCATAATGTAGGCAAAGCAAAGAAAATGTGTGAGGAGAAAAAGCATGCACCAATATTGAAGGAGAGGACATAAGTTGTCACAAGAAGTATCCCAAAAGCAACACAAGAATACTCACAAAGCATACTACATCAATTGCAAATCATGTTGTAAATGTATCTCTAATGTAGTGAACAAAATGATATGAAGATGAATAAAGAACCAGAAGGCAATTTAATAGCCCATGAATGTTGTAGGAAAGTGTTGTCGTGCAAAACCCCAATGAGATATCCAAAGCTAGTTGAATAGCCTAGGAATACTATCGCAAAAAGCATGTGCAACAAAGATAATCCAAGCCTTTCAGAGTAATCAGACATGGCAGCGATAAAAAATCTAAGGGATAAATTAGGAATGCTAGGCATAAACAATACCACCAATATATCTGCACCAAGGAATGATAACCAACACCAAGCAAGAAGATCAAATGAAATCCAAGCTATACACAATAACCAAGCATGGCAAGTAAAAAGACCCCTTGTAACCAAAGCTGAAGCCGAAGTTGAAGTCACCGAAGTCACCAACATCGAAGTGACCGACAAGAGCCCTTGCAACCAAAGTCGAAGCTGAAGCTGAAGCCGAAGTCACCGAAGTGCAGGATATCGAAGTGATCGACAAGTCCGAAGTCGAAGTCATCGAATTCGAAGTACCCGAAGTGCTAAAGACGGACCTCAAGCAAAACCAAAAGTCAGACAAGTCGAGTTAGCGGACTGCAGCTCGACAAGCGTGAAGGCATTGCACTATCACGCTCAGCCACCAAAGTGACGTTACGAGAGAGATGGCTAACCAATAGATTAGCACAAACCTCTCTTGTATTGCCTAGTTAATCTATCTTTATTCCCAACTAATGGGACATAAGTATAGTTCAATTGAACAATATGCTAGAACGCATAATCTGCAAGTAGCAGAACATAGCATTATAAGAGGAACGTCAGGCCGCCAACGAGTGAGACACTGAACGACTAATTTTGAAACAAAATCAAAATACAAAGTACTTTTTGTTCTTCCAACTCTGATTGTTGTGTTACATATGTTTGTCTGATTGATTGCTGCAATGTCTGTGATCGATAGCCGCGTATCTAGGTCCTGTAATTGAATGCTTGGTGTAGCGCACTTCCACCTGCAATAGGTGCTACCCAGTTTTTAGACATGGTATTAGAGCGGATTCAATAGATACACAATATGGCTACTACGGTTCAGAATAGGATTGCAATCAATCTTGATGGCGCAAACTATCGAGTATGGAAGTTCAAAATGAAAACATTCTTGAATGATGAAGGGATATGGTCAATAACCGATCTCACAGAAGAAAAGCCTCCAGAGGGAGACCCAAGGAGAGTATAATGGATCAAGAAGGATGAATGTCTCCTCCATAAATGAAGAAATCCTCATGTAGATTGAAAATTGCGAGAGCAGCCATGAAGCATGGGATTACGAAGTGAGGACAACATCATCAGTGATACACCGACACAATCATCTACAAAGATGGCAACGAGTTGGATCAGCATGTTGAGAGAACAGCCTCAAGTCACAACCACCACAGAACCGTTTCAGCCGAACAAGACACGAAGGCAAATACCTCGAAGCTCATATGTTTGATGACCAATGGAGCTCGAAGATGAAGGTCAAAGGAGCTCAAAGGCAAAGCCGAAGGTCGAACGAGACAAGAGGGTGAAGAAGACTTGAAGATTGGGAGGTGGCGGATCTTCACGCTCCAAGTACAAAAGAAATCAAGAAAGTACTAGGAAGATGTCCTCCTCCATGGATGATGCTAAAGGCAATCTAAATGCCATTGGAATGTGCTTAATCAACCGTTCTTGTAATCAGAGATTAGATTAAACCCTTTTGGATGAATTGGGTGAAATTGGTCTTGCAGATGGATAACACATATGCAATACATCTAACAAAAGATCCTGTGTTCCACTCAAGAACAAAACACATCGCGATCAAGTACCACTTGATTAGGGATCTGATTGGGAAGAAGATGTTGTAGACCACCTTCATCGGAACGAAAGACATGGTTGCTGACATTTTCACAAAAGCCCTAGACAAAGGACTTTTTGAGAGATAGAGGAGCAGTCTTGGAGTCGTCAAGCTATCATGCTTTGAGAGGGAGCTGAAGAAACAAAAACGTTTCTATTACCAAAGCTTTGCTAGCTTTCAGCCCTCTGCTTGACGAAAATGTTCGCGAATGCGAAAGTCAAAAGAAACGAAGCAGAAATGTTCGCGAACACCCTGAGGAGAAGACACGAACGTGAAAGATTTGCGAAAGAGAATTTTCCATGGTACAGCAGGAGAAAGTCAGACAACGCGAAAGTCAAAAGGCACGAAGCGACATGAAAATCGTCGCAACACCTTTTCTACCCTCACGTTCCAAAAAAGATCAAGAAGATCATGAAAGTACCCAGAAGTACAGATATATGATCTGATAGCATGACATCAGCAGATACAATCTAGGTCGTGGCTAATATGCCGCTCTTGTAGATGTGTAATCACTCTAATCTAGAGGTTACACGACGCGACTATATACTTTTTGGATGATACTTGATACAATATACACATGAAGTAGTCTAACACTAGTAAGCAAGAAGACGAAAATACAGAATTGAAGTCCGCCTGCATGCGAGACAAGTTTGTGCAAGCAGGATCCACAAAGATCCAACAAGTCCTCTAGTAAGCAAGACATTACTCGTGGGAGAACTGTATTTCTCTCACGTCAACGCACTGCGTGGATTTGCATGCAATGCTTGAAGAATCAGAAAATCAATAGATGATTTTGTAGCCGTTGCGCACACATCACTTTTGTCATGTCTGATCTTGAATGCAAATTAGTCTGCTATTATTCGTGTGTCTGATTCACTTGTTCATTTAATTCTTCACCTTAGTTTGAATGTTGTTGAATGTTGTGTTAATCTCTAACGTAGATCAACAGTGCCTGTCTACTTTCTGGAGGACTGTAGGAATGATACAGCTGGTAGTGACCAGCAATCATATCTGAACTCCATCTGTCTTCATTGTCATCATGAGGAAGACAAGTGTCAACGCTGAATGTCAGTTGTTATCCATGTACAAAATAAGCTTAGCAGTATTTTAAATAAAAATGAAGTCCAATCTTATATGTTTTTGATAGATTTTCATCTAATCTTCATATCATCTTTGTGAGGGAGTGTAAGAACTATGGCTAGAAGTCCATTTAGAGGGCTAGAAGTCAAATTTGAGCTAATAAAGACAAGTGAAACCTTTGTGAGTTTCTAGGATCAAATCAAAACCAATTTTCTTGAGCATTGTTTTGTAGAATCCTTCCTAAAAGTTCTTGTGAATCAAGATCAAGGGGATCTTGCCACTTGTGTCTTTGTGAACATCAAGTGAGGCAAATTGAAAAGATCTTAGGAAGGGCCAACAAGTACATCATTAGTACCAGTTGGTGGAAATGGTGAGCTCATGCAACCATTCTCTGGCATTCCCCGAAGTGGTCGATCGAAGTCGCCAAAGTCATCGACATCGAAGTTGTTGAAATCTAGCAGGTTCACACGTGTGGGAAAACCAATTCGTAGTGTGAATGATTTTATTAAGCTTTGTGTTTAGCACATAAACTGATTCTAGATTGAATATCAAGATCTAGTTCAAGAATTTATGATAAAACACAATCTAGCATACTAGTAATCAAAGAATGGTTGCTTTCACAATCAATGAGGAAAGTACAAAGAAATTAATGCATTAGCATAGCCTCCTCCTCGATCCCACAAAATAAAGGCAATGCTGCATAATGTATAAAATGAAAAACTTTTATATCGAAGAAGCTGTAAAATTGGACAATGAATGAACACTTGTTGACTTTGGATCAATTCAACTATGGCAGATCCTTAGCAGCAGGAATTGGACATTGCTTCAACTCGCATTCTTTATCTCACATAAGTAATGTCTGATGTCCTTTATAAGATTGGGGAATACTTAGCTTTTAGATTGATTTCATTGTTTTGCCGTTTGAGCATTATGCTCATGCTTTGAGCACTGATTGGTGTTCGACATTACTAGTGGTAATTTTGAACCTTGGCACAAACATTTTGAAATCATTTGCTACCAAACATACTCTTTTTTATGGGGCAATGCAACTTGTCAGTATCCAACACTATTTTGATAATAATATTCATAGTTTTGACCTTCAGCTTCTCAAGTTGCAGTAGCAACTCTTCCTAATGCCATTCCAGCATAACACCTTGGGACATTCTGCAACATCTTTGACAATCTCATACTTATAGCTCATGTTGGGTGCACAACCTTATGGAGACCATAAATATATCAAGATGGTCCTCATTTTATAGCATTTGACTTAGGTTTTTGTGCGAGCTGCTTCATTCTTGTGAAAGAACTTTCGGCCCAAAGGAGCAAATTATTTTTGTAGAAGGGTTTGGAAGTCATATGTTCTTGAGTTCTAAGTTGGATAATCATCCTCATTTCACAAGTTGCTACTTTGTGTGTGTTTTTGCATGGTATCTTGTGGATGTGTTCATAACTTGGTCTCTTGTTGTTGAGGTTTGAAATTTGAATATGACCAAGTATGCTAATCTGAGTCGTTTGTGGGCCATTTGGGAAGTTTTGCCTTCAAAAAAAAGAAAAAAGTTATGTTGGAAGGCCTTTTTTATGTTGTGGCCTTGAAATGGCCCTTCTCGTAGCTTGTTAGGGGCCGTAGCATCGTGGCTTGTTTTTGGCCCCTCCCTCATGGCCTGTTCCCTAACTTCCACTTGCTTCAATTGCTGGGGACTTGAAACGTTTCTCTCTTTCCATGTTTGAACTTTGCTATCCTCTCGTTCTCTCCTCACGTCTACAGAAACTCCCGTCACCATCTTGCGTAGACCCTCAAAATTTGGACTCTTTACTCCCTTGATGGTACTTGAAAATTGATGGGCTGAAAAACAATCATTCATACGATATCGAGGACCTTGAGGCTGAAGTCCTTATCCACCTAGACATCATTTCTCTAGTACTTAAATCCCTCAATAACGTTGTCGTTTCCCATTTGCCATCCTCTTCGTGCACTACTAGCATCCATTTGATACATAAGAGTGGTGATTGTATCAAAACAAAAACTTTCGCTATCATCAAGGTTGGGCATATCATAGCCAAGCTTGATGGGACCATCTTACAAACATCAATGAATAGTGAGGCTGAATTTAGAGGGTTCCGTGCTTTGAGACAGGGAAGCTTCAAGGCACATCACATTCGATCATCTTCACTCTTAGGTCACTTATTGAGGAGTAAAAATTTAGGGGAGAGAGAGGGAGACTTTATTGATGCTTTTTGAAATCTAGGAGCGTTTGACTTAGCACCAGATACATGCTCATTCAACGATTGAGGGACCTTGGCTTCTCTACTAACACATGTTAGTTGAGATGGCTCTTTATGAGAGAGCTGTGGGATGTTTTAGGTCTGGAGGGTTTATCTCAGTCAATTGATTGGTGTGAAATAGGTTTGCTTTCTATGTCTCACATTCATCGGCGTCCGTATTGATGAGCTTGAGAGAGTTATCAAGTATGATGTTGGACACGTGTAAACTAGGGAGGGTCTACAATGGCACTTAGACAATTTAATGGAACTATCTTTAGCATGAGACATTGGGAAGGGGCAATCTTCCCTTGCCAACTTGATGTAGTTTGTTTCGAGCATCATATACAAGACGCTTCAAGTACTTGTTATCTTTTTGACACTTTGGTCACCCCCACAACTATCTATGCAATAGAGACATTTTGCACATGAGTTGCATTAGTGGAGTGGGCTAGCCTTACACGACTTCAAATTTCTATACTCTCACTTATAATATGGGCCAAGCCCTTTTTTCCACATCCAATTATCCTAATTGAGTTCGCCGTGACCCTAGAGAGTCGTGGAGATTGGAGATATTGGTATTGCAAGACCGACATGTGTTACAAGACCGTAATAGTACAGACCCAACAATACTTCTAGGTGCAGCTAACCACCGGAGGCAGAGGATAGTGTGAGTCAGAGGCATAAAAGCTTACCACGCTGTAGGTACGAGGGCCAATAATGCCCATGCAGACACATGCGGACGCATATAGACACATGTATGACAGTAGGAGGCCATGCAGTTCTTCAGCAGTGGACTGGGACTCCGCATGCATCAGTAACCCATGCATGCAGCATGAACGATGGGTGTCAGCAGCAACTACCACTTACCACTACCACTTACCACATCCATGCAAACTCACATTGGGCTAGGAGGGGCATTCTATAAGAGAGTGGATTGGCTGGGTGGATAAGACGAGCTTTGCCTTCTTGTGGTTATGTTGTTCCTGACATTGGTATCAGAGCCAATGATTTGTTGCTTTTGATCTCTCTCTCAAAGGTAGGAGATCTCTATTGCCAAATCGCACTTCATGGAGCCATTATCCATTTGTATGGATTTCATATCCTGAGGCAAAAAGCCTCAGCTATTAAGTACATTTATGAAGCCAAATAGCCTTTGTTGGCATTTATGAAGCCAAATATCCACTATTGTCAGTCGCATTTGTGAGGCAAGTCATATTGCTGTGAATCACACTTTATGAGCGAAACAATTCCTACTGCCAGTTGACTGAGCCACATTCCTTATGTCATCAGTTATACCTCTGATATAATGTGTTAAAAAATTAGCGCACCTCCTGCTAGTTCGGGCGTCCAATTTCAACGCAGATTGGAGTCAATATTTTGAGTTTTAAAAAGTCTCGGAGAGGCGTCACAGCAGCAGCAGCAGCTATGGCGGTTAAAAGATACTCAACAATTGTCTTCAGACCCATTACTGCAGCCCATAACCTATACAGAATTCATCCAGTGCCGTTTTGGGTTCCAATCCATAGGCAGATAGAGGGTTTTGTACGAGAGTAGCTCTTGGGATGTTTACTGGTGCAGCTGCAGGCATATATCTTGAAGACCTTTGTGATTGGAAGGCAAACGATGAAATGCAATGGTACTCAAGAGCAGCGAATGGTCTAACAACTATCGGAATGGTAATTCGAATTTCGGAAACGCATGGTCTTTCGTCGCAATCTTACACATGCATCTTCAGACAGCTTTAATTCATTTTCAATACCCAAGGCAATCACTGGTTATCCAGTTTCGATTAATGATGGTTCCTTGGAAGGAAAAAGTGGAAGATGCTGCCACCAGAGCAGTATTCTATCCAGGAGCCTTTCCAATTTAAGGTGGGTGGCAGCAGAGATAAACTGCTTTTGAATATTTTTCTCTTGAGGCAACACTGCATGCAGAAGCTTTACAGTTGGACACCTTGCAACTGCACGCAGTTGGAGTATCATTTGAGAGTTATTCGGCTGTGGAATTGAAGCTTACAGCCAGTGCATGTGAAGCTACAGAACAACGTTTGCGACGCATGCAAAAAGAAATTGCGGAATCAAAGCAGTTCTCAGTAGGTGCTGATTCGACACAAAGCTCAGGGGATTTCTTGGATAGTCTTCTTGCCAATGATCCTAAAGCCAGAGCTAAGCTTTCATTCCCTTTTCTTTCTAAGTTCAACTTTTGTTTGAATTTGGATTTTTCTTTCTACAATATGATATGGCCACTCTTGAGGAAACTTCGTTTTCTCTAGTGAGAAGCATTGATGAGTTAAAAGCCCAAGCATTAACAGCCAGTTTTAAATTGTTGAAAGACAGTGGTTTGTCAAAATTGAATGCAACCAGTTTCTTGTAATTTGCATGCTTTGTATGCTATATAGGTAACTTAAGAAGATCAGATGACTTACTCAGGATTGGTGTCTCTGAGGTGAACCATTTCACAACATTTTAGAATGGTTTACTAGCTCAGTTGCTTCTATGTCATTATTGAAGTTACGATCACTCTCCTGAACTTTCATAAAATCCAGCAAGTTTTAACAAAATAATTTATTTCTTAGTACAAAGAGCTGTACATAGGTTGAAAAAAATGCAATATTTTACCTAAATCCATAAGGATCAGCGGGTAAAATATAGAGACATGGCAGTATGGGTCAATTACCTTTATCGGTATCCCATTAGCAAACCTTAATATGACCCAAAAGATAAGCCAAGGATATGGTGAGTTACAGTGAATACTTTCACTACGCTTAGGCAACTAAAATGATCCTCAAGAATGTGTCTAAGGTCGTACTTTGGCAATAAGCCAAATATATAGTAATTTGAGTTTATTGTCTAACAACAAATCATATAACTATGATGGGATTAGCATGCACTCAAAATGATAAGACCAGTCACTATTGTGTTAACACTATCAGATTGATCGATGGTATGGGACATCGACCTGTAAAGGTTATCACATGATTATTCAATCATTAAATGTTCACTAGTACTGAAAGGTAGGTCGGTGGTATGGGACGCCAATCTATTTGAAGTACCAATAGGCACAAAGATTGAATATTGTCTTATTCATGTGCATCTGATCAGCTATCAGATGCAGTTCAGACTCTGAAGGTTAGAGCCGCCAGTTCAGACTCTCAAGGTAGAGCCGCAGTCTAAAGATTTGCCAGGATGACAAATCTTCTTAAGAGAAAGGGAGAGGAGACTAGTCAGTAGAAACTTCTTTTTCATTCATTTATACCCTTGAGACAGGAAAGCATTTAGCGTTTAACTCATTTTTCAGTTTAGAATGGGGCTAATTGTGAGTGTCACAATAGCAGCCGAGCTTAGTACTCGGGAAGCTCAATTGTCTATCAGACATAGACTAGCGTGGTTTATTAGATATAAACCAAAAGTACAATACCTGGAATTCAATTTTTAGTAGCAGTTATTAAAATCCTTGAAGGGAAAATGTCAGTAGGATCCTCATTTCTCCACAGTCTAGAATACAGTCCAGAACAAAGATTTATAGATTGCTAAGCCAGTTAAACGAACATCAAATAAACGGAAAGATCATTATTGTAATAAAATTGGATGAATCTAAAACTATCAAAGGTCAAAAGTTGGAATGAGTGAGTCTCAATTTGATGAACAAAATTGTAGACATAGATGATCGAACGTTTAGTGTTCAATCGAAAAATCACATATGGGGGGGGGGTGGGATATCCCATGCTTTCTTCGACGTCTGAGCTTTAGATACATGGCCAACTTTTGTGTATGAGATATTGAGGATAATTAGCACGAAGGCTTTTCCATCCTTTAGCTTCCATTTGGAGATTGTAGCATCGTCTACTTCGGGTCTTGACCTCAACTTTTGTGACAAGATCATACAACTCCTTATCCATTAGCATAGTTTTCATCTTAAATTTCCACAAGTGGTAGTTGCATCCATCGAGCTTGTCCACAATGGGACCATCCTTGCTTTTGGAAATCCATGTGGAAGTTAGTTTAAGTGATAGTAATAATTTATTAGTGAATTAAGAAAAGAAAATCTATTGTTATCAAAACAAGAAAACAATTATTCTATTATTTGATAGAATCAAGTTATGTGGAAAAATAGGAATTGGATAACCATTGGCTCTAATACCATGTTGGAAATTAGGATGATTCCTCTATGTTTGAATCTAATCAATGTGAAAATATATATTTGCCTGATGATCAGTTTACGATGCTAGATAACTTGGTTATTTGATCCAAAGATTAGAATAATCGATCTCTATTCATCTCAGTATTACTGTACATGTGTATACAAAGCATGAAAGACATTGAGCTTGAGTTGTCCGATGTGGATCTTGATGGCAGTCATGGTTGTCACTAGCCAAATAGGAGGTGACCATAGCTGTTGTCATTGTGAGGTAGTTGCGTAGTCTCAGGAACAACTAGTATAGGTAACTAGCTTCATTTTGAATGGTACCATGTTAGCAGCCGAATCCGATTATTTTTTCATTTTGAGTCAGAGTCGGATGACAAGAGTTTGAATGTTCGATTCGACGATTGTTTTAATCGACCATTTGAGCATTTGTCGATAGTTTGACTCTTTCAATAGTTCGACTATTTTCGTGTAGATACCTATCTTCAAATCTCATGCATTTCTATAGATTGTGCGATAATCCGAGTAAATATGCAATAACATGAATGAATCGAGATTAACAATGGGATTTATAAGGATAATAAATCCAACACTATATATCTTTCAAGACCCTCTCTAGACTAGGAGTAAATTGAGACACCTCAATGAGACCCGTCAGTAGCTTTTTAACTGAGCAACATAAGGGCAAAAATAGCAATTTTTGTCTTGGTATGGAATCTGTCCCACATGGAAGTCAAAGCTAGGGCTAATAAAGGTTTAAATGTTAGGTTTAGGTCTAAAATGATTTGGGGAAAATCCAAAACTCAAAATCCAAGGTGGTTTTATTTATACATCTATGTACTCTTTGAAGAGATTAGTCTAGAATTCAAGATTTTGAGTTTTCCTATACAAGTGGAAATTTTTTGAAATAAAAGGTCAACCTACTCAAGGCGTGACTAGGTAAAAAAGAAAGGGGCCTGCCTTCAACTTCTTGTTTCCTAAAGCCCATTGCTACATATATGGGCATTTTTGAATGGAAAAATATGTAGGATTGACTCGACTAGGTTAGTTGTCAGCATAATTTTTAGCAAAATGAAATTTATAATCATGGCAATTTTTTTTAAAAGAAAATTAATTTTTTAAGCAAACGTTGACATCTTCTTCTTTTTTCATTTTGTTAGAAGTAGAATCCTTTGACAACAGATGGTGAAGGTCATTGGCAATATTTGTTGATGTGGTGAAAGGAAGATGGGATAGTAAAGAGTCAATCGCCCATTAAACAATGGGAGCATTGAATCCCATGTCAGGAATTTGCAACCCTTGCCTCAAGGCAAGGGTGTCATGATTTTTCAAGTGTCAAAAAGTCAATGAGGAATCAAAGATTTTCGGCTGGTATGTCCCCAAGTTCAATATAGTTGGTCAATGAGGATGGCCCTCTTATCCTTTGGTGGTATTCTATACAGAAAGAATTGGTATCAACATTGCGCCAGTTCACGTGCTATATAAGAGAGCTAGGGATAATCACTTTCCCCTAATAAGAGGTGGAGCCATGTATAATGATCAAATTAGTTTAGAAATTTGGTGGGAAACTTGAATTCCCTGAATGGCTGAGATTATTCACAGCATGGGGATCCAATCTAACAGTGAGCATTCACTTGCACTCAGTGCATCTAAGGGTTCTCTAGCTTCTATAAATAAGGAGAGTACACTACCCTAACTTTTACTCTTCCTGCTCTCTCTCCCTTTCTCTTTTGGTCCATCTTTCTTCTCTCTACTGTGACCTCTTTTGGATTGGACGAAGAGAGACGTGAACATAAATGAAAGAGTAATTATGAGGGGAAGCTATACGAAGTAAGGTAAGATCTCTGCTATGACTTTGGTCCACTAATCGCTGGTTCATTACTTATAAACAAAGGTATGAGTTATGCTTGCTGTAAATGGCTCACATACATGATAATTGTTGATTGATTTAGAGCAATTGGATTCCATAGCTACTACTACTATTGGGATACCTCACACTTGAGCAATCAATAAGGTATGATACTTGATAACAAGTTTGAAATGTTGCTTCTGGACAACGATTGTGTACATTGTAGGAAAATCACTGATGAATATATCTTCGAAGCTATTTTGGTGAAGTGATCGGCCACTAGCCAGCATTTTTTATGGAGTAATAGATTGCACTTCTACATGTTTTTGAAGTGCTTCAAATTCTGAAAATGATAAGAATGATCAATCGTTGTATGCGTGTTTGTTTGCATGATCAGTTCTTCTGCTAAAATCGAGTTTAAAACTCTCTATAGTAGGCCGCCCTATAAGCAAAGGAGTTGCTTCACTTGTATGCTAATTTGCTAATGAACGTGAGATAGCTCGGTTATGATAATTGCAACTCATAAATGTAAGGATGTGTTAGAAAGCATATACAATGATGATTATGGATCTACTAGAAATTAAGAAATGAACTAATTGACAATAGCTTTACGACACTTGAAGACATGATAACTTCTTGGTAACATGAATCTCACTGACTACATCAAAGTACTTGTCTTGAAAATAAAATGCATTATCATTAACCCAACACCTTCGGTTTGGAATCATTAGAACGTAGCAGTTTTGCCTTATCGATTGGAGATGGGTAGCTCACAAGAAGTGTCATCACCTCGCATTCAGGTATGTATCTTCTTGAGGTAACATAACTATGAATTGTTGTTTCACCCTCACCCAAAGGTTAAAACCTGTACAATATGCAGAATGCAATACGAGTCTTGTACACATGGTAAGTTCTAAGTTATGATACGATTGAATATCTATGTTTACCATTTATTACAACTGCCTTAGAGCAATAATTGTATGTACAATAGTAGGTGAACTGCCATAAAGACTTCTGATAGTTTATTTAAATTGATTTTTTCATGATGGAAAGAATCGACAAAGGTTGATGGAGATATATATGGGAAGTAGAAGTTGATGGAATGAAGTAAGTCGGGTACTTCAAATACTTTGATGTCGGTACCTTGATGAAGTAAGTTGAGTATATGCATTTGAGAAGTTGAAGTAGTCGATGACTTCGATGTTGGGTAAGTCGATGTTGTATATATCAGATGAGTATACATAGGAGGAAGTTGATGACTTCAATGTCGATGTTGGATACTTTGGAGGTTAACATTTGATTATACACATGGTGAAGTCGAAGTCGATGAAGTCGGACTTCGGACACTTTGATAATTTCAAAGTCAATGGAGTCGTCGACTTCGGCTGAGTCTTTCAGGATGCTCATTACTCCATGGATTTGGTCTGAGCATTAAAATCCAACACTCCCTCCTAATGTGGATCTTGTAAAACTTGGATCTTCATATTTAACATGTCGTTAAGTCTGAGATGGTGCTCCTTTGATAGAGCTTTAGTGAAGTAATCTGTTGCCATTAAATTTGTCCTGTAGAAATGCAATGCTGCTTCCTTGTTTTTCACTTTTTCTCTAAGGTAATGATACCTGATTTCTGAGAATGGAATATGTTTGCTCTGAGAATGAAATATCGGATTTAGAGATAGTGCTATTGTGCTTTGATTCTCACAATAAATAGTCATTGGATGTGACTGAGCAAGGTTGATATCTGCAAGTAGGTGCCTTAGCCAGATTGCCTCCTTCATAGCATTTGTGACAGCTATGTATTCTGATTCGGTTGAAGATAATGCTACTAAGATCTGCTTTCGGCTGTTCCATGAGATTGGACTTTGATTCAATATGAATCCAAATCCAAAAGTTGACCTTCTGGTGTCGATATCTCCTGCCCAATCCGCATCTATATATCCTTCAACAATATTGGCAGATTGGCTGCCTCCATAATAGATGTTGAGATATTTTGTAGCTTGGACATACTTCATGACCTTCATGAGAGCTTTCCAATGAGTTGGCCTTGGACTTTATCTCTTCTAACCTCTAGTCATCACCTACCATTTGCACTGACCTCCAACACTCTTATTTCTTCTATTTCCTCCTGCACATGGGTCAGTCACGGTAAAAGTTTAGCTTTCTAATAGGAAGATCTCCTTTTCTACCATTTTTTTTTGGCCCCTCATTGCCTTTGCTCAGATTGTATCTCCTCTTCTTGTTGCCACTACTTGATATGATTGAGCTTGGATTGTTCATATCGAAGGAACCTATCTTCTTGCTTGTATTTTGGAAGTATTTATCCTATAAGGTAGAGAAGCTGGGCTTTTTTAAGAGGTGTTCAATTTTGTGAATGTTCTCAGCATCGTCAAGGTGTGCAAGAAGCTTAGCAGTGGGGTTATTGAAAAGTTCAATGGCAGTCTCAATCATGTGTTGTCTAATATAAAAAAAGACAAGGTGGGCTTTGACAACATCTTGTTGGAATCTTGTTTTGTTGTGATTTCGATATTTGGAATGTCCTATTTCCTAACAGATTCCCTGATATACCTAGATAGAGCCGAACTCTTAACTATAGCTATTGTTGTTAATTAATATCTATCCTCTTCTAAGGTGTAATCACACATTGTTGATCTACTGTTGATTTAGTTATGATGAGCCTTATGCGGAAAAACAAATAATAGTTGATCTTACAGGAACATTCAATCGAACATATGGTATTCAAGGACTATATGTCATAGACAAGAGATAAGAAAAAAACATCTATTCAGTTATAGTGATTCCTTGAGCGCTGTTTGGCATATCGCATAGCGCGTTACCACAAGGTGTCAGTTCGTTGTCCTGGTACTTGGTTGATCATGGGTCGTAAAGTGCGCCGAATTTAAGGACACCTTTACAACCGTAGTCGAGGCCATTACAGTTGGTCGTTGCTTGTGGACCGCTTGAGTTGACTTGCGATTCTCTACAAATGTCTTTGTTTGTTTGAAATTGCGGTTTGTGATTTATTGCGATCCGCGGTCTGTTGGACTTCATCGTCGTCATCATTCGTATATGCCCATTTGTATATGTCGTGATGCGGTTGCGATAGCGATGGACTGTGGTTTGCGGTCCATAAGCTAATGATGCATTGTGGCCGTAAGCTTCAAGTTTCTTCACATCTCTAGCAGGTTTATGAAGCCAAAGGAAGAATGCATTGAGTTGGTATTGTAGAGAAGACGGAAGAACTTGACAAGGTTATTCATTATATACCAGATAGCATGATCAAACCAGATAATAAAAGAGTTGTTTTTGCATTTGTCACCACATCTGCACTTAAAGAAAGTTCTTTTCCAGTTCTAGATTCTAGCTTGATGTAGGCTCATTCTATTGAATCCAATCTCAAAGTGGCCTCTAATTCTAGCCCAGGTTTGTTAGAGGGACATCTCGAAGGTTCAAATTTGCTCATTTTTATGATGGTATCAAAGGCAATAGGAGTATCAAAGGAAGGGTTTTTATGCAAAGAGACAAGCTTATAGGCTTTAACTTCTGTATTAGTATAATGGGTAAGAGCGATCCATAGTTCTCCATAGAAATGGGTGACAAGAAGTTTACAAAAGGAAGGCTCCAAAGCTTAAAGGCTGTTTTGGCAGATTTAAACTCAATAGTATGACTAGGTACCAAGGGTATTTGGCAACTCTTGCTTGACAAAAATCAAAGGCAGACTAAGTGTTGGCATCAAACTTTCTTGTGAAAAAAATTCAAGCTGGGAAGCACTATCTTCATCAAGGTCTTCGGTGAAGATCAAGGGGTGAGGTGAAAGAGGAGGTTCGGTAATGGTAGGGGTATCACTAGTCAAAGCAACATTTTGTTTTTCCAAACGTGTAAAAATCTTTCGAATATGAAAATTACCAAAACTTTCTTCAACAACAATACCTTCAGCATAATTAGGGAGATCAATAAAGATATTTTTGACTATGCTTAAGATATCCTTTTTAATGAAATCCATATAAATCTTTATCCAATCCAAACTAGTCATCAAGTAAACAAGGCAGAAGATCTTATCATCAGGGCCAGTAGCATTACAAGTAGCTATATCAGTAGACGTAATAAGATTGTGCACCACAATAGATTTTCTCATGCAACAAATAATAGTTTGACTAAAGGGGCTAGGAGGAGGAAGGGGCTCCCTATAGCCAAGTGCAACTGCATCATGAAACCATCCTGTGGACTAAACCATAAAACAGACCTAGTTAGGCATAAAATACAAGTAAAGGTAAAGGTTTGGTACTACCTCGGTCGAAGGGTAGTCGGGGTGGCATCAAATGTGCGAGAGAGAGAATAACAAGATTTCACATAGTCCCTCTTGACAAGTCAAGATCAAACCCTTTGAACCCTTCAATTTATAGCATATCAGGTAAGAACAAAGCTGTATAAAGTCTTACAGTATAGAGTTCCATAAAGCGAAGCAAGATTTAGGACACCCACTTGTATCGATTGAGTCTTACTTCAACATCATACTTTGCCTTGAATATCCATTTGCATAGAATAGGGTTTTCATCCTTTGGCAGCTCAATAATAGTCCATGTTTGATTCTCAACAAGGGAATCGAATTCGGTGTCCATTGCAGCTTTCCATCAGTATCAGGTGTCGACATTGCCTCAGAAATAGTGTTTGGTTCCTGCACAAAGTAGCATGCCGGATCATCCATGAATTGGGATGGTGGCAATACTAAAGTGTCATGAGAGTCCATCGATATACATTTTGTTGAGTTGATTTGAAAAAAAATTGAGTTATCATTTCTAATCGTGGCATTGCTTCCACGATAGATGACCTTAAACTATTTTATGTCAAAAATAAAGTATTTGTCGTTAGTCTCGTTATCGACTTTATAAATATGTTGCAATGTGTCGACATAGTCCAGGTCACCCGAGATGACATTAGGGCCCCTCGCACTAGAATGACTCTCTTGTTGAAAGTAAGTCATTATACCACAATCATATGTACGTCGCTTGTTGTCAACTCTCTCAACATGGTAATGGTGTCCATATGCCCACATGGCAGTGTATGATGTATACTATAAAAAAAAAAAACAAATGTGTGTAATTAGAAATACTATTCATATATTGAGTAGTACAAAAACAAAACTTCACAAAAACAATGTTACACTAACCTTCCATCCACATCCGTGAATAAATTCCCATTCTAATTTGGTCACTTCTTCTCTATTTTTGGATGCTTTTAGCATTGTATTAAAAACCCATTCACGAGAGCATTTTGAAGGTAAAGACTCCAAAGATTCGTCGTTCTCCAATGCCCTCCTTCTTCTTCGATTGATATATTTTCTTCGTTTCAATGTTATGTTTCTTTCCTTTTTGGCTTCTTCATACCTTGAAATCCACTTCTCTATTTGTCCACAATTATATAATATGAATGTGTCAATTTTCTCTTTTAATTGAGGTGAAAGTCTTTTTTGCACACCATTTCCTTGTGGTACTTCACCCTTAACACGTTCATCTTCTTCTTCACACCACATTTTTGGACTTGTAGGATGCAATTGTGAGATTATTTTGGTGATATAAAACAAAGATTCCTATACAAGCCAACTTTCTACAATGCTACCTTCTGGCCTTGCCTTTTGTCTCACAAAGTCCTTCAAAACTTTCATAAAGCGCTCAAGGTAGAACATCCATCTCGTGTGCATAGGTCCTGCAATTGATACTTCTTCGACCAAATGCACTAGAAGATGAACTCGTATATCCAAAAAGCAAGTTGAGAAATCTCTTTCCAACAAACATACCATTTCGATCATTTGGATTTTCATGGAATCCAGTTCACTATTTTTTAATTCTTTTGAGGAAATCCACCTGTAAGATTGATAGTACATTAGGTTGTTTAACACATTAAAATATTGAAATAACACATATTTTTACAAGTGCTTAAAAAAATATACAAACCTAATCATCGATGACAAATTGTAAAGCGTACTTCATACGTCATCGTTGAAGAGACCTCGAATAGAAAGTGGAAGTATGAATTGCAACAACTTATGCCAATCATGTGACTTCAATCCACTTAATTTAGCATCTTTGGTAAATGATTTGCATAAAGAATGTGCCTAGCCTGTTGGAGTTCTCATTTGTTTTATGACATGGGCACCACTTTTTTTAACATATTTGTGCTATGTCGACCCTCCAAAAGTGGGCCACAAACATAACATGCGTTGTAACCTGATGTGGTTAAACTTGCATAGTTCATAAACCAAATTAAACATAATCTTAGTTAAATATACTCAAACGTTAAACCCTAAAACAGATTGGATTCAGTATATAGATACCTGAACATTCGCTTAAACTGGGGTAGTCATGCATCATCCACATTAGAATTCCACGAACAACGAAGATCCGTTGTTGTAAAGGTCTCGAGATGTCATAAGCATGAATACCATTCCAAAGAATGCACAATTCATCGACCAAAGGTGCAAGATACACATCCATGTTCTTGGCCTTGTACTTTCCTGGAATCAATAAAGCCAATAACAAGTGTCCCGTTTTAATACTCAACCATGGAGGTATGTTATAATTAACGAGCACAACTGGCCATGTGGACCAAGTTGACGCTTGAACTCTAAAAGGATTTATGCCATCCATAGCAAGGCCAAATCTCAAATTACGAGATTTGTTTTTAAACTCGTGCCATTGGTCTTCAATATGTTTCCATGCAGGTGAATCACTTGGTACTCGCATCACATCATCTGTAGATCAATTTTTGACATGTCAATCCATTAGTTGTGCCAAATATTTACATCGAAATAAACGTTGCAATCATGGGGTAGTTGAAAAATGTCGTAACACTTTTCGTGGCACTTTATCCCCTTATATGTCATCTCGAAAACGTGAAGCGTTACACATTGGACATTGAAGCTTTTCTGAATCCTCACCTCTATATAGAACATGGTATCCGGGACATGCATGTATTGTGTCGTAATCCATTCCAAGCACGGTCATCATCTTTCGTGCTTCTTTTTGTGTTTTAGGTATCACATTTTCTTTTAGAAGTATCCGATGCAACAACCTAAAAAAAGAGTAGTGTGAGTTGTTAGAAAAGAAAAAAAATTAACTTAATGTAAATACGCTATAAAGTATAATAGTTGTGTTATGTGTTAAGTACCCGAATAAAGATGTCACGCTACGATCACTCCATTTGTATGTTGCTTGAAGGTTTAGAATAAGAATTGACGTAGCTAGTCTCGAAATGAATGCTCCAGGATATAGAGGAGTGTCTGTCTCCTTGTGCAATAGAATCTCATCTTCATCCATCTCAAATTGTTCGTGATCTCCGTTTTTATTAGAAGATGCATGCATATCATCATTCACATTTGTATCAAAGTAAGATTCAAACATGTTGTGCATTGCTTCATCGTGTTGCACCTCATCATCGTAATCATTAGAATCAAGTTGAGTACTCTTTTTTCCAATTGTGTTTGCCTCTTCAATTTATTTCATTCTTTGTTTTCTCATGTCTATCAAAATTTGACATTGATTGCAACTAAACACAGATGGATCAACTCCGTGGAATGGCGTTCGATGTATTGGCTACACACATGAAACAAATTCCATAAGTGACATATATAGATTGACGAAGATTATAATAAAAAACAATCATATAAAGTTAACATACCTCAACGTCTTCCAAATTTGATGGTTGACCTTCTTCTTTTCGTCCAAACTTCCACAAATGATTTTCAACAATGCGTCTTTCACGCATCGTTTGTCCATCACACTTGAGACATGTGCACCATATTTTATTTTGAAAATAATTTCTCTACAATAAACAAAATCAAGTATATGTCACTTTAGCACAATAGTTTAACTTATAATTACAAAGTTTCTATGAACAAGAAAACATGCATGTTTATTACTTACTCTGTTAACTTGAGTAGTGTCTTCATCGCTAGAATGTAATTCATCTCGTTGTGATAAACTGCATATATGCACAAGTACAAAACACAAATAAAATAAAATTATTGTATGATTCTAATGTTTTAATTTCTAGATAGTACTATTTTTATACGGTGTCGCTTATATGATTCTTTTGCATCTTGGTGCAAGCTCTACACACATATCTCTCTTCTTTTGTTAACACAGGTATGAAAGTCCCGCTCCAATATGTATTAAAGTTCTGTAGTCAATTTTTTTGTTACTTCATTTCAATATATTAGGGTTCATTGTAATGTATTGTATGTTTATGAATGTAGTAATCATTTCGTGGTCAAGTAGTGGTGAAAGCTCAGGAGACTATGTTAAAAATTTATATGAATCATTAACTCCTGAGCAAAAAACACAATTGCAAAGTATGCTTAGCCGAGATGAGGGTGGTCTCTCACAAGCGGCCGCGGCTCCTGCCCCCACTGAAGAGTCATCCACAAATTCTTATTATGATGTGGATCCTCAAGGTAATATAATTTCCAATAGAAAAGGGAGGGTGGTTTTGGACCGGCTCTATTCTTTATGCCAACACCATTTTGGCGATAGATTGTTTAGTAAATGGTCCGAACAACCTGTCGCCGATAAACGACAGGTTATTGGTACCCTTCGTGATGAATTCCAACAAGAAGAGAAATTCGAGGAGAAGAAAATTCATAAGGATATGAGCTTATGGATTAGGCATCGTCATGATATGGCACGACGAGCTTATAGGGACGGGCAATCCAAGCCCTCCTGGTATTCAAGAAATGATTGGAACCGTGTAAAAGCAGATGAACGAACACCAGATAAATAAAAGATCCAAAAAGATGCTACGGCCGCTAGGATGCATGAGATAGGCAATCCTAGGTTGGGCTCGAGTGGAAAGACGGGATTGCAAGCAACCATGGTAAGTGAACTTACACTACTCTTATAGTTTATCTTTGATTTCATATGATTTTATTTTTTAATATGCATTATGACTAGTTGCTCCAACGTAGCTCTAAATCAATTTCAACTTAAAATGAATGCATGGATAGTTGGCGAACTATGGACGTCTGCCAACTAAGGAGGCATACGAATTTGCCTACAAGGAATCGTACGACGCATTAGTCGACAAACTAAAGAGTGAGGATCATCCTCCAAATGTAAGTACTAGTTTTTGTATTCATACTAATGTGCTTTGTATTTCGACATCAATTTTATTTAATTTAATACGATCAAGCATTAAATATCAATGTAGTTTGTTTGCTTGTGTTCATGCAGACTGGACATCACAGCGACGATGAGTAGATTAGGTTTATAGATCTTAGTTGATGTTAGATCTAGAAAGACTCATGCGACATTAAAGCACCAATTTTGTAATACATTGATTGATATTATGAAAATATTATTATTGCAAATGATCATGCTATATTGCCATTGCTTTTATATGTGCAATGTTCTTTTTCAAAAATTGCAATGTCGAATTTAGGGATGTGGATTGACATAATAATCAACTAAAAATTTAAAACCATGTACAATGTCGGATTTCAAAACAACAATCAATATCATATATAGAAATCTAAATGAAATTTATGATGTGCACAAAGCAATGCAATAAAGTATTGTCATTCATAATGGACATGAAGTAATGCAATAAAATATAAAATGAAAAGTAATTCAAGAATGAAAAGTACCTCATACTTAGTTTGTTGTTTGATCCAAATGTTGAATGCAACTCAAAAATATTGTTTTAAAAATAATTTTCAAACATCACTTCTCCAAGAACTCAACTCCAAGAACAGCCTGATAAAAGAACGCGCGTTGTTTTTTACGCATTTTTTATTTTTTATTTTACCTAATTTGGGACGTCGGAATCCGACATCCAAACACGTCGGATAGACATCAGACTTTTTTTTTTATCATTTTGTTAACAGACGTCGGATTCTGACGTCTACCTAAGACATCGGAATCCGACATCCAAGTATACGTCGAATGGATGTCGAATGGGCATCGGACATCTGTCGGACAAATTTTTGCATCATTTTGTATTTACAAACGTAAGAATCCGACAGGTATTTTGGACGTCGCAATACGATGTCCATGTCGGACCTTTTGCGATGTCTTTGGATGTCGCATTACGACGTCCACATCAGATTGCTTGTTAATCATCGAGATTTTTGGTTGCGGAATCTGGCAAGTTGTGCTTGTCAGATTGCGACGTGTATTAAGGTCATCGGATTTCGACGACCTTATAGTGACATGTTTTTTTGATGTCCGCGACGAATTAAAAAAAAAATTAAGCTCGCGATTCACATCGTAAAACACGTCGCAAATCGTGGCGGGTGTTTTAGTGTCATCTCTACCTAAGTCTTTTTGGAGAGAGGCTATTATTTGTACAACTTATTTGTGTAATAGATTGCCATGTAAGCCCATTGGAGGCATAACATCTTATGAGGCTCTATTTTGTAAGAAGCCGAATCTTAAAGATCTAAGACTTTTCGGATCTACTTGCTATGTTTTTCAAGCATTAGATACAAGGAAAAAAAAAATGATCCTACTTTTATAAAAGGGATCTTTGTTGGTTATGCTGAAAATAGCAAAGGATATAGAGTCTATAATCCAATCACTAAAAGATTTTAGTGACTAGATGTAGATGACATTATCCTTAGTGGAAATGATCATGATGGTATATAAGAAGTGAAAGTAGCATTGTCTAAAGAGTTTAAGATGGTGGATCTTGGTAATCTTCATTTCATATTAGGAATAGAAGTTTCAAGAGGCAAAGATTTGAGTTTTTTTGTCAATCCAAATATGCTTCTTCTATTTTAGAAAAGTTTGAAATGAAAGATTGTAAAAGAGTAGAAACTCCTATGGAGCAAAATGTAAAAGTTTTTAATAGTGATGATGTAGCATCCTTTGAGGACATCATACTATATAGAAGACTTGTAGGCTCCTTGATCTATCTTACTATAACTAGGCTGGTCTAAGTTATAGTGTGGATAAACCAAGCCAATCTATGCAAAATCCATTGGTTAATAAAAAAACATCTCAAAAAATCATAATCCATGCTATCATAATAGTAATGAAACATGAAATGTAATGACAACACATGAAAAACAATTTAGCTGGACCTTTCAAGAGGGTACAACTGTCCATCTTTCTTAGTAACCTGCAATAAAAACAAAGCTAACATCAGAAAGATCTTCAATACTTTCAACAGTACTATAGCCTTGAAACTGCCTCCATTCATCAAAAGCTTTACGACAACATCTTCCACTACATTATTATCATCAGATAAATGAAGATCAAAAGAAGGACAACAAATCACTCCACTCTCACAGTCAACATCCATGAAGTCTGCCATACTCAGTTGGAAACAAAATGTTGGAAATATTGTTCAAAGCAAAATCGCTGGAGACCTTGTTCAAAACGAAATAATTGAATCAAAACAGGTAAACTCAGAAGCAAAGATGTAAACAAAACCATAAACAACCTCAGAAAGGTATGAAAAGCATTTCAGTAAATGGTCACACCTACATAAACAACAATAAATGCTCAACAAACTACCCTCATCAAACATAGAATAAAATGTTAATAATGCTCCAAACTGTGCTCTCCTCATGCAGCCATGCACCATCACTCCTTCAAGCCCGTACAGAACCTCAACACTCCTACAGAACCATAGCGCTCCATCGCTCTTTCACAAAAACATCATCCGCTCCTGCACCTTTAGAACAAAATTTATAGCTAAAGCACGTTTTCTGAAGCGTAAACGTTTTCTAAACCATAGTGCTCCTACAGAACCATAGAACTCCATCGTTGGGGCTTCAGAATTACAAACAAGGAAAACCAAATGCCAAGTGTAAAAAACGAGCACCTCCGTAGACGAAGAGGCCAAAACACGAAGTGTAAAAAACGAGTAGCTCCATAGACGAAGAGGAAATGGCGGGGTAAAATCCGTGGAGAAGAAGAGTAAAGTCTAGAAAGTTTGAGAACTTAAATTTTTTTGATTGTGCTTTATGCCCGGGAAGGCCCCCGCCCTCGGGCCTTCCCCGATTTAAGGCCCTTGGTCTTGAGGGCGGGGGCCTTCCCCTATCCGTAAAAACCTGCACATTCTTTTCAATTCATTTGAAAGTTGTTTTAAATGGCATAATTTTGTACTTTTGGCAATAAGTACCTTACACATTTGTAAGGGACCTTTCCTATTTTTTAAAATTATGAGAATCACATTACAAAAATGTAAGGTTCAGGTGCTATTTTTAGAAAGTCTCACAAATCCAAAATTACTATTTTTGGAATGCCAACTTTCTAAAAATAAAATTTATTTTATTTAAAATGTGCAGGTATTTATGACGGGGAAGTCCTACGGGGAGGGGCCTTCCCCCTTACAAACAATCATGGTCAACATGACGACTTCCCTTTGAGGTCCACTTGGAGAGAGAGAGAGAGAGAGAGAGAGAGAGAGAGAGAGAGAGAGAGAGAACCATTTCAAGGGTCAATTTAAAGAATAAGCACACTTGTGAACAAAAGTTAGGATCTAAAACAAAAAATGGAAAAATGCAACAAAATGGATGTGCTACACAACAAAGTGATGGAATCTCTCTCTCTCTCTCTCTCTCTCTCACACACACACACACACACACACACACACACACACACACACAACACACACACGAAAGCACAACGAACGAAATTGAAGAACGAAGATGGCGATCCAGCGTTCAGGAGGAGAGATCCACTCATCAGCTTTCCTACCCAACATGACGTTTATTCTTCTTCTCGTGATGATAGTGTTGTTGATTGCTAATTCTGCTGCTGCATCAGAGAAGCTGCTGACAACACTGCCATCAACCAGCCTCCATAAGCCATTAACTGCAGCTGATATGCCTGCTCGCAAATTTGTTTCTGGATGTCATCTCTCTCTCTCTCTCTCTCTCTCTCTCTCTCTCTGCGCACACACACACACACACACACACACATTAGGAAGCATATAGAAAACCAGCTTGAGACTGTATTACTTCACACTAGTACTATCACGATCTTCCATATCACCAACATACACTAGACTGTATTACTTCACACTAGTACTATCACGATCTTCCATATCACCAACATACCTTGCATATTATGCTGATTTCATCTATTGTATCAGAAAGTAGTCCATTCTTTTTCTTCCTTCTTTCTTCGAGGGAGGGTGTTGGGGAGGTGCTAGGAGCTCGTTAGCGTTTTGAAAATAAAGTTTTTGTACTGCCTCTTGCAAACTGATTGGCTTGGCGCTTATATCACACTTTGTTCTATGTTACAGGCGACGTATGTGATCGAATTGGGATGAACTGCTGCCCTTTAAGTCCTACAGATCCTTGCTGCTGATCACTGTACAGATGAAGTGGGGACGTTTGGTTCGGTTATTTGAAACTATAGTATGAAGCGTGCTCCTTCGATAATAATGAGTTGCATGCTATGTTATGTTGAGTTAGCATCTCCCTCGATGCCTCGAATTGGGTTCTAAAATACACGCACCATTTCCTTTCCGCTATGTGTATTTAGATAAGTTGTGTGCTTTTGCGGAGTTGATATGACTTGTATTTGTGTATCAAGAACCTATGACAGTTAGCCTACCATGCTTAGATAAGTTGTGTGACTCCCCGGAGCGGAGTTGATACTATATCTATCTGTGTATGAAGAAGTCAATACGCATAGATTATCATGCTTAGATAAGTTATGTGCCCCGCGAAGTTGATCTGATGTCTATCTCTCTATCAATAAGCTACTATTTCACTAATTGAAAAGGCTTGGTTGTTTTTTTCCTAATGGATTTAATCTAAAAAGTATGTGTAATTTCTAAGGTGCATGGGCGTGATCATTTGCTAGTAGCTTACCATATGCACGTGATGAATCTTAGAAAATATCATTGTCAAGCTTCTGTGACACATTCTCTTTAAATATTGAAAATTACAATTGATTAGTACGACATAGAATGGTGAAATTTGTGAGTTCCAATCTTTAGTTTCCATGTTCAAAAGCAGCAACTGAAAAGAAAAGATACCACAAAGGCCTTGCCATGTCATAATGTCCTCTTTTTAGTTTATGTAATGGATTTATGTTTTGGTTTTAATTTATGCATATCAATACTGATTTGTTGTAAAGTTTAGAATAGACATCTAAAAGTTACAACAAATTGATAAGATTTTTTGATGATTATAATTATGTTGTATTGGACAACAAAATCCTTAATGGATTATGGGTGCGATTATGAGTTTGTGATCGACTTTGTGACATGAGAAGCTTAATATGTTATCACATGATGTAGTGAAACACAGCTAGTTTGTTGCTAAAAGCAACAAGTCGCATATATATTAGATGCAAGGATGCAATGTCAAGAAAGAAATTGGAGAGGAGTTTAAAAAATGTCAAAGAAAGTTGGAGTTTCAACATATACTTCAAATATACTTTCACAAAATTCTTGTGAAAATCACCTACCCAGATACTTAACCCTATACAAAAGCTTAATACAAAAAATAAAATATTTTATTGGTGGGACTTGGATGGATGTTCACAGGTTGCAGTGGAATAGAGGCCGTCACCACCAAAGAAAAGACAATGATGATGAAAGATTTTGGATTACTTTAGAGACTATTTAGAGACTAAGATGCTGAGCAATTCTGATTTGTTTAGATGTCAGAGTAGGTGTCACAGACAACCATAGAAAATGCGAAGAAATAGACATCTAAGACAGCCGTGCAATTCTCTATTTCTGACAGATAAGTTCTGATAATAGAGGGAAAGAGTGAGAGACATTCAAACATTCAACATGAATAAAACTGATATGGAAAAAATAGCACTTTTGTATAAAAATGGTGTTGTATAACAACAATAATCAAATCACAAGACAATAGCGCGATGCGCATAATCCTACTTACAGAGGCAAATGAGTGCTATATTTCATGAATACTCTTTACTCTCTCTAAATGATCTCTAACTCTAGGATTCAGATACTAAAAGATCGACTTTGTTTGTTTGATCTCTGTCACGCTTTCGCACTCTCTGTGTGTATGTATACTCTTCAAATGTAGCTGCAACATATTCAGATTCCGTGGATGACAACGAAATACATTTATGCTTTCTGATGTTCCATGAAATGGGTTCTCTTGAAAGAAAACAAATATACCCAAACATGGAATTTTTGGTATCAATGTCTCCTGCCCAATCAAAATCCGTATAGGTAACTAGTGTAAGTGCAACATCCGTATTTCCGTTATAGCGCAAGGCATAGTGCCTCGTCGCTTGAATGTACCTCATTAATCATTGCATAATCTTCCAATTTTGTAGGCTTGGATTGGACATATATTGCGACAGTGTGCTTACTGTATAAGCTAGATCAGGACGTGGGTAGATCATAGAGTACATTATCGATCTGATATTGAACTGATAAGGATAGCTGCTCATGTCCTTCTATTTTGCATGAGTTCTGGGGCACATGTCTTTGGATAGCTTGGATCCTGGATCCATTGGTGTGTCTATCGGCTTACAGTCCTCCATGCCATATCTGTTAAGTACATTGTTCAGATATGCTTCCTAGCTTACAATAATCCTTCTGCTTGTGCGATCTCTAGTGATCTCCATACCAAGTAGGTAATGAATTGGCCCTAAATCAGTCATTTCAAATTCTTGTGACAGTAGAGACTTTGTCTCGTGCAATAAATGAGCTGAATTGCTTATGATTAAAGAATCAACAACATATAAGGCTATTATCACATAGCTTGAGCCTTTTTTCTTGAGGTACACATTGGAGTCTGTAGAGCATGAAGTAAAATCGTGCTGCAACAAGAAGTGATTGATTCGTTTATACCAGGCCCTAGGAGCTTGCTTGAGGCCATAAAGTGCCTTATGCAATTTACATACCAAATGCTCTTGGCCTTGAAAGACGTAACCTTCTTGTTGATAAATGAAAATATCTTCTTGTATGTATCCATGAAGGAATGTCATCTGGACATCCATCTGATGAATGTCCAGATCCTCTGCAGCAGCTATAGCCAATAAGGTCCAAATAGATTGATGCTTTATCACTAAACTGAAGGTGAGAGTGTAATCTATTCCATAAACTTGTTCATAACCTTTAAACACCAATTGAGCTTTCCATTTGGATATAGATCCAACTGGCTTGAGCTTTTGTTTGAAGATCCACTTGGTGTCAATGAGTTTTGTAGTTGTAGGAGGATTAACGAGACTCCAAGTCTTGTTCTTCATCAATGAGTCATACTCAGAGTCCATAACAACTTTTCATTTGTCTGCATCTGTCATTGACAGAGCTTCTCTAACAGAGAAAGGTTCGTCATGGCTTATAAACACCTAAGGGATGAAGCGATCAGGTTGTTGCCATTACCGTGCAGACCTTTGAACTGCAAGTCCTTGAGTAGACTTCTCTCCTGGATGAATGACTAGGAGGTCTTCATTTTGTGGTTGAACATTCATAGGTCCAGGCCTATAGATGATAAATGGAGTTGTTGGAACAAACTCTTGCATTTCCTGCTTCTACTCGAAATCATAAAATTTGTCTTCAAGGAAGACAACATCTCGGCTGACAGACATCTGCTGACTTGTATCAGCATCATAAATGCGATATGCTTTATGTGATGTTGAATAGCCAATGCAGATGTACTTACAGCTCACAAGGTCAAGCTTCTTCCTCAAATCAAACAGTATTTGTGTATAGTAGAGACATCCAAACACACGTAGGTGTTTAAGGCTTGGTTTGTAGCTGTAGTAGGCTTCAAATGGAGTTAGCATCATCTGCTGACTTGTATTAGCATCACAAATGAGATATGCTTTATGTGATGTTGAATAGCCAATGCAGATGTACTTACAACTCATAGGGCCAAGCTTCTTCCTCAGATCAGATGGTATTTGTGCATAGTATAGACACCCAAACACATGTAGGTGTTTAAGGCTTGGTTTGTAACTATAGTAGGCTTCAAATGGAGTTTAGGAGTCAACTGCCTTCGTACTAGAGTAGTTTTTCATATAGCAAGCTATGGATATCGCTTCAGCTCAAAATATTATGGGTAGTTGAGAATTGGACATCATGGATCGTGTAGCTTCCAAAAAGGTTCGATTCTTTCATTCTGCTACTCTATTTTGTTGTGGAGTATAGATTGTAGTGAATTGATGGTGCACGTTGATTTCTGCCATTTCATCAGACATGTACTCTCTCCCTGAATCAGACCACAACGTCTTGATCTTCTGACTAGTGTGAGTCTTAGTGAACTGTTTGAATTCCTTAAGATAATTAAAGGCCTCAAACTTGTTCTTTATGAACATAGTTCTAGTAAATCAGGAGAAGTCATCAATAAATGTAATGAAATATATGGCTTGGCCCAAAGAGGGCATGCTCATAGGACCACATAGATTGCTATGGATTAATCCACTTAGCTCTTTTGGCTTGTCCCTTAGAAAATTTAGTTCTAGGTTGTTTTCCTAGTAAGCAATTTTCACAGACAATCTGATTTCTACTAGAGACAACAATAATATTCATATCCTTGAATAAGCTATTATGATGCATGTACAAGATAGACCTCATGTTTAAATGACCTAAACTTTGATGCCAACATGAGCATCATAATTACTCACAAAAGTAGTAAGTGCATATTCATGACTCGAGATATATAAATTTTCTTCTCTATGTGTAGAGAGGACTTCATTACAGTTCTTATCCAAAATGGTACATTGTTTTGAATTGAACAAGGCTCTACATCCCTGATCAGTAGCTTGCTGATTGACAATGAATTCTTTGCCAGTTTGGGTACGTACAATACATCCTTAAGCAAGGTTAATTCACCATTTGGAAGGTAGAGGCGTATTGATCCTTTGCCTACAATCTGCATTGCACTTGAGTCACCAAAGTAAATTGTAAATTGTAGAGGCAAAATGCCCTAGAAATAAAGACTATCCCATCTTCCATTCATTTTGTTTTGCACAAATGATTTAACTAAGATATGATCTCATGTTTAATAAGTTTGATTTCTCAAAAAATTGAGTGCATGTGCAGGTATTACTATCTAAAGATGAGAAATTCATCAAACTCTGATTCCTACTAACAGCTTGTGATGATGCACAGATTCTATTAGTAGAATCTAAAGATTTAAGAACTTAGAAAATTATATGATGAACCATTTTTAAATGGTAGGATTTCACAGCTAACCTTTCTTTAAGGTTTGTGCAGGTATGTGAAGAAGTACCTAAGGAACAAGAACAAGAATTTGAAAGCTTATTAAAGCTTATGAAGGATACCATAATGAAGGCTCAAGGGAGTCTATAAAGAACTAGGGACGAGCTGAGGGATTGATCACCTCTTTGGATCTTCTCCGCCTGCATCTTCTTTTTGGCTTCGTTGTGCTTGAGAATCCGACAATCTTTGAGCCGTGATTGGATTTTTTGCAGTATCTGCAAAGTAGTTTGGTCTTGGTAGGTTGTTGTTGTCGACTGTTCTGCGGTTGTTGTAGTTGCATTGAATCTGGCTACTCCACCTTCGTCTTTTTGTCCTTGAAGTTCTTCTTCTTGGAACGTTGCTTATTTGAGTATAGGGCCATTGACTTGGTACTCGTCGTAGATAAGCTCTTTCTCCGTACTTCTTCTTGCAATAAGTTTGTTGTCAGTTTCTGTAGAGACTAGCTAGAAGAGACATCATAGAGTCCTCTTTTGAAATAGGCAAAACTATAGTAGCAAGTTGATTCAACAACTGCTTGAACTCGTTCAGATGGTTACTGACTGAGGTTCCTTCAATCATTTTTAGGGTTAGAACCTTCTTTCTTTGGAAGAGATGAGCCGAAACATCTGATGTTTCATAAATGCTTGTGAAAGTGTCCCATGCTTCTTTTGAAGTGGTACAGTTTGATACATTAGCTATCTAACTATCTTTCAAATTCAAGGATACGATGGCAAGAGCTTTGCCATCCTTTGCTTCCCATGCTAGTAGCATTTCGGGTTCTGCCATTTTGGCTATAGAACCATTGACGTATCCCCATGGCTCCTTTTCGATCAGGATCATTCTCATCTTGGATTTCCACGTGTAGAAATCGTCTCCGTTGAACTTGTTGATCAAGTGGATCTTTGAGGTTGAGCCTTCCATGATGATCAATGAACAGAGATAACAAATCAGATATAAAAACTAGCTCTAAAATACGAACTTATTGTTCGATTTTGATGCCCAATCTGAAATCCATTCAATAATGAGCATCTCGAAAAGCTTTGTCGAAGTTCGACTTCATCGACTTCGAAGTCACCGACTTTGAAGTCATCGAAGATATCGAAGTCATCGACTTCGACTTCTCTCATGTAGATATATACATATGTTCAAACTCGACATTTCGACTTGCTCCAAATTGACGTTTTTCTAACTCCATCAGATCTGACATTGTCGACTTTTCACCAACCATCAAATAACTGACTTTTATCAAAAAATTTCCATCAGAGAAAAATCGATCCAAATAAATTGTCAAAAGACTTTATGGCAGTTCACCAACTATTGTACATACATTTATTGGTACAAGGCGGTTGTAATAAATAGCAGATAACGTTTAATGCTAAAAGATCTTTTAACAGGTAGATACTTAGCAAGGAGATATTTATAAATCAACTGAGAATGCACTTAGGATTTTAAGTTGATCACTAATCAATATTCTCAACTAGATCTTTCTGTTGCCAATGTTATCACATTCAACTATCAAGCTGAAGTTATCACTTCAAGCAATTGTACTCATTGTTGATATTAATCAGAACGCAATTTTTGTCTCACTACTATATTGCTCATTTGCACTCATTTGAATCATTCATCTTGAATATTACTGCTGCTAATTGTGGCGCTTCCAATCCTACACTGCCCACTCTCGCTCAAGCTTCTACTACCAGCCATACTCTCGATTTTCTGACATGGTATTAGAGCGGGCAGTTCAGTAATCTGCATTTCCACTGCGGATTATCTATCTTGTTTCTATCAAAACATTGTTCTAGCAAGCGCGCAGCCAACATTTCATTGTTTCTACCAACGATCTCCCTCAAACCAGAATGGATCCGTCTTCTAGTTCATTTTTGATTGACAAACTCAATGGAGATAACTACCATCTCTAGAAGTTCAAGATGAAGGTCATACTACTAGCCAAAGAACTGTGAGACATCGTTGATGGCACAGAATTCAAACCATAAGGTGATGCAGCCATCATCACCAAATGGAGACTGAGAGATGGCAAGACATTTTCCATGATTACTCTCAATATCAAGGATACCCAGATCATCCATATACATGTTGCTCAGACTGCCAAGGATGCATGAGACATCTTAGCAACTCTCTACGATATCAAGGACGTCACCTCCAACTCCATTTGAGGAAGAAATTCTTCACCCTAAGAATGTCTGACACAGATAGTGTCTCACGTCATCTCAACACTTTCAAAAATCTTATGGAGCTCCTTTTCACTTATGTAAATCACTCTCTCTAAGCAATATGCATAAATGAACTGTTTTTGCAGCAGTCTATAAAAATGAATTATTTTTGCAACAATCTACAAATTTGAACTGATTGTTACACAGTTCGTATTTTTTGTATTTTTACAATCAGTTCATTTCTTCAAACTATTTGAAAATAGTCACTTTGTCGGAAATGTCACATTTTTTCGACTTTTTTTTTCATTTTCTCAAAATGCGACACTTCATTTTACTTCAACAAATGACCTATTTGTCAACTTTTTCACATTTTCCCAAAGTGCATCAATGCATTCTATGTCGAAGTTTGACTTCTAAAAAATGCAAAGTGAGAGACCGAAGAGAGAGAAAGAATATGACAAATTGTAGGTTTACACAGGATTTCCCGTACAGCCTATCTACGACTTCACACTCCGTCAATAACTGATCTATTGATCAATTAAACAGATGTTAATGATCTTGTAATTGGAAACTAGAATAACATATATATATATATGAAATGATGAGAGATGCAAAACAATGCAAACTCAATCCAATCCGATACAACACAAATAGAAATCAAACAACCAAAATTGGTTTTTACAGCTTGATTCCTCAGAGTTAGAGATCATAGAGAGAGAGAGAGTAAAATATTCAAAACTATAGCAATTGACTTGTTTCTGTAAGTAGGATTACGCGCTTATCAGCGCGATTGTCTTGTGATATGATATTTGTTAAATTACAACATTGAATATATAGAATCGCTGTTGTTATATCTCATTGCATTCATGTTGAATGTTTATTAACTCTCACTTTTTTTCTTTTATTGTAACAAGTATCAGTAATGGGGAAATGCATGGCTGTCTCAAACACCTAATCTTTCAGCATTTCTTCATGGTTTTCAATGACACGTACACTCACATTCAATAACTACACATATCAAAATTGCTCTTCCATTACATTCTCTAAGTAATCCAAATCCTGCTATCATAGATATTATTGTTCATCATTTTTATTTGGTGAGACGACGGCCTTCATTTCTCCTATGGCTTAGACCTAGTCTGTTCTATTCTTCCATCAGAGTCAATGGTATCAAAGCCCATGGTTTAGGATTTACCAGAGTCCAGAATCAAAAGAACCTAATACGTTCATTTTTTAGAGCTAGTTTATATCTGATTTGTACAATCTCTATTCTTTGATCATCATGGAAGGTTCAACCTATCATCTATATGAGTTTAAACAGTTGATGAATCATTAGCTACAATAGGTTCTCCTATTTCAGAAGAAGACTCTACTATGTCTCTTCTCGCCAGTCTTCCACACTTCTACGACAATCTGGTATTGCTTCTTAGCAATAATCCTATGATTTCACTCCAAAAGCTGACAACAAGCCTGCTGCAAGAAGAAGTTAGGAGAAAGAGCGTATCTACCACGAGTAACAAGACAATGGCCTTGTACTCAAATAAGCAGTAGTCCAAGAAAAAGAACTTCAAGGATAAGAAGACAAAGGTGGAGCAATCAGATTCAATGCAACAACAACAAATCACAATCGACAACAACAACCTACCAAACTATTTTACAGATACTACAAAAGATCCAATCATGACATCAAAGACTATGAGATCCTCAAGCACAACGAAGCCAAAAAGAAGATGCAGCAGCACCAAGAAGGAGGCTCTGACTCTATCAAAAGTTTTAAAGAAGAAAAAAATAAGATGCTAATAGTACAAGACGAACCCATTAGAGATGCCATGAATTGGTATCTCGATTCCAGTGCTTCTCAACACATGACACCATGTAAATTCCTATTCGAAGATCTCACACCAGCACATTTGAAGTATGTTTACTTCGGTGACTCAAGTGCACTGCAGATTGGAGGCAAATTATCTATACGCCTTTACCTTCCAAATGGTGAATTAATCTTGTTTAAGGATGTGTTGTACGTACCCAAACCAAAAAAGAATTTTTTGTCAGTCAGCAAGCTTACTGATCAGGGCTGTAGAGCCTTGTTCAATTCAAAACAATGTACCATTTTGGTTAAGAACTTTAATGAAGTCCTCTCTACACACAAAGAAGGAAATTTATATATCTTGAGTCATGAATATGCACTTACTACTTTTATGAGTAATTCTGATGCTCATGTATGGCATCAAAGATTAGGGCATTTCACCTGAGGCCAATCTTGTACATGCATCATAATAATTTGGTAAAGGATATGAGCAAGAATGTTGTCTCTACAAGTAATCAGTTTATTTGTGAAATGTGCTTACTAGGGAAACAACCTAGAACAAGATTCCTAAAAGGACAAGCCAAAAGGGCTAAGTCCATTCTTGAATTAATCCAAAATTATTTATGTGGTCCTATGAGTATGCCCTCTTTGGGTAATGCCTTATATTTCATCACCTTTATTGATGACTACTCCCGATTTACTAGAACTATGTTCATCAAGAACAAGTCTGAGACATTCAATTGATTCAGAGAATTAAAATAGTCTGTTGAGACTCAAATTGGTCAGAAGATCAAGAAATTGTGGTCTAATTCAGGGGGAGAGTACATGTCAGATGAAATGGCGGACTACTTATTGTCATGTGGCATGCACCATCAGTTCATAGCAAGCTACACTCCACAACAGAATGGAGTAGCTGAACAAAAGAATTGAACACTGTTGGAAGCTTAACGATCCATGATGTCCAATGCTCAGTTTCCCAAGAAATTTTGGGCTAAAGCAATTTCTACAATGTTATCTGCAAAATTATTCCAACACAAAGGTAGTCGACTCTAGAACTCTGTTTGAAGACTACTATGGTTACAAACCAAGTCTCAAATACCTACGTGTGTTTGGATGTCTCTATTATGCACAAATATTGTCTGATCCAAGGAAGAAGCTAGACCTAGTCAGTTGTAAGTATATTTTTATTGACTATTCAACCTCACATAAAGCATATCACATTTATGATGATAAAACATGTTAGATCTTAATTAGCCGAGATGTTGTCTTCCTTGAAGACAAATTTTATGATTTCAAGCAGAAGCAACAAATGTAGGAGCTTTTTCCAACAACCCCATTTACCATCGATAGGCCCAGACCTTCAACCATAGTCTGAAGATATTCTAGGAGAGTCAGGAACCTGTAGTTCAAAGATTTACACGACAACGACAACAACCTGATCGTTTCGTCTCTCAAGCATTCATCAGTCATGATGAACCTGCCACAGTTGCAGAAGCACTATCACTGTCAAATGCAAACAAATGGAAAGCTGCTATGGATGTTGAGTATCATTATTTAATGAAGAACAAGACTTGGAGTCTTGTTAATCCTCTCGTAGCTACAAAATCGATTGATATCTAAATGGATCTTCAACCTAAAGCTTAAACCAGATGGATCAATATCCAAATGGAAATTTCCTTTAGTGGTTAAAGGATATGAGCAAGTTTACGGAATAGATTACATTGACACTTTCAGTCCAGTGGTAAAGCATCAATCTATTCGCACAGGTTCTACAGGAATGATAGAGCTTGTAATTCATTTGATGGAAGATCAATGTCACATTGCACACAGAAACAACACTCAGCCCTCACTTTTGACTTGTGCTTCAAACTCTGGGTTTATTCCAATCAATGAAAGAAAAAGGAGATGCTATTTTGATTGAAGTACCAAAAAGATCATCTTTGGTTTACTTTCTTTTGTCATTGATAATAAATTCAGACGTAAATTTGTGGCTGAGAGCACATCAAACCATGATCAATCGTTTGTGGATGATGACTTGGACACGAGAGATGATAGTTTGATTGTAGCATCATTCTTGATAACATGGAAAGCGAGCGGGGTTGAAGTGGAATCCACCCATAGTGTTATCAAACTTATTAAAACTTTGTCTCCCAGAAATGAACTATTTTAGGTGCTTCAACAAGTAAAACATAGATATGTAGTCGATGAACTGCCTCTGATTTATGATGGATATTTTTGAACTGATCCCCTACTCGAACGACATGAATTCTATGTTAGGCATGAAAACCAAATTTGATGGACATATATGGTCAGATTATATGACAAGCAACATTGCTAATTTTCCTAGAGTGGTTCGAAAAACGAATTGTGTATATCACCTTATGTGTATGAATGACCAATGCCCCTTTAACAAACAATCTGGGCAAAGAGATCACAGACAATGGAAAGATCGATTGACCAAGACACCATATGTTAGAGTGCTCAACGAAGCATATGGATCTCTTGTTTGTATACATTGATTTGATAGGCTAGATTGCATTTCAATATGCTATTATCGTATTTGCTATTGTCTGCCAAGAAATGAACAACAAAATTTACAAGATGTGTTATGCACCAAGGATGCCATGAACATCATGTCGAGCAAGGAGAGGTCTGAGGAAATATTTTTGCCATTAAAGACATGGTCAAGAGAAAGGTTAAGATGAATATTGGTGGAAGAACCATATACATTCAGCAATATAAGGAAGGATGTAATTATATTGATTGCACCATCACTTGAATGTGCTTGTGTGCAAATCAGAAGTACTAAACACATAGAAGTTCAGTTTTATTTTATTAGAGAGAAAGTTCAGAATAAAGATGTTGTTCTAAGTTACTGTCATACAGACAGTATGTTGGCTGATATTTTGACAAAGTCATTGTCAAGAAATAAACACTCTAGTTTAGTAGGTATGTTAAATCTCAATCTTAATTCAGATTTATATTAGTAAGCTTAAGGGGGAGTGTTGGAGTTGATCTTTCTCCTACTCATCCTAATTGCCCTCCTTTTCACTTATGTAAATCACTATCTCAAATAAGTCTGCAAAAATGACCTGTTATCTCAACAGTCTGCAGAAATGAACCGATTGTCACACAGTTCATATTTTTTCTGAAAAACCCGACATTTTTGACAAAGTGACTATTTTCAAACAGTTTGAAAAAATGAACTGATTGTCGGCCTTTTCGCATTTTTCCAAAATGGGACAATCCAGTCTACTTGAGCAAATAAATTGTTTGTTGGCTTTCTTGCATTTTCCCAAATTGCGACACTTCAGTCTACTTCAACAAATGACCTATTTGTGGGCTTTTTCGCATTTTTTCAAAATGCGATAATCGACTTCTGAAAATGCAAAGTGAGAGATCGAAGAGAGAGAAAAAATGTGACAATCTGCAGATTTACACAAGATTTTGCATACAGCCTATCTACATCTTCATGCTCCATCAATAACCGATTTATTGATCAATTAAACAATTGTTAATGATCTTGTAATTATAAACTATAATAACAAAAGATCATCCAACAACTATATATAGATGATATGACGAGAGATGCAAAACAATGCAGACTCAATCCAATCTGATACAACACAGACAGAGATCAAATGACCAAAATTGATTTTTATAGTATCTGACTCCTCGAGTTAGAGATCATAGAGAGAGAGTAAAGTATTCAAAACTATAGGAATTGACTTGTTTTTGTAAGTAGGATCATGCACTTATCAAGCGTTTACGCATTGGCATGTGAGCGATTGATTTGGCATAGTAGCATGCTACGCAATTCATTTGTATAGCCTGATGTTTAGGTGTCAGGTTTGCTCTATAAGGTACTCCATATATAGTAGCTGCAGCTGGCCAGGATCTTCATAGTGGATCACATTTCGACTTACAGTTGTTGCTCGTAGCACGAAGGAGAAAGTTGCCAAAGTACACACTCTATTGTGTGTGTGTGTGTGTGTGAGAGAGAGAGAGAGAGAGAGAGAGAGAGAGAGAGAGAGAGAGAGAGAGAGAGAGAGAGAGAGAGAGAGAGAGAGAGAGAGAGAGAGAGAGAGAGAGAGAGAGAGAGAGAGAGAGAGAGAGAGAGAGAGAACTCAATTTATGCCAATAAAGTTGCTGCGACTTGCTAACGACTTTTTTTGGAAAAGATGTTGTTCTTCCTTTTGTTCAAGAACAGATTCATGTGTGAGATCTATTTTATCTACATGGGAGTTCACATGCTTCTCTTTCTTTTTTTCCTGGATAGGTCTCGTGTTGATGCTTGAATGACATGAATTGCTTGAACTTTGGACTTTGGACCGCATGAGTGGCCATTAGTGATAGACATGTAGAAAGACATAAAGCACAAGCATGCAAACTTGCATGCTTTGTAGGAAAATGAAGATCACCCATGAAGATAAGAAAAGAAAACTTTCCCTGCAATTGAGAAAAGCAATGACTATGTCATTCTCCATATGTAACATGCAAAACTACATGCTTTGTAACAAACTACACCACTCATGTATAATGCTTATATATATGTGCAATACTTGTTTGTGAGTACTTGTTTGTGAATGGTGAAATTATGTGTGATAATTCGACGCACAAATACTTTTTTTGTAGAGATTTTATCTTATTCCTTAGATCCTTAAAAGCGAAAGATGACTGTGCTTGTCCACTATATGGAATTCAAAGATGGATCTTTCCTTCATCAACTATACAACATCCATACATGAATGATTGATGATTGTTTTGTTTGACATAGACAATTGTACTTATTAGACTTTTTGTGAAAGATATAACAGATTAACAATAGTTGACCTTTATCTAATTATAATTGTCTGATTGTATTTTCTTTTGCAAGGCATATGCAAAATGTCTTCTATATTGAATGAAGAATTGGTCGACTTTTTCAGAGATTCGTCCTAAAGGCTACCTTATTGATGGATGGTGATCCAAAATTGTGAATATTGAGAGTGAATATTTTGAGATATAGATCGAGATTATTGTGAATACTAATCGTGATTATTGTGAATATTGATCGTGAATATTGTGAAAATCCATGAATACTTATGAATATTGATTGTTAATATTGTGATTATTGATCAAATATATTGTGAATATGATTATATATTGTGAATACTGAATGTGATTATTGTGAATACTAATCGTGAATACACTTGAACATTGATCGTGAATATTTTGATTATTGATCGTGATTAAATTGTTAACACTCTTGAATATAGTTCATGGGATATTGACATTCTGCGAGTTTCTTTCTTGTTATGATTCAACGAAAATATAGCACATGGTGTGCTACCCTTTTATGCCACTACTTCAATGTTTATTATTAAGAATGTGGTTTGGTACATAGTTAAAAATCACAAAGTAAAAACAAAATTTCAAATTAAATTTTTTGCATCCTCCAGACATAGCATGCTGGCGTGCTAGGCTTGGTCGCCTGAAAGAAAAAAAAAAAAAGCTTGGCCGCCCAAAAAAAAATCATTATTATTATTTCGGGCGGCCGCCGGCATGTTATGTTTGGAGGCTACAAAAAGTTTTCTCATTTTTTTATAACTCGTCGACATGTTATGTTTGGAGGTTGTAAAAAATCATCTCATTTTATATAACAAGCCGACGTGCTATCTTCAAAGGTTGTAAAATTTTTTTATAGCTGTTTTACTCCAAAAAAATAATCTCCAAACATAATGAGTAGATGTAGGAAGGTCAACATGCAAAATTTTAGAGTTAGAGTCAAAATAGCACAACTTTTAATTGTAATATCTTACTTGTTCGATGATTATCAATAAGGTCTAGATTGAACTCGACCCCCACCCCCCACCCTATCCCCACCACCACCAACATACCACATCTAGATATTGGTAATAATTTAACATTAAACTATATCTGTCAAACATTGATCTTGGGAAGGTATTTAAAACTTTAAGATCTATCAATTATCGAGTGGGTAAAAGAACATTTGGTAACGGATGATTCAAGATATAGATACCGTTATTTGTAATTGCGGAGTATCCAAAAATAATAATTACTTAACATTGGTTTTTTCTGACCCACCGCAAATCTAGTGGCAAGCTATTAATAGTGCACTATTTTATCAGAATTCAATATGACTGCTCAAATAAATCTTAGATGACAAGGGACAACAAAATTCATCTATAACCTAAAGCACTAGATTCAAGATTTTGTTTCTAAGAAAGAATGTCATGTTGTCAACAAAAAATTAAATAGGTCAATTTTTTTTGTTCACCTGAATTCATCATTGCCTTGAATTCTACCCACACTTGCATCAAATCTTAAGATCTAAATTAAAATTTGAATGGTTATCACATATTAGATGGGTGATAATGAAAATACTTGCTTGAGCTCATCACCAATTCTCATTTAGTTGCTTACTTTTTGAATGATCCATGATCTCAAAACTAAACTTCAAAACCATATACCATTATTTTTCAAGAACATTAATTAGACGTCAATAGTAATAAAGATAATCTCAATTTAAACCATCAATTTTTTTTTTGATTTTTTATTACAACATTTTGTGTCAAAGAAATTTCCCATGAAATTCCATATTCATATGCACATGTTCCAAATTATTTTGTTTTATTTTTCATAGATAAAATGATATCCATCAATCCATTGTACATGATAATGTAGGTAGATTTTAAGTCACTACCTTGACAATTAGTTTTCGGTGTGTATTTAATATCACGAGAAAAAATATAGTCATTTATCATCAATATCCCATCTATTCTTAGGCAAAAAGAAAATTTCTTGTAATATCTATTTGAAACTCCACTAGTCTTTAATGATCTTTCATAAGCTTTTACATCAAATCATAAATTACCCTTAAAGGTTGACTTTGAGTTTTCTCATTGTCCTTTCAAGCTTGATTACTTAGGAAGAGATATTAGATAGAGATGCATTTTTTTTGTGACAAAATTTCTTTTTCAACTCTTCAATCTTTTCCTCTATCAATTTCATATCCATCTTGGAATAAATACTCCAAGTATTCTACTTTGCATCTTCTAGTAAATAGCTATCCAAGGTAATATGTAAACTATTCACAATATCTTCCTAGTCCTCAACAACTAAAATCAACTTTTATCGAATATATTTTATTTCTTGTTTCACAAATAAATGACTATTACACATCACTATCAAACTATCATTGGGCTGCAATATTTTGATACTCACTTTGCAATCATCCATTATGTAGACTTGCCTCAATGCATTTGTTAACTCATGGAGCTTCATCGCTTCAACGTCATTTTTTAATTTGTACATCAAATTTTCTACATTTTCTCTTGGAATATGTCAAGCCTACAGTACAATATCATGTTTTCTATGACATTTTTTTCTCATATTAAATTTTCAACACCGTCTCTCTCTCTCTCTCTCTCTCTCTCTCTCTCTCTCTCTCTCTCTCTCTCTCTCTCTCTCTCTCTCTCTCTCTCTCTCTCTCTCTCTCTCTCTCTCTCTCTCTCTCTCATGGATGCTCCTTTGTTCAGTTTTACCCTGCTTCTCTACCAAACAAATGGACAACGACAAACGTACCGCTTCTCCAAATAGACAAGGTCCTTTCAACATTCTACACTTGCATAAGAAAAAGTTTTTGTTCTTAACTAAGTGGTTTTCCCACTTAAATTCGAAAACCCTTTATAAGACTTTTTAAATTTTAAATCCTAATTTGGAAGGAAATTAATTTTTTCTCTCCCATTGATACCTACCAAGGCTTTTTCTTTACAACACTGTGAAGAGTTTTTTTTTCTCTTACATGCTGAAAGTGCACCCTGTGAAAATTGGCAAAAGCAAACTTGATGAAATAAATGTACTTTTCATGTAGTACAATCATATAGCTTGTACATATAGTTTAAATCAAGTATTATTGGCTAAAAAGCCCAAAATCATGTTATTTAGTCATATGCCACATGGCATCAATCTAGAGATTGCATGAAGCCACATCATGAGATTAGGTGTCAAATCTCATGTGTAGAGGTATGCTCACATGTGTGGAATAAGCCGAGGAAGTCAAATTTTCACTTCTAGAAGAGTTTTTCCTAGTTCTCTACATAGAAGAAAAATGGGCCAAAAGTGCTCAAAATAGAAGGTTTTGTCCAAGTGTCAATTTTGCATGATGAATCATCACATGACAAAGCACCCTCACACGTGAGATTAGAGGGATGATCAGTACCACAAGCTTTCACTTTTTGTATATATAGAGCCCATTGGAATCCATTCACACATGAGAAAAAAAGAGCTAAAGAAGTTCTTGATCTTGTCCACTCAGATGTTTGTGGACCGACGAAAGTCGATTTGCTCTCACGATAGAGGTATTTTCTGATGTTCATTGATGACTACATCCGGATGGCAACGATCTATTATCTAAAAAAAAAATCTGATGTGTTTGACTCTTTCAAGAAGTTTGTGGCATTTGTAGAGAGACACACCTCAAAGAAGATTTAGATCATCAGGTCTGATAATGGAGGTGAGTACAAGAGCACGGAATTTTCTAGATTCTATCAAGAACAAGGGATAGAGCATCAATTCACTCCTGCGTACACAATTGAATATAATGGTGTCATAGAAAGAAGAAACATGACGCTAGTCGAAGGAGCTAGATGCATGATGGCACAGGTTCGATTGCCAAGTCAATTTTGGGCTGAGGCAATAGCTGTAGTAGTACACCTGCAGAACAGATCAACAACGACAGCCCTGGAAGACAAAACACCGTATGAGATGTGGACATGTAGAAAGTCTGATCTGTCATATGTGCCTGTATGCGGACTTGCAACATACATGCACATACCAAAGGAACAAAGAAACAAACTCGATGAAAAATCAGAACAGACAATCATGGTCGCATACTCAAACGGATCACAAGTGTAGAGACTCTACAATTTGCCTGCAAAGAAAGTTGTGTCGAGTAGAGATGTGAAGTTCAATGAGTCCACATTCCTTGGATTGAAGGATGAAAAAGACCATGAGATCTTCACACTGCTACCAATTTAAGAGGGAGATCGAGGACAAACATCAAATCAGAATGTTGAGCCCCAGACTCCAGAGCAGCAGGAAGACAAAGATCAACCCGGCGAAGAAGAAACATTTGAACAACGATGAATCGAACCTAGAAGGTCAACAAGACAAAGAAAACCTCCAGAATGATACACTGACAATCTTCAGTGGAGCAAAGACACAGAGTTCGAGTATTGCAGCTTCACTAAAGTGCCAACTACATATCTAGGAGTTGTCCAGAGTCCAGAGGGAGAATTCTGAAAGCAAGCAATATTAGAGAAAATCGAATCAATGAGGCAAAACGAGACATAGATACTAGAGCCACTGCCCGAAAATAAAAAGATCGTCGACTACAAGTGGGTATACAAAAAGAAAATAAAATCAGATGGCACTGTCGGATGTTACAAAACAAGGCTTGTCGCAAAGGGCTACACATAAAGGTACGGAGTCGATTATTTTGACACGTATTCACCAATGGTGAAAATGACAAGCATTTGTTTGCTCCTTGCATACGCAACACAAGACAATATGGAAATTCACCAGATTGATGTAAAGACAACCTTTCTCTATGGAGATCTAGAGGAAAAAATCTTCATGAAGCAATCTAAAGGATTTGAAGACCCCGACAATAAAAAATATGTCTGTCAATTGCAGCGATGCATTTATGGTCTGAAGCAGACATCACGAGTTTGGTACAAGAAGCTCAATAGTTTTCTGAAGTCTCTAGACTTCACTCCTACACAACCAGACTGCAATGTCTATATAAAAGTAGGAAGAGATTTTGTGATTCTGACTATTTTTGTGGATGACTCCCTAATGATAGGAAATCCTTGATGCTAATCAAAGAGACGAAGAGTCAGATTTCCAAAAATTTTGAAATCACAGATTTGGGAGAAGCGACAAAGTGCCTTGGGCTAAAGATCAAAAGAGATTGAATAAGAAGAGAAATGCATTTGAGTCAGTTAGAGTACGCCCAGAAAGTGCTGAAGCTGTATCGAATGATGGAATGCAAAAAAAAGGCCACACCATGATAGCAAGTCCATGATAGGAGGATGTTCAATTGCATGCGGAGCAACAATCGTTGGACCTGCAAAAGCAAACCTTGGTGGCTCAATGCTCATGCGAAGCTGAATATGTCGCAACTTCAAAGATGGCGAACGAGGTAGTATGGTTGCAAATGATGTTGGAGGCAATTGGCATACCACAAGGAGAACCATGCACGTTAATGATGGATTTTCAAAGTGCCATATATCTGTCCCAAGATCCTAATTTCCATTGAAAGACAAAACATATACCTCTGAAGTACCATCATATTCGAGACTTGATCTCGAAGGGAGAGCTCAAGGATCAATACATAAAGTTTTAAGACATGATTGTAGATCTGCTCACAAATCTGTTCGACAAACCACTCTTCGCAAAACAAAGAAAGACAATTGAATTAAATATACAAAGCTACAAGGTTCAAGAGGGAGTGTTAGAAATTGTGAACTCCTGCAACTTTGTCGCGAAGGTGATGAAGCGAAATGAAATGAAGGTCGAAGGGCGAACATGCCCCGAAGGTCAAACATACCTCGAAAACTGGAAGACACGAAACTAAACAAAATGAAGACAAATGATAACAATTCGCACTGCCAACTGGCAGCTCGATGAGCGTGGTGTATTGTACTTCACGCTCAGTTGAAAGAGTTAACGATAACAGAGAATAACTAACTAGTTGATTAGCATTGATTTGTCTTGCGATTCTCTGTTTAGCTGTCTTGTAAACTCCACACAGTGGAGATACATACACGCTTTTTTTATCAACACAAAGAGAAGATAGAGAGATGAAAAATAGGGAGAATAGTTGTGCATGAAAGTCTGCCAACGAGCAGAACGCAACAATTGAGCTGAGTGTCAGGTCGCCAACGAGCGAGACACTGACCAACTCACTCGAAACACAAAAACAGAATATACAATTGCTCTCTTCTACACCTCGTTGTTCTCGTCGTCTTGATTGCTCGAATCTTTTATGTTCTGTGATCTGTAGTCACTTGCTTAGGATCCTGAAAGCTTCCGCAAAAGAAAACCAAACGAACTAAAAAAGAATCAGTTCACAACACATTCGCGACAACAATTTTCTAGTCTTTGATCCTTGGTGGAGGACTTGAAAAAGGTCTTCCACATGATTCATCTCTAATTTTAGAACCTTAGTCAATTTGACTTTGAGGTCTTAACATTAATTTATTCTAAGTAATGCCCGAAGTCTTTTTATTCCTAGTTCACGATTTTGATAGTCATGCTCTTTGAGTGGGCTTATACTCGCAGGATGCCATTGCCCTCACACTTATTAGCCCTAACTGCATAGTGTTTAGTGGCAGGACCCACTAAACACACATCTACTTCTGCATTAATTGATGGAAGTGATAAGGTCCTTAGCAATATTATTTGACTGATCTTAATGCTTGACTTATCCAAATAGGAGAATGATTTGCATTTCATTCTCCACTAGAATATATATAAGATGTGCACAATACCTACTAAACACAAGGGAGCATGTGTGCATGGTATTTTTATTATGTATTATAATCATAAGGTTATTTTTCTAAGGACTTATAAGGGCCATGACTAGATAACTACAAAAGTAATTCCTATGGAGAAAGGGGAGGATACCTAAAGCCTAGGAAATTTCAAAAAAAATGAAGAGGCATGAAACATTATCTAAGAGGCAAAAAAAACATCAAAACTCATATATGTCTAGCTCTGCAATTGTGTTCTTCATTATTTTGAATCATAGCATTGTATTTTCTTGTTTCACTTTATAGTAAGTGTTGGACACCAATAGATCTACCATTCTTAGCATATGCTATTCAAGGTTGAGTTGCAAAAGTCAAAGAAGTGCTATATTTGTTTATGTCTGTAAATCATTTTATTTTTTAAGCTCTTTTTTCATCTAGATGAATTGTATGCTACTGCATGCTTAAAAGATATCAGTTGTTTTCAACTAGCCCCTTACTAGCTCTTACAAGTCGGTCAACCCTTCTTTTTAGCACATAGTTGCTTAATGATCATGATAAAGGAATTCTTAAGAAGAGAAAAAGTTTATCACAATGGCATGAGCTATTAACAAACTCTTAGTATCTATGTATGATATGTATGTACTAGATTATTTTTAAGAATGTTTTTCTTGAAGATTACATGAATGACTCATTTCTTGCATGATATGCGTGCTTATTCACAATACCAAGAATCAAGAAGGTACATGTGAATATGTGTGTGTGTGTGTGTGTGTGTGTGTGTGTGTATGTGCACCATATTAGATTTGAATCAAGAATGTAACACCATAGTACAAGAGAAACAAATAAGAATGCAAGATATTGTCCATATCATAACCATATGTGTGAGCATCTCGTACTTCTTACCTAATGTAGATAATATGAATGTCATAGTCAAAACAACTTTGGTGAGGACAAGTTATTGTCAATACCTAGTAGTCAAAAGTAGTCCACATCTTCTCACTTTGAAATCCAACCTTTCATGTTGAAGTCTTTCATAAATATGTGAAAAAGAAATCATTTACTCGTTATATCTCATCTCCTATTCATGCAAGTTGTATTTCGACCACTAAAACCATAGAAAAACTAAGTAGACAAGAGTGATATTCTTGAGTTATACTAAATTGTACTTTATTTAGAACTAAAAACTATCATATATTGCTAGTGCTACTTAGATAACTAGGGTGTTGTGTAGGTACTTTCCACACCCACATTCATATATACATAGGGCATCTACAAGTTTTTAAGAGAGTGTGTAATAGTGTTACTTGCACAATGGTACTAATCCATGTTGTTTTGTTATTTGTTCCTTTGGTGGATGATTTTATTTTACCATTTAGATTCTCTTTTTAAATTTGTGATGATCTTTGGTAGATTTTGCTCTACCAATCTAAGTGTAAGATTGGTGGCAATCTTTGTGCAATCTTTTTTTTAATCAATATAATTTTTGCCTTGAAGTGTTATCTAACAATAATAAATGCAAATTGGACAATTTAAGCTCCTACATAGGTATAATTTGATGTCTTTTCTCTCTCTCTCTCTCTCTCTCTCTCACACACACACACACACACACACACACACACACACACACACACACACACACACACACACACACACACACACACACACACACACACACACACACACACGCACGTTGTTGGCCATTTAGTGGATCCCTTCACCAGAACACTATACGTTTAGGCTAATAAGTGCGAGGGCACTAATTGCTTGCATGTATCAATCCACCAACTTAATGAGCACAATTACTTAGGATTGTATAACTTGTGTATTAAGAATAAAAGAATTGGGACATTAGTTAGAATCAAATAAATAATAAGGCCCAAAGTTGAGTTAATTAAGGTTCTAAATTTAGAGAAAATCACATAAATCATGTGAGATCCTTTCCAATATAGAAGGGCACCTTTTTAAAATTAGAGCCATTAGATTTATCAGGACTCAAGGATGGCAAGCCATTAGGACCTATGACAAAGAAGCAAGTGAAGCAACATTATAGTAAAGTTCTGAAATGGAAAACTTCACCAAACGAGACAATCACGACAATTGTCCCACTTCTGTTGGACAAAGTAAAGGAAAGATGGATCTAGATCTTGATGCCTCAATTCAGTAAGTCACAATCACCGATGGCCAAGAAATCCAAAAGTAAAACTAAGGTTAATCCCTTTGAACAAGAAAAAGTAATTGAAGGACAACCTAAAGGCCTTGAATTTAGTCACGTGGAAGGGTCATTTTTCGTTACCTTTCACAAAAAGCATATTGGATTGTCTTGCTGGTGACGTTGAAGATTATAGTTTCTTGAATAGATTCAATAAACATAACTGACTTAAGCTTGTACATATCGATCAACATAAAACTGCTTTTGCAATGAAATGGAAAACCTATGCGTATAGAGTTATGTCATTGGACTTTGCAATGTGCCAAGTACTTTTCAACACGTTATGCAATTTGCATTCAAAGATAAATAGAATTGCATTTTTTTTTCCATCTATATTGTAAACTAAATCAATTGATATTTGAACTCATTACCTACAAAAATTTGTGGAAATATATTTTTCAGCTTGATGTACATGAATTGGAACCTAAACACTTGGATCATTTGAAGAAAAGTTGCACAATGTCAAAAGTTTCAAATTTTCTTGAACCCTAAGAAATGTCAAATTTGGGTTGCACACATAATTGTACTCGGACACATTATTTCCCTTCATGGCATTGCTACCGATCAATCTAAAATCAGAGTCATTATAAATCCACCTCCACCATGCACAATTCAGGAAGTTTACATTTTTATGAGGCATGCAAATTACTATCTCATCTTTATCCTATTATTCGTTGATTTGGCACGACCTATTTATAAGCTAACCATTGTCCCAATCTAGACTATCAAAGCTTTGGAGTCATTTGAAAAATTGAAGAATGCTTTGATATCCGCATCGATTTTAAGAGCACCAAATTGGACTATCGAATTTTATGTGCATATTGATGCTTCAAAATATGCTATTGGAGTCAAAATAGTGGAAATTTGAACAACCAAGGAGCTTGCTAGCCTCAAATTGGACATTGATGTCATCAATAAAGGGAGTAGTCTTACGAGATATATTGCAAAACATTGAAACTTAAGAAACCACCTCACCCTAAATGGCAATAACCTTGATAGTTGGATAGTTGAAGGTGCCAACAAAGTAGGCATGAACACCTATTATAAGATATGTGAAGTTATTAGAGAACATCCTTATATTGGTTCAATGGCAAATGTTGTCATCAACCAGTCTAGTAGATGGCAAAAGACTTGAAAAAAAAATCTATGAAACACTCAACAAGTCATCCTCGTGAGAGCCAAGTATATAGATGAAAAAAATGAAATTTGGAGGAGTTGCCACAAGATAGATCACACACCTTTTATACAGCTTTAAGCTTTGCCCCAATAAAAAAATGTTGGAAGAAGTTTAAGTAGTGTTGCACTAAGATTCATAAATATACTATCTTATATAGAATTCCTTCCCCAACAAAAAGTCTAGTGCATAAACTTACCTACCAATTAAATTGCATAAATGTGTGTAATTAGACATTATACGTGACGTTTGTAGATATGGATGATTTCTTTCAAAAAATTTGGTAGGAGTAATTGGGATTTTTGATCAAAGTTATATCTCAAACTAGCATGCTCATCATAATTTTTCTAATGACCCCTACCACTAGTAGAAGTTACTTGACTAACCATTCCCCGGTAGGTTTGTGTTTTATATTCTATGTTTTTTAAAGTTAGCTTAGAGCTTGGGAAACAACCAATAAAGTCCTTATTGTGTGTTGAATGATTTCCAAATGATGCTTGAAGTAGTTTTTGAAGTTGGAGTCCACTGACAATATGCAACACAACGTATAAAGTCGTTCTAAAGCTTCAATTACCAGGCTAAGCTACCTTGAATCATCTCCAAAGCACAATTTGATTTGATCAAAGGATGTAACATTATGGATACAATACTCAATATTGGGATCCCAAATGAAAAAGCAATGTGCGACCTAGAAGGGGACACATTGATCTAGACAAAGCATTTGACAAAAATAGTTGGAAATACCTTTTTTTTTTGGGATGTTTTGAGGGATTAGCAATTCACTACTCCTTTAAAACCACAATTGAGCTCTTTACATTTTGGCCTCTTTGAAGACATAACTCAATGAGCTCAAGAATGCTTTATGATTTAAAAAAAAGAACCATGGAGATATAAAAAAAAGGGCTTAATAAAAGACCTCATTCTCTAAAGGCTTTAGCTAAAAACCATGGGCCTTTCAATTTTCGCATATAAATGGCTTTAATGGTCACAATGCCCTTTATTGCACAAAGGCCAACAATCATGACATTTGCATATAATGCCATAAAAATGAAGTAAAAAAAGTTGACATGTCTTTGTGAGTTGGTGTAACAAAGAAACTTTTCAGTGTGGGGCTTGTAGGGCTTGCGTGGACACATGCACATGCTAGTTGGGTCTATGTATCCTAGTGCAAACTTGTCCTCCTCATCATTGGGTATCAGGTTTTGGTTACCGGTCCCTTCTTTCTCATCATGTATTCACACTTTTGGCGGTTGATCGAAGGCTTTTACTTGGTTGGGTGGTTTGGCTCTACGGTGTCCATTCATTTATCCTTATAAGCATATTCCTTGGGTGGTCATTCGTAGGTTGGTCTCACATTGAGCGAGGTAGTTATGAAATGTGGACTCCACGAGGTAGACCAACATCATTATGGCATAATGCCCTTTACAACAAAAGAAGAACACATATGACTATTGTGAGAATTAAATCTCATACACTTTATTTCCATGTCTTTACATATTGGGGAATGAATTTTTGGATTCTCTAGTGACCTTTCCCTTAAACAAAATGTAGATTTTTTTCTTATGGGCCATACATCTTGACATTTGATGGGGTGTAATATGCTTAATATATTTTTTACTTCCATGTTTTTTGGCATCCATGTAGCCTTCTTTACTCATTATTTGCCCACAAATTATAAACTATATTTTAATATTGAGTATCCTTTGCATCTAATAAAATGTTCCTAAAACTATGGTGAGGTCGTCGTTAGTAGACCAAGCTATGATTGAACATTTCTTGAACCTGATGTAAAAAAATGCGAAAATTCACTCCCATTAGGAGACACAAGCTTTGATGTTGATATGCATGTGGAAATTGGATATTTTGGAGCCCACTGGTTCAAATGGCTCGGTGCACAATTTCATGTCCCTCACCCCACCAAAAAACATATTAGCATTTTATTTTTTTTGGTGTGTAAATGGAGCCAAATTTCCAAGGGAGCTTGGCTGCTAAGATCATGAGAGAAGGTTGTTCGTGCTGCTAATGTGGCACCAAACAAGTTACATTGCCTCTACCACAACTGTAAAACAATCAAAATATCAAAATGCAAACACATTGCAGAAAGGAACAATGCTTGCTAGGGGAGAGAGAGAGAGAGAGAGAGAGAGAGAGAGAGAGAGAGAGAGAGAGAGAGAGCAATGATAGAAAAAAAGGGTTTCGTCTATTCTCATTGGTCCACGTTTGCCCTAAAACATATTTGAAGGGCATTTGAAGTGCAATGAAAATGGGTTGAAAATGACATGTGCAATAATATGAGTTGAGAGAGAGAGAGAGAGAGAGAGAGAGAGAGAGAGAGCAGAGCACAAGCACAAGCACAGAGAGGCACTTGCAAAGTTTTAATGATCACCTAGTTGGGCCATTACCACTCATAATGGAGTCGAAAGCAATTCATAGCCTTAGCCCATTCACTCCTTGGGTCTTTGATTCTTTGTAGTAATGATATTCCCAATGACCACTACCTAATGTCCCTTGTGTGTTGCAAAAAAATTAAAAAAGGGGTTGACTTACAAAAGAACGTTAGTTAGGAGTAACATAGTACATAGTACGTGTACATACAGCTTCGTATTTTCTCGTGTGTGTGTGCTTTGCAGATGGGAATCGAACTCGTCACCTCACGAACATTAAAGGAAGTCGTAACCAACGCACTATTTACTCCACGGCTGCATTGCTCGTATCTAAGTCTTGCTCTGTTTTCTCTTTCATTTTGCTGGATCTTCGTTTCAGAGCTCGAGATATGGCGGGCAAGCTGGTTTCCTTCGTCCCTGTGGCGCCTGATTCCCATTTTCCTATTCAGAATCTGCCTTATGGAGTATTCAGGCCCAATGCGGAGGCCTCTCCTCGCCCTGGCGTCGCAATCGGCGATCATGTGTTGGATTTGAGCGTCCTGGCTCGAGCAGGGTTGTTCTCCGGGCCATTGCTGACCAATTCGGATTGCTTCCTGCAGGTACATCAAGCATCGCATTGGAAATTTTGTTCTGCTTCTTCTCAAAGAATCCGAACCTACTTTTCATGTTTTTCTTTTGCAGGCTGTTGCTGTAATAAATACGAAGTTTTTTCAGCTACAATTATCCTCGCTTCTGTGTAATAAATGAAATTTCTCGATGCTCTAATTTTGACTGTACTTGGCCTTTGTGAGGCTGTCATGACATGTTTCTTCTGTAAAAGATGTCCTGTTTGCAAGCTATATGGAAATTTTAGAGAGTGTGAGACGCTCATATCACAGGTTATGGTTCACTTTTTTGTCGAGATCAGTTTTACCATTTCAGTTAGTATCTCGATTATGATGGAAACCGCAATTTTCTGGCTTCCTTAAGCATTGTAGTGAATAGTAGCTCGGGCATGTTTCTATGCCACTATATATTTGAAGCCAGTTTTCTTCCTTATTTTATGATAGCTCATCAGAGGTTGGACCTCTTCAGGACTTTATTCTTTTTTTGATTGTGCTCTTTGTACGGTGATTGTTGAGTTCCGACGGAAGGACGGAAAACTTTGAGATTTTAGAAGCATTTGATAGAATTATGGATCAAACAGAATAAAGGAAGTTGAAGGCAGTGATGTGTAGTAGTTATAATAACACTTCAAATTCCTTTTGTTCTTCAGAGTTCTTTGAACTCTTTCATGGCTTTGGGGAGACCAGCTTGGAAAGAGGCTCGAGCTACCATCCAGAAATTGTTGTCAGGTAGTATCGTGCTTTAACAATTGCAGATAAAAATAAAATCATCACATCCTCTTGAATCGTGCAGATGAAAAGTCACACTCGATACATTGTAATTCTCTGATTTTTCAATCGTTTGTGTATTTAGCCTATTCTGCCTTTAAATTTATTTTGAGTGGTTTGATTGCTTAAAGAGGCTTTTTTAATTATGTTTCTTCGGATTTTCGTGCAAGCTTTTGCATGTCTTGGTAAGTTTGTTTGTAGATTTAAGCCAATAAACTGAATGATTGCTTTTATCTCCATCACAGCTGAAGAATCTACTCTCAGAGATAACACAGAGCTAAGGGTCAAAGCTTTGTTTCGTCAGGTAAACTTATCTGCATACTTTACTAAAGCATCATGCTGAATACTTGTGCCTCTTTATAAGAAACTGCTTAGAATGACACATCTATATTTTTGCTTTGTCAACTGGAGTTCCAATGAGAATTCTCTATACCATCATAAAAATTCCTCACATATTGACCAGACTAGATGTCTTATGTAGAGGACTGAATTATATGATGGCATTCTTGTAGTTATGGAAATTCTTGTTCTAAATTTAGCTGATTATTGTGTTATTGCTATTCCACTTTATTGCAATCTACGACCCCATTATGTTTGGTATTGCAACTCCAAAGTGATGGGGACTTGAGTTACTGATTTTCAATATGGGTCTCAATTTGTTTTGAAGCTATTATTGAATTGCCTGTGATTACTTCATAACTGTAGGTAGTCATTATCAGCCCCGCTTTGAAATTGTTACTATGTTTTGTACTAATCAACCGGTGTTCACGTAGAATCAACAATCTCATCTTAATGTGACCATAATAAGAAAGCATCTAGAGACAATTTGTGATTTCTTATGATTGTTTCATTGTGTAACTTTTAATCTCTCAAGCTTCAAAACATTATTACAACTAGGTCCTTACCCTAGTCTACTTCTTGTAGGAACTAGTTGATCATTTTCAACCACAAAAGAACTTCCAAGTAGATTTTTCTTAATGAATTCTCACTAAACATTCTTTTTCACACTCTATTGTCTCTCGTTTCTTGTCATTAATACATCCTCAACAACACATAATTATTGCGTTTAAGACCAAGATATGCTCCAAAAGGAACTATACAATTAGGTCCACTGAAAAATGACTCGTTGCTTTTTCATGTGAGCTAGGGTCTCAACATCATGAAAACCTTGTCCTTAGATAGTATAGTCAACATGTGGAGAAAGCATCGACCATTTTTCTTTCCTATATAAACAATATTTCTACGTCATTTTTTTTTTTCAAAATGCTAGGAAACATAAATATTGGCACGCAAGTAATGCATCATACTTATAGGCTAGCATGGGTTGCAGAAGGGTACAAATAGGTTAAGTTTATAGCACATAAGGTAGTTTACTCAATTTTTGATGTTTTCCTTTGATGATGAATGAAAGAAAACAAATATTTGATTAGTATTAGCTATACTTTGAAACAAAGAGAGTGGAGGTCCCCAATACTTATGATATGATATGATCAAGAGATTTGAACTATGTCTTACTTCCTCTTTTATTTGATACCCATCCCGAAGTTTGAAGTAGCAAATGGCAATTATTCATTTTCCTAAAATGCAGATTTTCTATGATGATTCTGTTTCGCTAGTTTGTTTCTGATAGCATATAAGAATATCTTATTTTGAAGAGCTTTTGCTGGGGTACTCTTAGCGCAGTCACCGGGCTTGAGATTTAGAAGGCATACCTTCCTTTCAAGATGAAGGGATTCTTCTCTAACAACATTCAACTTGATATCCTAGTTCATCTTGTGCCTCACAAATGAAATTTGGAGAGAATTTTAAACCTCCCAAAACATGTTCCATGTTTACGAAGGTTCTTGAGAAGCTTTGGGCATAAATAACAAGCTATTGTTTGGGCTATCATATGCAATTTTACCAAAAAAAGAAATTTAAAAAAAAAAATGTAGTGAATGACCCCCAACAAATTGGGGGTTGCGATTCGGATCGTTTTCTGAATCGTGGACAGCGATTTGGGGCTGCAACTATGATCCAAACCATCTACAAGATTTTTGGACTTTATCTCATAAATGCTTTGTAGTTCAAATGTCCTAGTCTGCAATGCCACAATCCATTTATGTTCTCAGGAGTAGAAATAACTAAAGCTTTTGATTTCTTAGAAATGACAATGACTCAATTTGTACAAGCTCCCAATCCTTGTACCCGCACCAAGAATTTTTAATGAATCACTTACAATAATGCAATGATTATTATCAAAAGTAACTTTATGACCCAAATCAATAATACAACTGACAGAAAGTAGATTCTTGGTTGTTTTAGGGACATAAAGCACATTCAAAATGGTTCTTGAAAGATAATTTTAAAATCTTAGCTTGATAGTTCCTTCACCAACTATATGGGGAGAATCACTATCACCCAAGTGTAGTACTCTATTTGTACTAGAAGCACAATAATCTTCAAAGCATTCTAAATTGCAAGTCATGTGCTGCGTGGCACCTAAATCTAGGTACCATCCCCCTAAGTCTGAAATCTCTTCAGTTTTAGTCATGAATGCATTTGGTTTCTCTTCGGGTGCTTCATTATTATTTTTCTCAAAAATATCATTTGCTTGAGTTTGGTTTTTTTCAAGAATTGATTTGAACATATTAATATTTTTAGACATATTGACACATTCGTTCATTTTAAAAGAGAAGAATGTCTTTTTTAAATACAATTTTGAAGTTACATCTTTGTTTTCATACAGATCAGTGAGAATGTCGCATGCTTCCTTTGCACTTTTTGCCAAACTTTCAGATTTAAAGCCTTTGTATCTCCCTAAATAGACACTAACTCATAGTTTTGGGAAGTGTTTCCTGACTAAGAAATGTGGAGCCCTAGGAAATGGGAAACGAGAAATGGGATATGAGAAGATTAAAACTCCTTGACATCACATTGTGGTGGAAGTTTTCTTAAATTGCAAGTTGCAACATTCATTTGAAACATAAAGTTGTAAAAATTCTAAGCATTCAATAATCCAAATAATATGTTAACTAGTCTTTCCACCCGATTCAGAATGGACCTTTTAGGAATCGGAAAAATTAGCATGAATCATTGTTTCGAACTGGGCGCCTCCCGAAAGAATCGGCAATTTTTTTTTTTTTTTTTCATTTTTATGATGTTATGCTAGAAAACATGTCAAGTAATATTTGTAATGTCTACAATGTCTCTAAAATCTTATAGGTACTAGATTGCTATTGAATACATGCATTTGAAAGTTCGCTGTTGCTTGTAAAAAGCTGAAGCCTGAAAGCTGAAGCTAAATTAGTGTAGAATCATAATTCACAAGTGCACATTACAATGTTAAATGCTCCATGGACAATGGACACAGTTCAAACTTGTTAGTTGCATTCCATGTTCCAACTTCCAACTTCCAACTTCCAGTTAACAATGAAGATTGTAATTTGTGATTTATGATTTATCCATGTGGCATAATATATCATCATCAATCGAAGAGTCAAGACCGAAGTGACCAAACATGATACATCCATCAATGATCACACATCAATAGGTAGTAATTACTATCTTGTAAGTAGTGAGCAGTAAGCTAAGTACATTGGATAAACGTTTGAATAGAAATTTAAAAGTTACAACTTACATTGAAAAGCAAAATCAAATAGCATTCGAGCGAACAAATGAAGTTATGAACTATATAGTGAAAATCGAATAGCTAGTATCAAACTATACATGTCACATATGATATCAAAATGAGTACATGGACCAAAAGTTAAAAAATGCTCCTTGGGTCCTCAAAACCATATACATTGCCCCAACTTCATTAAATATGGCATTAACCCCATGAAGTCACACAATCCAAGCCTGGAGAAAGCTCTGTACTCGTCGTACTATTTCTGGAGAAGATTTCACCCATGGAGAAAATAAACTCTGATGACCCTTGACAGCCGTCCAAGGTGTACCTTCTGGTACCTTAGAGCATGAATAGAGGAATCTCCATTAAAGGACAAATAGTGACTTCTAACATGTACGTGTCCCACCAAGACACTGGCCTCAAGTGGCTGACTCTATACTGTGTCACAACCCTTTGATATGTGAGGTGGTCTATTTGAAAAGTCATGAGCTCATTGTTGTAGGCTTGCTGCTCTGCTACGTGTGGTACCTCCTGAGATATTCAAACCACCAATCCTCAAGCTCATGGTCATGGAATTGCTCTGGACCAGATTTCTTTCGTAGAAGATGCAGTAATGTAAAGGCCTACAAAACCAGTTCCATCTGCTCTCCCACTTGGCCTTTATCTCTTGAATCTTGCAATTAAAAAAATGAATGCCATCAATTCATATTGAGAAGGTTCCAACTTCAACCTTGAGATTAGATATGTAAAATGGAAATCAAAGAAATCAAAAGGGCCAAGGGTTTATAGTATAGACCTGACAAAACTCAACTCAGTGCACTAATCAAGCCGCTCACCCAACCTATCCATAAACTCGTAGAGAAGGCCCATGGTGGGCCCCTCTCTATTTGTCAGTCGTAGAATGGTGTGGAGTGGCTGCAACCCAACAACAATCAACCTTGCCTTGTCCCAAAAGGCTGATGACAAAACGATGGTCTCAAATCTCCTAGATCGAGACTAAGTCGATTTGCTCCATTGTACCCATAGGTTGTACCATTAGGAGCCGCTCCAAGACTATGAATATGAATGCAAATCTAAACACATTGCAAATTTAAATTTTACAAATTTTGAACAATCATCAATGCATCAAAGTTCAAAGTTCAAAGCAAGAATCAAGATCCAGATAAGGCTTAAGCTAGCTACTAATTTCTAAACCTTAAAGTCCAAAGCCATATTCTAGCATTCAGAATGAGGCATCTATCATCAAGAATCAAGATTCAAAATTCAAACCTCATGGGAGCAAGTCTAAGTATCTCCAAATTTTTGAACCCTCTAGAAATTACGAGGACCTTTGGTTTCTTGGTGACAAACCTCACCAAGAACCACACAATATCAAGGACCTCTTTCACCCAAGGAAGAGCTAGACAAAAGCAAGACATGTACGAGTCACGATGAAAAGCAAAGACAAACTAGTTACTAGGTCCAAGGAGGTACGTGATTTTGAAAATTGAGAGCAAAAGCAAGAGTCTAGACTCCTCTATGACCAATCAACACTCACGACATGTAGAATTTTCAAACTTAAAGTTCAATCTAAATGCGGGAATTATAGAAATTAAAGTTCAATCTAGTTGCAGGAATTATAGAAATTACCACTAAGAAGTAAGCTTGTAACTAGTTACTACTAACTAGGATATACATGCAATGTCCTTAGTCAGTAGGTCGATGCTATGTGCAACGCATGGAATCCAAAAGATATTGGGGTAATTTTTCGTCACCAAATCCCCCATGGGTTTGCAATTTCTGGCATTGTCAGTAATGACTTGCACTACATCTCGTTTGCTTGCACGATGTGTGAGTAGATGTACTCACATGTAACAAATTGAGCATCAACTTTTAATTGAGCATTGACTCTTGAGCAACTACTCATGGGCATCAAAAATTAAAATGATTAATATTCTAACTAGCAATGAGCAAGGAGCGTTGAAATCCAACACATGCCATGAACTTGTTATTCATCTGAAACCATGGTGCCAAGTATCGATGTGCCGATGGCTCTCAAGAACATGGTGCCCACACATGAAGACACTGGAATATTAATGATATCTCGCCTCCTGTGGTCACTCCAACCATTAGTCATGATGGTGCACCCAATTTGTTTCTGTGATTCACGAACGGGCTCCAGTTCTTTGGCATCCTGAACCTCCCTCATCAAATGTGTGGTGCATAAGGACTCCATGCTAGGTCCGGGTATGGGGCCCCTATTGTAGCAACACTCTCTATCATATCCCCCCAAGTAGGAGTCTTTGCTAGATGGAAGGGGAGGTCACAACGGCAAAAGAGTCTTCTGATAGCCACATCTGCCCTATGCTTGTTGTCACCCCCGAAGTGATTGCACAACATTCTCTACTAGTAACACCTCAGCGGGGGGCTTTAGAAGTAGAGGGTCCAGCTGCATCTACATGTGGTGTAGATGTGTCAACTTTTGCCTCTTTCTTACCCTAACTTGAGGTGGATGCATGATGCCTAGCAGCTGATCTTCTTGCAACGAAAGAAATCGAAAAACATTTAATCACTACAATCTACAAGTGACAATGAAATTCTTCATGCACATTGCAAAATTCAGCATCTTTGAGAGCTTGTGAGGAGTGACTATGGTGATTGTGTGATGTGATCTGCATACTGCACTAGATCCTAACAGAATTTCAACTTGGTATCAGAGCGTCAGGGTGATGCAGGTATGCACGATCCGGTGGAGCTATGGGATAGCGTCTTTCACCAGGAAAAATAGCACTCGGAGCGTCTCAGGAGAGAGGACTCCATACGGGGTATTGACAGTCCGATGGCATGAGACAGCAAAGTTCCTTTGATCGGAGCTTCGGGGAAGATCAGAACGATCGTCGTAGGTGGATTCCAGGGAGAATTCACGGAGAAACTTGCAGTTTCGGTGGTTTCGGGGAAATCATTGATGGTGGCTTCATAATTCACTATGTGGACAGCCGTTTGGCGCAACAGGGCTTGCAAGGGATTTGGAAAGAGCAGTGATGGAGAGCCATGGCAATTTACAGGATCAAATTTGGTTAAAAACGGAGGAAATGTTGGAAATTTCCAGTTTTGTGGGGTGTTGACGGATTTCTTGGAAAATCGGCTTGTTTGCAGTCAATACCGCATCAATTGAAGAACTGTAAGTTGGATCAGATCACTAGAGGAAGGGCGACCTCAATCAGATGATGAGCTGCAAGAAGAACCACTGGAAAATGTGGAAAAGTGCCCAAGATATCCTCTTCTTCAAGCTGCTAGGGTTTACAGTTCAAATTTGCAAGGCATTTTGGAAATGGACCTATCTTTGGCTAGAGGGCACCTTTTTTGGCCATCCTTGGGCCAAAATGACCCCTGAAACTGGCTGCTCAAAGCCAGCGGACAGAGCGACATCACAGAGCAGGGAGAACGCGTTTCGGGGAGTTTTCATCACCATTCTATCGAGCGGAGTGCAGATGACCTAGTGATGGGCTACATTCGCTATTTGGGTACCGTAGGGCCAAATTTGGGGAAATTTTTGGCTGGTGAAACCTGCTACAGGGCAGTACGATGAGGCATTATCGCTTCGGAATCATTATTACTTACTCCTAACAGGGTAACAAGGCGTTTGGAGGCGGTAAATGTAGTATGGGGGCGAATGGTAGCGGAATTGTGTGGAGAAAGCTAGTATTGGCGACGAAAATGCAGTTTGGCGGTGTGACTACTCATCATTGGCGAGAGGTAGGCATGGTATGCCGATTACAGGTGAAAAATTCTTGTGATCAGGTTCAACTTTTGGAGTTAGAACCAACCAACGTCAAGTGGCGTTTTGGGGGAATGCTCTCACAGGTATGATCGACAGTGGCATTGTCGAGTCAGGTGATAGCTGCATTGACACACGCATCTGTAGCTTGGAAATTTCTCGTTCGGAGGGAAATATGGGCTAGCTTGGAGGTACACACATATTGGTGGTCACAGGTGATGGAAGTGCGAAGTGGTGCCAGGTGAAAGCCATTGGGCAAGATAGCAGACTTGCATTGGACGAGCTGTGTGTGGGACACGCAGAGGATGAAGAACGGGTCAGTAATCACACTTTGGATGCTCTTGGCGAGTGGTGAGTGTGATGATTTTGCAGTTTTGCAGTCGGTAAGTCAATTTTGATCAAGCCATTGTAGCTGTGGAGCAGTGTATTAGGTTTTTCATCGGAGAGATACACTTCAACTACCAGTTTGGATAAGTCAAGTCAATTTGCCATATCAGGATTGCATCAGAGATGCAGATTCCAGTGATGACAGGGTGCAGATCATTTGGTTTGGGCCATGGAAGATCTCACAGGGTCAGTTGGAGGGATATTGGCATGCACAGTCATGTGAGGGACTTGATGGTGGCTTTGGAGTTCACATCTCAGTGTATTCTCAAGGTGTGGTTTGGAACCATTCACAGGAGCAGCTTGGAGCTAGCTTGGGGGAATACATGTGGGCACTGCAGGGTAGATGCTCAGATCTTTGGGATTAGGGATGGCATTGGGATACCTGGTAGGGTGAGCACTGCAAGATGACATGGGATGATCATCAGGGGGCAGCTATTTCATATTGGACTTGAGTCATTGGCATGGACAGGACTTACAGGTGGGATTCATGATGGAGTCAGAACACTGCAAACGCAAATGGACAAAGCGTGAAGCTTTGAGAGCCAGCTCTAGGTTGGAGAGCTGATGGAGATCACATGGGGTGTGATCGGAGGGCAAACACTGTGGTGAGTGTTTTGCTAGCGATCTACTAGAGGGGACACTGATGGTGAGGACTTCATGGTGTGCTCATTTGGGAGTACAGGATGACATTACAGCAGGGGGCCAGTCAGAGGCATTGGCATCGATGGGGAGGCATCTACCATCACGGGCGTGGATCAGCTATCTATAGCTTTCATGCATTTGGCTGTATTTGCAGGAGTCTAGGCTTGGCACAAGTGTTGGAATCTCCATGGTGTAGATTTTCAGGTGGTGAGATTAGGGATAAGCCTAGAGGAAGTCACTCAGAGCCATATACCTCAGTATGATTAGGGAGACAGTAGTCTCGGGATCCCATGAGCGGCGACTCAGGGATATGCTTGCGGTGGCAAGGTGTCGGGTGGCACATAGCCAGGGAGAGCGAGCAGATGCTAGGAGCTAGGTGGAGCAGGTGATGCTTTGGAGTTCGGCTTGTCTAGTAGGATGGTGACCAGGATCGGAGACATCAGGTGAGCATAGTATGTGGATGACGAGTCCATTGGGGTGGCACTCAGGGAGATGCTACAGTTACTCAGGTATGATATGTCATTCGATGTATGGACGATGTTCTTCAGCTGGTGCATCATGTGATGACCTAGGGATGGGTCATGCCTACTTGGAGGTAGGTGGCATGGAGTGTACCTGGGGTGGTACATATCCTAAGGGCATGGAGTGCATTACGGGGTGATGTGGATCCAGCATGCCCATGGTTGTGAGCCGACAGGGATGGAGATGGTTGCTCAGGGAGTGAGAGCTGATACTTTGGCAAGTGATCAGGTGAGCTGCATGATTATATGCATGGTAGTCTCCAGGTTGGCATCACATGTTGTTTCTATCCATCATTATTTGGTAAGCAAGATGCAGCTTTTGGTTAGATCCAGTTGGAGTCTAGTTGCACTACATGTGGACAGATTCTTGGGGAGCTATCAGCGGGTAATGGATACTTGGTGATCAGATGGTACAGGGTACAGGGTTCTGGAGCTATCCTACCTGATATGCTATGGATCGTGGGTGAGTTATTCATCACGATAGTGGATCTAGTTTGCATTTGCTTTGACTTGGACGCTATGATGGATACAATGTTGGTGAGATAGGCTCCTTGGTGGGAGGCCTATGTACTAGTCAAATTAGAGTTGGCAACGTCAAGCATGGAAAGTTGAACCTACATGGGATGTAGGACAGGCAGATCATCATCAGTATCTCTGGGAGGTAGGCGAGCTACTCAGGTATAGCCTATGGTGAGGTTTGTGTACATTCATTCATTGAGTCCTTGGGAGTCTAGATCTGAGTCGGAGTTGTATGTGGTTGTGCATTTGCTACGTCAAGAACAAAGTAGTCATTTTATGCTCATTGACTTGTCATTGTCTACTAGCTGGTGAGGATGCAATCTTATGATGGCAGTAAGATTTCCTCAGGTTGAGCCTCAGTCGCTCATTTATGTCAGCTTTACAGGTTTGTGCTTGTAAGTGTCTGATAGGATGTCAGCCTACCTAGATGGAGGATGTAAGTCTCATGGTGGCAGTGGGATTTCCTCAGTTTGAGCCATGTCACTCATGTGGTCCACTTGTGGTCAAGTTTGATTGTTAACGAGTCAGTTGGTCGAGAGTGTGGTAGACTCTCTATATGAGCATTGTGTTTACATGATACTTTGTGAGTCAAACCTGGTGGTGTGTTGGTGTGCTTGAGTGTGAGTCAAGTACATACTAGCTGTGATATGCGTAACATCTTTTGGACACTCTAGACGCTGCTGCAATATATTGTTTTTCACTCTTATCACATTTGAGCCAAAGGGAGAGAGTTAGAAATCAGCTTGTGATCTGATTCATTAGTATAAGCTCTAAATGTGATGATGTAATTAGTGTACAGTTTATTTGGTTTACTGTATATGGTTGTGATCGGGACGTGACCCGCTAGGATATATTGATCGGGCACTGATCCCGTAGACGGCTACTTGGGTTAGCTGGGTAGCCACACATAGGAAGAATTAGCTTGTACATAGTTATTTACAGTACTTGCTATACTTGGGGGCATGTCCCAAGTTTGTCGGTCGAATTTGGCCATATTGGGCCCGACCTTAGTTTGACAGGTGGTAGGCCAATTTTAGGACACCTGCCTTTTCATGCAGTTTGTGAATACTCTATATGTAAAATGTTTCTTTGTAATCTAATAACTTTTGTTGTGCCATCTTTGAGAGCTTGTGAGGAGTGACTATGGTGATTGTATGATGTGATCTGCATACTGCACTAGATCCTAATAGAATTTCAACTCTAACTCCTATTCTAATTTCTCTCCCTCAAAGTGAATTCAACAATTTAAGATTAACCTAACACATTTAACTATTTTCTCTCTCCTCTTGCCTATTTCCTCCATCCTCTCCTCAAGTTTCTCCCTCTCCTATTCTCTTTCCCTTGAAAGAGGTTCAAAAAAGGTTAAAATAGAAACGCAACTATAATCGGGCGGCTATATACTGTCCTGATTCTTTCGTATTAGAATCAGGATCATCCAATTCATTGAAGGATTGCGATTCGTGAGCCAAACACTAATGTTAACTGATGTTTCTTAAGGAGAAAAACTTGTTTCCCCACTAGGAAACTTGTTTCCCAAGTGTAAAAGTTCATCAAGATGATTGTGATTTTGGAAACGACATTTCCCAAGTTGGTAACCACATTTCCCCCACCCACCCGCATTTCTCACATGTTCTCCAAGATGGCAAAACGCCGACATGAGGTAACATGTTTCACCATCAAACAACATGGAGTGACAATGTTTCTCAAAATTATACACGAACTTGCTACCATCATAGGAACTTTTAATGTGGTTTTACAATCAAGCTGATGAGTCTCACTTATGATAAAATCATTACAATGTAAGATAGCATTAATTCTATCAAGATTCATAACATGAAAGCTAAATAATTTTGAATGGCTTTGCATCTAAAACTCTAGATTAGGAATCTCTTGATTCCAAATCTCAGTATCCGTCCTTGTAGCTAACGAAACCATACTCTATGATCAATTTCTTTTGTGGGTGCTTGTAGCTTTTTCACCAAAGGAGAATGATGTCCAACAAAAGTTGCTGTACTCATGTGTCATAAAGGATGGCTGCTTATAATTCACACTAATAAATGATCAATTTTTTTTTCATGTCATAGGTCATTAGCTTCTCAGGTGTAAGCAAAAGTAATGACATTATAATGGTTCAATTGGAGGAGAAGCTTTTGAGTGATTTAGACTTAACTATTATATACCTTTTCTAAAATGTCAATCCTTGTGTGTAGGATGAAGTAAAGATGGAGCTACCGGCAAAGATTGGAGACTATACAGACTTCTATTCTTCAAAAGAGCATGCCGTCAATTGTGGTACATTATTTCGTGGAAAAGACAATCCATTGACACCAAATTGGTATGCCTTTTGAGATGTGCGGTTTTGCTATTTGTTTATTACTGCCAAATACTTAAATGGATATGCTGGGTACATTATAATGAAACTAATACATTTAAACTACAAAAGATACATAGAGAAAGTCATGACTCGTTTATCTCAATAAATTTTCCTTGTCTTTCTCAAGATCATGTTGAAGCTTGCCAATGAGTGGCACAAGAGTCTTGCCAATTGTTGGTGTCCGTTTATGGATGTTTGAGACCGTTGATTGCTTGATAGGCTTGGTTGCTCAAATTGGCTTTGGTTATGTTTAATAGCATGATGCTATATTCTGATGGTTCGACAAGGTTGTTGCACTTCAGTTGGATGTCGACACGGATTATCACCCACATACACGCATAGTACAAGAACCGCCATGGGCTTTTGCCTTAGCAGATGCAGAGCCCTTTGTTCTTCTCAACATTCTTTGCCTATCAGTGTGCCAATAGATGTGCAACTTGCGGAGCTAGTACTTGTTGGTTTTATATGGCATTTTTGGTCTATATGTTTCCCATTGGAGGCATTGTGGTTAGTTCTTGACATGATGTCTTACATTCATATAGTTCTTGGGTTGCAGTCCCATTTCTTGGTGTAGATTTTTGACATATTTGTGTATGGGAGGTGGGTGATGGTGTATGGGACACCATAGCTATTGTTCGAGGGATTAATCAAATACTGCTATTGTTTCCCACCGGATGAAGATGAGTATGGGTCGACTCTATGGACAGGAGGATTATTTGATGTCCTGTTCTAATAGTTTTCATTACTAGAGTTATTTCAGGTTATCCATGGGTTAGATCTAGGGAGAGTCCTTACAGTGGAATCAAAGCAATCCTATGATGATAAGATCCCAGGACAGGGAAAGGTTGGTGGTGCATAGTGCATGACAGTTGTGAAGATGGATGTGTTAACGGTTGATACATGATCCATTGCAAGCAGCATGATAGAAAATTTCACCGAACTGTTGCAATTTTTATTTGAGCTGGATCTTTTTCGATATATGCATGATATTTAGTGTCTGACTGCTTCAATTGATCACAAATTTTGGCAGTATAGGGGCCATAATCGATGCCAATCAGGCAACAATTTCCTGATGAGGTTCATCAGTGATATTTGCATAAGAATGTGGGTAATTGGCTGATCTGGAGTGTGATTTCTGACAATGCCTATTAGTGAACGTCTGAGATTCAATTGGGGGTGGTTATGTCACTGATTTGTAGCCAATAAAGAACCTTCATGTTCATATTAGAGAAATTAATCCTACAAATCAAGCTATCCTAAAAAGAATCACGTGCATAATTAAGAGTAACTTAAAAACTCTTATTCTGATTTCAATCAGGACTGTGGGAGCACTGATACAGCTGCAAAAGGACGTTGGGGTCTTCTACATCCCTTGGAAATTCCCAATAAGAAATGGGAAAGTATTTCAATGGATTTTGTGACTTGACTCCCTAGGACCGGCAGGAAGGGTCATGATGCTGTTTGGGTGGTGGTTGACAGGCTAACCAAACCCATCCTATCTTTCACTTGAGTTAGTATGGAGAATCTGGGTGTCTCTATAGAAGATGAGGCCCTCATGGAACTCATAGAGCCATTGGTGCTTCCATATACTAGACATAATACTTGATATGAGGCTATAGTGTAGCAATTGACCTTACGGTAAAACAGTGTTATTTACTTGTTCCATGGTACTTAGCGAAGTCTCTTAACCATGTTCAGAAAAAAACCTACCTCACTTACTACCATTGATTAGTCAGTCCCTGGGACTACTTTGAGTAATCAATTTCTTTGACCACTCTAACCACCGACCAATTTCCATGAAACTCAAGATCTCAAAGGCATACTCAAGTCCAAACTGTCCAATAGGAAATTGCATTTCTTAGTCATTTCCCAACCATAGAATCCATGTAGACCTACTGTCAAGCCATGGAGCTATGAGCTATTGACAAAAGACACAAACTATGATCAAGGCTCAAAAGGTACCGGTCTGTCATGCCATCAACATCTGTCCTTATCAATCACTAGCTCTAGCAAGAGTATCATCATGGCATCACATATTGCACCTCATTCACCTCTTTAAGGTATAGAATTGATTGGCAGTACTAAGTAGAGATGCTTTCCTATGCATAGGTTCTCGATGGCATTCTCCCATTCACATGTATGGACACTAGACAAGAGGTAACGTACACCGGCACTTCACAAACCTGTCAGTAGCTTCATATCCATCAATGCATTTCCTCTCCTTGGGTAGGAACCTTTGAAAAGCCATTGGCCCTTTCTTCCTCTTGGTTTTGCAGCTTGGTTATATCATTATCCCATTATAATCTGCAATTTGACTGTGTTTTATGGGCTACCTAGGTAGCAACTTGTGAGTTTTCCACTATCTGGTTGGAGGGAACTCTATTTTGAAATGTCTTCTTACTTATTTATCAACTTATATTAAATGCATCAAGTGTCACAGGCTGACTGACATTCAAGATCTATTCATGATTATTTCATTATCCATTCGAGTTGCCTCGACTATATTGAATATATTCTTTTGAGTGTAATATGAGCCATAGAAGGTATTGTGTGTCAAAGAATTACATTGTAGGGTTGTGATGATTAATTGTTTTCCATATCCCTCTTGAACGAGTAAAACTATGTTGGAGCTAAACCATTTGAATCGAGCTCATTTAACTCCTTTCTTATAATCCATGAATGATTATGCAGCTTTTAGAAGATAGCAGAAGCTTTTAGTTTTAAATTCAGACTAATGGATTTTTTACATTGCAGGCTACATATACCAATAGCTTACCATGGGAGAGCTTCATCAGTTGTCATATCGGGAACTAGCATTTTCAGGCCAAGGTGATCCATTATTCATGCTATCGTTGATAATGTAAAGTGCCAGGTGTGAATGCAAACATCACGGTATTATTATGTTAGATACTATACTAATGAATGCATGAGTCACTAGCTTGTAGTGACGTGCTTATAATTCTAACATAGTTATTGGGTCACAAAGCAGGCTAATTGCACTGACTTTCTGAAAATCTGAAGCTAGTTACTCAAAGTGCATCTTTTTTCATGATGTAAGATTTTTATACCTCATGAGGGACACAGTATGACGGTTTTGGGAATTCTTTTGCTTACGTATCAGGGTACCAAGTCTCATGAAATGATTTGTGGGGTACATATGCCACCATCTCGTGTCACTGATATTACATGTTAGCATTGAGAGGTTAAGGGCTAGGTGCTACTGAGAGATTGAACACTGAGAGACTAAACATGGGACCTTGTAGAGGCTGCCACATTATTGCGATGCGCATATGGCTGGATAGGGACTAGTTATTTGGTCTCTCGTGATTGTCGGAACCTCTCATGCATGGTTACCATCAAACATGTTTGCAAACTTCAATGCTATGGTAACAAATTTTTTTTAGAAAATTGATGAAATTTTCCTCTACAACTCGTGCTCTAACAACAAATAATATCTCTGTGAGTGTCCGCATCATGTCGACATGTTTTATTATGGTGTCGGGTCTGAATAAATTCTTCTTGAGAAAATACCTGTTATATAGGTTCTTGGTCTCATACTGCTCTCCAGTTTCTGCATCAGTTCGTCAACTATTCTTGGTAGTCCAACATGTCTAGAAGGTGAGTCTACAAGACCCAAGCAAATTGTAGCATGGGCCTTTTATTTTAAAAAAAGAAACTTAACGACTCTGCTCTCATCATTGCTTGAAGTTTTGGTCTCTGCTCCTGTGACTATCCTTAGGAGGCCCTTTTCTTCTAGTGTCATTGATGCCCACCAGTTTTGTAGTTCAAAGTCTTTCCCGTTATGGATCTATGATCAACAATATTAGAGCTGCTTGCGATTGCAAGGTCTCTTATTAACATTTGATTCCGCACATGAGCTGGCCCATAACTTGCTATAAAAAAGATCTAGCAACATTTTTCCTCTACTTTTGGGATTTGATTCTACATGTGTCCACAGACAACATGAATGACAAAGGCAATTAAGTCACTTGATTCCAATCAATGAAGCCAAAGCCTTTTGAATACTCTATAGTCTCTTGAAAAAACAAAAATAATTTAGCTCCAAGAAAGAGTAAGAGCTACCTAGAAGCCAAAAATCTAGAACAAGGGAGTAGAAATGTCCAGAGCTCGGAGAGTTTATTCTCCTCTCCATCTTCTAATCTTTGTAAAACAAATTCAGTTTAATCATTACATGTCTTTATTCTTTTATCTTCTTGTATGAAGATTGCTCCATACAAACATGCACGCATAGGCATATACGTGGCCACGTACCAGAATCCCACCCCCAATCCCAAATCCCCAATCCCCATTCCCCTAACCTTCCCTTTTTGGGCTGGTACCATGGGGCAAGGGATGTTGAGAAGCCCTAACTTATATGTGGTCAGCTAGAAGCGGGTGCGTATTGCAATCCGACCCTCATCCCCAATCCCCTAGTGACCTGCTGTCCCTTGTTGACCTTAAAAGGGCAAATGGATGAATTGCAATTTCTCTTCAGCACAAAGCCACACTTGCAAAACGTGTCTATGCTTCAGAAAATAAAAAAGTGCACACATGTTGGAGCCTTTTTGGGCAGAGTGCGCATTCCAACTGTGCACTTAAATGCACTATTGTGGAACATAGTACAAAACAGGATTGAGGCTAAACTTTGGGAGTTTTTCAAAATTTTAAATTGATTAGTTATTTTGTTGGCTTTTTTTGTTGAATTAAACAGTTATCATTATAGGAAGAGATGAAAAAGCTCTTTGCTGGTATTTATGTGCACAGAGGCCAGACTTCACCAGTTGATACCCAATCTTCACCATCATATAAACCCTCAGCTCTTCTTGACTTTGAGCTAGAAATGGTGGGTCTCATTTTCTATATAGTTGTGATGGCTGATTCAGTTCTTATGCATGCAATTGGAAATAACTAGTCAAACAGTTGTGATTTGAACAATCATCCAATGTGGTTAATACTGGAATAGTTCATCTATGTATCAGATGGCAAATGAAACGTTCTTGAAAATTTAAGATCATTTAAATATTTTCTTCCACACCTTTGCAGGCTTTGTTCGTGGGTCCTGGAAATTCATTGGGGAGTCCACTAGAAGTGGATTTTGCTTCTGATCAGATTTTTGGGCTAGTGATAATGAATGATTGGAGTGGTACGCAGACTGACAACCTTTAGCTTCATGTACCTCAAGTGAGATGTTGATTAAAGTCAATTCAGATCCTAAAATCAATGTTTGAAGCTTTGCTAATGTTTGCAGCAAGAGATATTCAAAAGTGGGAAGCTTTTCCGCTTGGACCGTTCCTTGGGAAAAATTTTGGTAGGTTTCTTTATATTCTTGAAGTTAGATGAATTTATGCTCTATGGTCTGTTTTGTCCTGAATAATTCAAAAGGAGATCAGATATGTTGATCATAAAGTGCTCTTTAGCCATTCAAAGAGTTTGTTGGCACTTGCAGAGGCTAATGTTATTCTGCTTTCTACTTTAATGGTCACATTGATATTATTGTTGCAAGTGAATCTAAGAACATCAATGTCAAAAGCTATCAATGTGTTGTTTTCCTTATTTTGCTTCAGGGACAACAATTTCACCTTGGATTGTAACTGTTGAAGCTCTTGAACCTTTCATCTGTGATGCTCCCGTACAGGTAACTTACGTAGCTGACCCTACCACTTGTGTCCTCTTCCTATCAGATTCATACCACATGCACAAAAAATGAAAAACAGTGAAATTTTGACTTCATCTTCAAAACCAGTCACTCGTATAGCTATTTCATTTTCAATCCCAGATTACTGGAATCTAGTCACCATTACTGCTTGCATGTCCCTGTGTTTTGCTCTTGCTTTACGAAGGATGGTCTTTGTTCCAACAACTCCCTTGGAATACCCACTAGGGTTTCGTTGCTCAATTCATTAGCCTTGTGCTCATCCTGCTGGTTATATTTTAGTTGATCGATTTCTAATTCTTACTCCAACCACATTTTCTTATTCATTCAGGTCTTGATCTTCGAAGCAATTTCACAGAGAGATGGTTATTAGGAGCATTTAAAATTGGTTCCTGATTGAAATTTATGCTTGATTGTGACTCTTTTTATATTCCCCTTTTCCACTTGCCTTGGGAATAGTGGCAGGTTAGTATCCTAGATTCCAACAGTCGGCAATTTCTAATAAGAAGAAGTTGGCAGCTGCATATATAGACTGCCATAGTGCTCCATAAACTTTGATTTACTGCTCTTTTCCTCGTCTTTAAATCTTGAGTTCGATTCCACGAAGGTACACACGGATGCAAAAGATTAAAAATACCTGCCATAGTAATAGTTCTAGTTATCTGGTTTTTTTAGAATTGGGATTCTGTAATGTATAGTTGATGTGATGGAGATGATGGTTTGAGACTTCATACGTAAATGCCAGAATTCAAACATTCTACGTCATTTGGATGCTGAGTGTTATGCTACAATTATCATCAATGATATAATTCATCATTAAGTACATAATCTAATAAGCAAGTGTACATAAAAGCAGCCTGTATAGTACTATTTTTGGCAGGAGCGACTTTTAAAGATCTTGCATTATTCCGTATATTTGGTAGAGAATTCTATTTTCAGCATCTCGAGCTCAACAGTGTATCAGTTCTTTAGATATACAAACATTCATAGATGCTTTGGTCCTATATCTAAATTCAATGGTGTTGGATATACAGCATGCTACTTTAAGCTTCTTACAGTTTTCTCTGGATCTATTAGACAGTCCTTTCTACTTGGCAATGGTCAATCTCAAACTCAAATGCTGTGACCTGTTGAATGTCTATGAATATCAATGTAGGGTTTATCATACACAGTTCCATGCCCAAGCACAACATTATGTTTAAACAAAGGATGCTCAATTACGATATTGAGTATCCTGTGGGAGAAATGATTTGCTTTAATAGATTTCTCCAAGGACCAAGAAAGATGAAGAACAATTCTCATGGATTTTGATATTGTTGAAGCATAGAAGACTAAACAAAGAGACAATAGCATACCTCTCCAAAGAAGGCTGAAGTACAACATATAAGATCTATAAATAGAGCCTTACAAGCAATAGCAATGGGTTCTCCTCTTGAAGTGCTGAAGCAATATGAAATCAATTAGATCTGGCTCCTATGAATATGCAACAAGAACCCTAGATTGGAAGCTTCTAGACACTTAGCCAACCTTATCTTCAGTAAGGGTTAGAGAGGGAAGATAATGTGGCCTCCTGGAGGGTTGCACATTTCCAGGAAGACCCCCACTCTAGTACCAAATAGCAATAGTTGGGCCCTTGGCCAGTCCTAAGTTAAATGCATAACAAAGGCCTATAGGCCTGTATATGACTAAAAGGGAAAAAAGCTATATATGTGTAAGCAAAGCATGGCAAGACTAGTAAACGATGTGAGTCCAAAGCTTCCGGCGGACTCTTTCTATAACTTGCCTAACTTTCTAGTATCCAACGTTTCTCAAGCCTGAGACTGAGCCTTTCTTCAGTACAGCTTACCTTACTTGCTATTTTTGGAAAGGGTAACTGCATACTAACTTTTACTAGTAGGACTTCGTTTAGAAAACCTCTCATGTTATCAGGCTTGTTTTGTCTAAAGCAAACTGTCTTTTCCTTGCTGAGACAGTTTGTGTCTTTTTCCTGTTATTTAGACCATAAATCTCTCAGGCATCTGAATTGGTAATGAATGTTGTTTTGCAGAATCCCTCTCCCTTGCCGTACTTGAAGGAATCAGAACGGAAGACCTTTGACATTTCATTGGAGGTTTGCATTCAAAACTCTTCTCTCTAGTAGTCTGCTTACATTTCCATAAATTTTCAGCTAGCTAAGTTTAAGTGGCATGGATACCAAAGCAGCTTGCCCTTTCTTGTTTCTGTCATTGCCTTTCTTTGTTCTAATGGTATGGGGGAATTGGATAAAGCTAACTTCACGTACTTTTAAACACAAGGAAATATCTCCTTAGACTCCGTTGTTCAGAGTTTTTGAACGAGTCTTCATTTCCTCGGCAAATTTGACCAGAACACCAAAGCTTTGCAATCATATGTGGTCTTAAAAACATTTCTTACTCCTCTTTCATAGGCACTCTGGCTACTGCACGTAGGTGGCAGTGCCTATATGCTATGAAACTAAATTGTACACCGTTACCCCAGGTTGCTATAAAGCCAGAGGAAGAAGAAAAAGCTTCCATAGTATGCAGAAGCAACTTCAAGTACTTGTAAGAAACATCCTCTTACATCTCATGGAATGGTTTTGACTTCTGCATGCTTGTTGAAATCTTTTTGTAAAATTTGAACAGGTCAATGTTTCTTTTTATTTTAAGATTTTATGAGCTGATCGCCTATCAAGTATGTGTATAATTGGAATTTGGAAGAAGGTTCCCCCTTTCAATCTTGCAATCCAAATCCACAGGTTCCTCTTTTCAAGCTTGCAATCTAAATTCATAGAAATTACTCAATCCTTTGATTTGCACGTAGGTGAGAGTTTATGTTGTGAATTTCTTTTGCCAGATTCTTAAGCTTTCAAGATCTGTGTTGTAAAATGTCGCTGACTTTTGAAAGGAAATCCTTCAAAGAATGGTAGAAAATGCTAATTGAAAACCATCACTTTGCGAGAAAGTTTGAAACTAGTTTTAGTTGCAAATGATTTTGCCCTGGATTGTTATCGAAGATACTAGCAAACTACTAAAGGAGTTGCATGCCTCAGTGTTCACGAGCAATCATTTTCATTGTTTGAACTCCTCTCCCTACCATTTGTTTCAATGATTCATGATATTTGCAGCAATATTCTGATTATACTTGCAATTTTACCTTTTTTACTTCAGGTACTGGACAATGGCACAGCAAGTTGCACATCACACTGTCAATGGCTGTGACCTCAATCCTGGTGACCTGGTAGCCTCAGGAACAATAAGTGGTCCAGTAAGTACAACGGCGTTAGTATTTTGCATTGAGTGTAGAGCTATGAAATTGTTTTCTCTCAATCTAAAATAGTTCTAATTGATCATAGTAGTTTGACCTGGAAAATGATTATTTACTATGAACTGCCAATGTGCAAAGTGGGACAGAATCCAATTCCTGCCAAAATTTATAGGAGAAATTGTGTTGGGTTTGACATGAATACCTCCAAAGTACTTGCACGGCTTTTTCAATGCTTTTATCATGAACTTCTGCTTGGTTTAGGTTCATTTCACAAGACATCAGTTTCTGACAATTCTTCGTTGAGCTTTCTGAAGTCCTGCAGTACACATCATAACAATTCATTCAAATATCTAGAGCTCTTTCTGCAAGTATTTCTAGGTCTGTTGCAGTTGATTATGACATTATATGCTGCATATTTGTTATTTGGTGTGAGCAGTCTTCTAGAAAAGAGTTCACTTGTTCATATCAATCCTGCTGGGATTTTTCAGGAGCAAGGAAACTTTGGTTCATTAATAGAATTATCTTGGGGTGGATCAAGAGAGATCAACCTTGAGCATGGGGGGGCACGAAAATTTCTAAAAGATGGTGATGAAGTGATTATGACAGGCCATTGCAAGGTTAGTAGGAGCCTCATTTTGATGTTGCAAGCAGGAGCTTGGGCTAGAATGGAAGTACAGTTTGGGAATTTGTCTTTCATTGTTCATAAGCCTCAAACAGTGACTAGAAAGCTTATTTCAAGGATTACTTTGGAGTTCTACTGAGGCCATCAGCGATTCACTTTGATGCCTCTGTTTGTTCTCTTTATATGATGCTAAAAGTGGACCTTCTCTTAGCTCTGTTGGTACCTGTAAAATAAATCTTAACATATTTTGGCATTTTTAGGTTTGGGCAACGTGAAATTTAAGGCCATGGTACCCCATATCATCTGTACCTTCTGAAGAGCTTTTAGATGTTATGTATTTAGTTTGACTTGTACAGAGAATCCTGCATGGTTTAAAATTTTCGCTTTTTTGTTATTGAAAGCTCCATATTTTGTACGTTTGTGCAGATTCCACGAAGTCCTTAAAAAAACCTAGGTTTATTGCTGCACCTTGTAAAACTTCTCTGCTTGACCTTAAGTGTTGCAGACTTGTATAACAGAAGTACTATGCTACTTCAAACATTAGATTTCACTACACTATGCACTAAAATGAATTTGGATGATTTGAAGTGTCATATGAAATTTTGAACAGAAAAGTAAAATAGTATCAATGCAAAGCTTTGATAGCTGCAACAGGTTGTCTACAGTTATGTTTTGCTGGCTTAAACTAGAAATTAATGGCCTATGCAAATATGGAACGGTTTGGTCAGAATTCTGAAGTCGGTGATGTTTATCCTTGAGTTCACTTTTTTGTCGATGGCTTTGCATATTTCTCTAGGCAATTATTTGTTGATGATTTATCTGTTGTTGATCCTCCTGATTTTGGTAGCTTCATACTAAGACCCTGCTGTTTTTGGTGGAGAAATCTGTCCATGTGAACTCAAATATAAATCGAGTGATGATAATTGGAAATCTTTTGGATCTTTCAATAAGCAAGACTGAGTTTGTTTTTTGGTTGATATTTGGCAAAAGTTACATTCAGAATATGGGAATTCTAACGTATTTTACTCTTAAGTTTGAAAAATATAGAGTGATCACTTATCAGTTATATGGCCTTCTTTGTCTCTGTACCAGTCAAATAATCTAGATGTTTTGTTATTCCATAAGTCTCTCTTTTCAAGGAAAAGTTGGAAATGTTTGTTCTAGACACTAATGATTTCGACTTCGGTGTTCCAGCTTTTGGTTTGTTCAGTTATACAACTTAGAAAGGTGAGAAGTTCAGGAGGCTGCTTTGTATCTACTGTTTTGTTTGTTGTCTATTTCTTGTGTATTGTTTATTAATTTTTGGAAAATTACACTCTACGGTGATGGTTTACATTTATCATCTCTTTTGTTTTGTCAATATTTTTTTTTTGGGTTATCATTTATTTCCTAAAGCATTGGGTCTACCTAGGATTTTCGAAGGCCAAATAGCATTGTATGCTTGGGTACTGATGAGACCATAAGTATTGCTTGTTGGCTATAATGTGTTTTTCATGCCCTTCATTGAAAATTGGATCAATTTGACTTTTTAGTTGCCTGTATTTTGGTGCTAAGCATTACTTGATGGCACTATTTGTATCTGAAATTGAATTTGTGGATTTATATATATTCCAACCTCACAAAGAGACCGATTTCCGATTTTCATTTTGCTATGGATGACCAGCTCATTCTGCTTAGGGGTTACTAGTTGGTTTCATTATCTAACCATGGCAGTATTTCTATTGGATGTCATCAGTTCGCTTGTGTGTCAGCTGTCAAACCTTGTATACCAATGGGCCCACCTTTGCGTATGTTGTGAACTTGTAGATCTCTTGGTTAGATAATCTATTTTGGCTCATATAACCAGTCTTAATCTAGGACATTTTTTGCAAATTTCTTTTAAACTTTCTTGGCTCTTTTCAGATTTTATTTGATTCCTATAATTCATGACTCTGTTATTAGATAGCACTTTCTACATGGGTTTTTGGCCCTTATTCACAAGATTTTCTCTAAAATGTTTCTTGATCTAATCCGTTTTCAGGGGGATGGTTACGTGGTGGGATTTGGAACATGCAGTGGAAAGATTCTTCCAGCAAGGTCATAGTGACCAGTATTTTGATGTTCAAGGAGCTTTACTGCTAGCATTGTGACTAGAAGAATTGTCAAGAATATCAGTATTTTGTGTCAAAAGTAATTATGCTTTATAGCATAAGAGACCTAGAACACAAGGTGAGAATGGGTAAACCTTTTGTTAGTCCGCTGTATTGAAGTGACCCAGGAGGTACTTCATTCGAGTTTCATGCTTTAGGGCTAGCTAAAAGACTACATATAGTTGTTTCCTGCTCATGCAACTAATTGCAAATGTGTGTTATGAGCTCTTTTATTGGCCCTTCAGGCTGAAAGCTGGATCTCTGTTTGACATTTGCAATGGATAGGCCTTTCTAGTAACTGTCAAAGTTGGTTCATTGGAATACCAGTTACCCTATAGCTTGAATCTAATGTTTTGCCTGTCTGTTTGCAGGGCTGCTTGAGACTTTTCAATAATCTTCTTTGTTCAATATTCATTGAAGATTGATGCTAGTTTTAGGCTTATGGAAATTTCAGATGTTAAAAGTGTGGCTGGTGTCTTATTGCACAATGGCAGATCATTCTGTCGAATTATTTGACTTTAGATAGTAGACAATCTTGAAGACTGTGTGCATAATTCCAGGACAAGAATTTTGGCTTATGGTAAGAGCCAGTGTCAACAATATTGATGTCAACAACAAGAATGGCTAGCTTTGGTTATGCAACTATCCTTCTCAGGAGCTCTTGCTTTCATCGAGAAATAGCATAACACAAATTCCAAACAGGAATGATTGTCAACTATAACAGTTCGATTGTGACAAGGCAGGCATTTTCCTTTAGGTCATAGTCTCTCTCTCTCTCTCTCTCTCTCTCTCTCTCTCTCTCTCTCACTCACTCACTCACACACGCACGCACGCACACACATAGTTCCATGCAGTGCCTCTCATGTCTCTATATATTAGATGACACTTCTCTCACAATTCCAACCTTTTTATGACAACACTCCCAATGCCGTTACATATGTCTTTCAATAAAGATTGATTAGCTCATTAACAGTCTTATGTGGCAGATCACTTTGGATTTGATATGGGTTAAATCATAGTTCAATAAGTTCCATTTAGATTTAGTGCCCAAGGGACAAGTGATTTAAATGCTCTTAGAATATCTAAATTGAAATAATGAATTCATATCGACTTTTTCATTTGCTTTTTTTGGTTGTCTTGATTTGGAAAAAAAAAAAGGGGGGGGGGGGGGGGTTCAATTTGAGTTAGGGCTCTCATTTTGAACAAAAAGAAGGTTGATAGGGGGTTACTTGCCTCCCGTCGGCCACACGGAATTGCGCCCATGTCTCCCTATACACTTTGGGTCGCTAGCTGGGAAATTTTTAGGGCAGTGCAACAGCCCATCGACATGCTTATTTTTTAAGTTGTCAATGAGGAATTTGAAAGGTTTGAAACTTTGAAGCTTACAATGAATTTATAATTTGAGTTTAAAGTGGGGGTTAAGAATGTGGCAGTGTCCTTAATAAGGGACTAGGGAAGTGTAGTTAGAGTGGGTGAGTTAGATTTTGGGGATTTGATTTTGACCAGTGAATGTACAATGTGATATGAGCCATTTCATCTTAGTTGTAGATTATTTATTGGTACACTTGTCATCACTAGCACTAACCATGATTAGTAAGAGGGTCCTTTTTGCAATTTCTTGACCACCAATCTCTCTCTCTCTCTCTCTCTCTCTCTCTCTCCAAATCGAAATTTAAACTTTGATATGTTTTTTCCTTATAGGTATTGGCATGATGAAATTGTTGCTACAAACACCTCAAGGTCATCCAAGCTTGTTGTTTCTTTAAATAATGTGCTGTATTTATGATAGATAAAAATTCTGTTTCTACAAGGCTTCAATTTTTATTTTGACAAAATTTCAAAATCACGCAAGAATTCACATTTTTTCAACAAATACTTTGTATGCATCATATGTCAAAGCATAGAAACTTGAAATTGCAATTGACTAGCCAAATCAAATTGAATAAACCTTGTGCATGATGCCTCTAATGGTAGCATAATACATAGATTCGAGTGGGACCAAGGTTTAAAAAAGGCAACACTCACTCCCAACTAACTGTACATGCTACATGAAGCAAAATCTCTCGAAATTTTCTAGGATAGACTATACCCTTTCTCTAATAGACTAGAAGCTACATATTTCATACTAATGAAAGAGGATAGAAGAGATAGTGCGCCTCTACTTCGCACCAATAAAAATATCGAATGTAACAAGACAAGCCATCATCCAATTTCAAACACCTTACAATTTTCTCATATAATGCCATGACAGTCAGTACCATGTCCAAAGAGAAAAAGGTTCCTAAGCCTTTGAATATGACAAGGTACCAACCAAGTCTTAAGCTCATTTAAAATCTAAAAGCCAACGATAAATCCTCTCCATTCTAAAATTTGCATCCTTGATGAGTGCTCTAGGAGAAATGTAATCTGATGTGCTTTGAAGCTCACGTGTCCCAGTGCATACAATTGTTTAATTCAACATCACTTATTTTTGCCCGTAGGATGGCACCATAGAGCTTAGCCATAATGTGCCCAATCAAGATGATGCAATCATTTTTGAAAATTATGGGATCACTACATTTGGGGATCATATAGAATAGTACACAAAGTTGGATGAACTTGAAAATGACGACGATATTGAGAAAGATGGCAAGCACGGAGAATGAAATATCAATTGCATGGATGAGAAGCTTAAACTCAAGGTCATCAAAGTCACAAACAATAGCAATAGCTTGATGTACCATCGAGGAGTTGAACTAAAAACATTATGTGGGTCTACGTGAGATGATAATTGGAGTAGAAGAGATCGTCTACAGGATGGTGGCATATTTTTCAAGCATATAAATTCTTTGGAGGGAGAGGAGGGTCATATGAGATGAATTCATGCCAAAAGACACCCAATGAAGAGCAACACACAAAATTTTCCAACACCTTCGCATGTACCCTCTTTGGACTCGGCGGTCTACCTAACATCTAGAGCTCCTTTAGACTCCTTGAGTGGCAAAGAGAAACTTTTCAAGCTCTTTCTCATAAGCTCTTTGCTTGTTGATTTAATGTTAGCGTCTTAACTACTCCAAGAAACTCATGTGTCCTTGTTCAATATATATGTTTTTAAAGATATTAGATCGTGCTAGTCAAATCTGGGCATGTGTCATTGTTTCTTGATGAGTTTTGTTATCTTCATGCTAGCAATAGCCACGCACCACTATTAATCCCAAAGACTCACCTCATTTGAGGAGGTGAAGCATTCATGCACTTCTCTTGAGATGTTGTGATTGCCCCATTACTTCTAACACCTAGGATTTCAAGGAATAGTATCCTAAGGTCCTTAGAGCAATCATGGTAACAAGTACATGTTAGAGGGCATTTTACTTTTCTTTCATTGAAAGTTGTTCCAACCAAATCTTTTCTAAAATGTTTCCTCATGATAGATTCCCCACTATTTTTTCTCATGTGTCATCTTGTGTATTGTTTGTTTGTTTGTTAAGATTTTGCTACTATAACAAGAGTAGACACATGATAGAATTCGAGCCACTTTTGGTACAACCCAATGTTAAATATGTACAATTCCATATTTCATCCATAGTATTTATCAATTTGTTGACCTTGAAAATACATTGTTGAAGTTTGACGATTTAGAGCTCTATGTGATCCATACAAGTGCATTATCTTCAAATTTTATTCAATCAATGATGAATATGCTATAATTGTTCTTTGTTTATGTCAATAATTGCATCTGGTGCTTTTGGAGATTTGAGTGGAGGTCTATCACCATCATTCAACAACTTTAAAAAGAAATAACAATCAATTACTCTAACCTTTATAGTATCCTTTTGTGCATGATATTCTTTGCATTTTTTGTGTCACTATGTAGATTCATAATGCTTGATGTGCAACAGTGTTCCAAACCTAATACATTGATTTTTCACCAAAGAATGGCTCAAAAATTGATTCTATGACTATTATTCCTACACTATCAAGGGGGCACACAAGGCTTCTAAAGAAGACAAACAAAAAGCAATGGTTGATTGAGGAAAAGAGAGCCCCTAATGGTTGTGAATAATAGTATACTTTGAAATGTCTAAAACAATGTATATTTTGTTTTGGAATTAATATGCGACTTCAAATCTAATCAATATCGTTAGTCTGCTTTCAATTTTGAATCCAATATCTAGCAATGTCCTAAAAATATCTATGACAAATTATAGTGGAAACTTTACAAAAAATCCCAATTTTTGAATGAAACTTTGTTGCTTTTCTCTTTGCTTCTAATATGTGCATACAACAATCTGGCTTTACATTGGCCATAAAAAGGGCAGAATCAAACCAAAAGATAGCTACAAGAAACATCCTAATTAGCAACAACAGTATCTTTAGAAATGCAAGACGAGTGGATAATTTTTTTGCTTGTTCTTTTCCATCACATTTTAACACATTTGGCTCTTTCTTTTCTAGTGCAAACCGAATTTCGATGTTAACAACAAACCATGTAGATAGCTGATAGATTATTGATCCACTTGACAAACTATCACTAGATATTTTGCAAAAATTTTCCATTCCAAATTATGCGAAATTGTATTCACCTTGCTTTCTTATCAAACTCTAATTTACTCATTGGTATGCCTTCCCTCTTACTCGACTATTTCTATTGCCACTAAAACTCAACCTAGTTGCAGTGATCCAACAATTTGATATCTCAATCCCTTGTTTATCAATAAATTGAGCTCTAGACCTCAATTGATGAGTTAAATGTGCAAACTTATTTCAAATTTACAATTTAATTACATTCTAGCATTGCTAAAGTATAGGGCTCATCTATGAAACACCTTACAATACAAGTTCGATATTTACTATTGCTCGCATAATTCAAGGAATGGATTGTTTTGTAGAGAAAGTTATTGTTTTGGAAACAAAATTAAAATGTCCTCGAATATTGTGTACTCTACTAAGCCAAAAGAGAAGCCATTTTTCATAGTTGGAACTCCTAACCTAGGCTAGTTAGTAGCCTCCACCTATTATCCATTGTGGACGAAACCTTTGACTCAAATACACAAAAGTATAAAATTGCACAAAAAATGAAGTACAGAATAAAAAGGTAAATGGATTTATATATGGTTGAAATGATACCGATGTGAGACACTTGCTACCAAAAATGCTTCAACGGTACTACAAGAAAAGAGTAAATTGCATTACCTGAACTTTAATCTTTCATGCTTTTATTCTCATCTTTGTTTCCAGCTATATATTGATGACTTTAATCAATAGTTAATAGTTTTGATGACCCACATTTAGCTTTAACCATAAATCAAATGTAAGAAGTTGACAGCAGTTTGATCCAATATGTAAATTGTCAACCATAGGTAAATGCATGTGATTGAGGTTGCCTTTTGTCTCCATGAAATTGAAGGTTCAACTTTAATTTACAGAGGTCTACTAAACTCCCAAGAAAAATCTGACCATTCTACAAATATCCAAAAACAGCTAAGAGAACTCTTTGTATGATGTAAGCTTACACTCATTTCTGTGGATTTTGTTAAGACTTTCAAGTTCATACACTTTACTGTGGTATCGTAAGGAGACGTGGCATCTACAATATTGAGTACATCCTACTTAACCCTATGAGAAGCTTTGATTTTGTAGATAAAGATTATACTCAATGCAAAGAAGTTTTGCTTTGAGGATAGCAATACAAACACGTAGTATCATCAACGGCACCTCATCATAGCCAAACAAATGAGAGAATTATCAAGTCACTGAGAATATGCTCAAAAAGCTGGAAATGACTAATCCATGAGAATAGAATTCAGTCACTTACATTTCCTCTTGTATGTCCTTGTTGTGCAGTTCAATGGAGCCGAACTCTAGACCTCAACGAGAGGAAAAGCGTGGAGGAAAGGAGGCCTTCACCAACATGCCACTTATTGGAAGACGATTGCATTAATATAATCTATAAGATAATGTGAAAAGCAAAAATTGATTAAACAATTTCATGTTTTCCAGCTTTGACCAAATACAAACACGTGATGAATTATCAACAACCAAACGTCCTCATACAGTTGCCCTTGGTGAAAATACATGCCACATTTCGATTCTAGAATGGAAAGAAACTTCTTCTATAAACATGCCAAGGGACTCGATGGATAACCTAGTTATGGATAAACATAACTTAGACAATTATTAAACATTGTTTCCTGCCTTTTCAAAATCAGAGAAATCAGCTTGTCAGGTGGTTCCAAATCAGGTCCACTCAAAAAGAATAAAAAAAATGGATATAGGGTTTGTAAAAAGCATCAACCTCTATTTAGAAGAAAATTGATTGTAGATAGATAAGAAAATTTACAGTTTACAGTCATTCTCTAATTTACAGTCAAATTCAGTCTTTGAACTTAAAGAGAACATGATTCTTGATGTTATACGGGTACTCTTTTCTTAAGAATTAGCATATATCTTAAATCTGATGTGAATCGAATGAACCACTTTGAATCTCAATGAATCAGAGAATTGCAAAATTACATTATCAACATAGAACTCTTCGGCTTGTATGGGATATACACAGATTCACCAATCATCACATCCAAACTAAGGATCAAAGGACAGACGATTCAAGAGAGTGGAAGTTGAATGATGCTAACGTGGGCATGCAGTTCTTTTTGTATTTTTGGGAGGGAGCTCTCTACGACTAATTTATGGCACTTTAAAAAAAAAAAATTGCCTTACAATTTGAGGGCATTGAGATTCCACAAAATCCAGGGCCCAGATGGGTCATGGTTAGTTTCTCTTTTATTATGAAAGGAGAAGCTTTCCTTACAATTTGTTATGGCACTTGCACATTGTTTTATCTATCGAAGCTTTTGTCTTGCAAGAATGAGATAGTGGGTGGGACTAGAGCATAATCATTACTTTTCTGAATGCCACTGGCTTCGCTGGTAAGATTGGTATTCTATACCCAATCCCAATGCCTTCTAATGGTTGCTGATAATGTTAAGTCATTGCTTTCATACTTCAGCAAGCATCAAGGCCCATGATTTGCAAAGCATCGTCTGATTATACTTGGGCCATTACCTTTCCAGATTATAGGCAGATAAGGTGGAAGCTTTGCACAGGCTTCCAGCACATCCTCTTGCCAATGCAATTTGTGCACATTGATCATACTACTGAAGTTCGATATTTCCATTGCTTTAGTTCTTGGGGCAAGATGGCCTCATCTTTGGATACCACAGCCTCTGCAATCTTCTTGCCCAACCAAGCATGATAAATAAGGCCTCTGGAGCCTAACCCACCAAAGAGCCAAAAATGAGGCCTGTTTTTTTCTGCACAAGAGTTTCTCCTGAGATAATTTTCAACAATCTCATCAATACAACCCACCAATGGCAAAGCTCCCACATTTGTACGAGGAGGTATAGCACGCACTCCAGCAGATAAACTTGTCACTTTCCAGGTTAGAATAGGGGGGTATATCATGGCAGTCTTGGATATAAGTTCTTCAAGTGCACGTGAAGCTTCATTTTGGCTAATCACACTAGATAATTCTGTAGACCCGCGAACTCTGGTAGCACCTAGAACCAGTCTTCGTGTTCCTTGTATGGCCAGCCATGTATTGGATAAGATGCTTGGCATATCTTCTCTCAGCTCCTCACTGTATATCAAAAGACAGTTGACTTGAGTTAATGTTATGAATAAGGAATGCTTTGAAAGACGAAATAATCAGTGAGACCATGCGATGAAACATATGAGGGAAGAAAGAATGAAAAGGTAAAAACTGATGCGACCTACTATCCATCAACATACCCAGATTCTAAAGGTAGATGCAAGTTTGCCACAATTCCTCGACATGAGGAAAGAGGAAGCTTGCCTGCAAGTTCAGGCAACAGGTTTACTTTTGCTCCTAAGCAGACAACCACCCCATCGTAATCCCCTGCAGATTTTCATATGCATAGCAATGATGCCAATCCTAAGGCTTACAAAGACACGACATTCCTATTTCAATCTCAAGATAGAGTAATACAATATTCTCACAAAATTATGAACTATAAACTATAAATTATAAATTCAAATAAGCTTCTCATAATCAAAAGTGGTTTTTACAATTGTAGACCGCCTGGGAAATGAGAAATATTAAACGAGACAGAAGATACAAGAAAGAGGAAAACATCACATCATATATCCAATTAGTTTTTGGCAAAACAATTGCAATGCATTATGTGGAGGTAAGGATAAGAAGGTAGAAGAGCAAAGAGATGGAGAAAGAGAACAAAATATCCCCAAGCATTAACAGAGCAGAGGTTAGAAAGTCATAAAAAAACATTTTGCACATATATGAATCTTCTGGACTTCATTTATGGGAAAAGATTTCCTCAAATAAGGGAATATTTCCTACAGGAGGGCAATGTGTTTCTCCATAACATGCTTTGGGAAACTTTGGGACAGATGCTATAGAATTTTAGGCTTCATGGTTTATATAAATAACTATTAACAAGTAGTCGTGGAAAAGTAATGAAGCTGGTGTAGCCATAGCTACAAGCGACCAAGCTATAGATCTTAAGATTTTAAGTAGTCCTTAGAAACTTTTTTGCTCTTTGTTGTTCAAAAAACAACACATTGTTTTTGAACGATTTTCTTAGTGATTAGTCCTTGGACTAGATCATGATCTTAAGCTTTATCATGCGCAGTTTGGATAATAGTAGAATATAGGCAATTCAGTTCAAAATATGCTCTTTTATTTTGAGAGATATAAAGCCAAAAATTCAGCATTTAAAATGAGTACAACAATTTTTCAGAATTGTCTAATTTGCTCTGTAACTTAGATGGTAACTAGTCTAAATTTTTTTGCTATTTGTGATTGCAAGAGGCAAGATTAGGGAAAGATGAATGTTATTCTGCAGCTCGCTATCAGGTATTAATCCTAAAATTGTGAAACCATTTTTTATGATTTCCAACATGGTCAAAGCTTGGGTTTTGACTAGGTGCCGGTCAGCACAAGAAACCGAATGCTCACTATCCACCCCGCCGTAGGATCCAAACTTCGGCCTTCTCCTGCCCCTAGCTAGCACCATCCTGGCTATGCACATGCGCACTACCATCCACCAACACCTAGGTAGATAGAATGAATGGTAATTGAGATCTCCTCCCTTTGTATACCTACAAGGTAAGAGTCTCCATGCCAAGCACATACCCTTAATTACGACAAGTGGTATGCATGCAGTCCACGACTCACTGGTCAAGTCAATAGGCTTTGCAAATCCAATGTCCATTTTCAAGTTAGGTGTGGGACAAGGGGTTGGATCCCTGACATTCCCTCCCACTTAAAAAGACTTTATTTCTAAGGAAATTTGGGAATCTTTGTCTAAGGTCTTGCTCCTTTTCCCAAGTGTCCTCGTCATCGGAACTCCTTTACAACAAACCACACCTCCCGGTTTCTAAGCCCACATTGACATACATCAACAATGGCCTGTGGTTCATAAGGTACAAAGGTTGACAGATTCTCCAACTAAACCAGGTCATCCACTTGAATCAAACCACCCTTCGAACCAAGTCGTTCCTTTAAACAACTAATGTGGAAAACTAGGTGGACTTTGATTCCTTGCAAAAGATCTAGTTGATCAGCATTTTGATTGAGTTTCTTTATAGCATGGAAAGGCCCATAGCAATGAGGGTTTCCTGTCCTCAATACCTTGGAATTCTAAGGTAGACTCCTTCCACAAAGACCCGAGGTTGCTGCTTTTGATTAGCGTAACATTGGGCTCTATCTTAAGCCATTTCTTCGCTATCTCGAGCGACAAGTAGCATTTCATGCATATCCTACAAGAGATCTACCGTTGCATTTACCTTGAAACCTTTGAGGCCAACGGAAATGGGGGAACGAGGCTGGAAACCATACAACAACATGAATGGACTATAACCCGTCGTCGAGTGCTTTGTGTTGTTATACGCAAACTTAACCATTGAGAGGTACCTTTCCCAATCCGACTATCTCCTTGAAACAATGTTTAGTTGGATCACGGTTTGAACCGGCCGATTAGAATTGGTTCGAACCGATGTTTGCCCAAGTTTTTTCCTACGTTGCGGCTGCAAGGCCCGAGGGTTTCCAAAACACGTTTTTTGAGAGAGAGAAGGGGAGATGAGGAGAGAGAGTGAGAGAAGATGAAGAGGTAGTGAGGAAGAGGTAGTGAGAGAAGAGCTAGAGGAGAGAGAGCTTTTTGCCATTTGTTTTAAACTTTTCCATTGAGAGTTGGAACTTGGGTGAATCATTGATAAAATGATCATTGGTAGGAGTGAGAGAGAGTAAGTGTGAGAGGAGTGTGTGTATAGGAGAGATTGTGAGTGTGAGATTATAGGTAATAGGTATTAGGTAAGCTAATTAGTGATAGGAATTAGGTATTAGGTAGTAGTATTAGATAGGAACTATGACTAGCCTATGATGCCGAAGGCTAGGGATCCCACATGGAATCCTGTGACAATCGAAGCAAACTATGGCACATCGGGCACAAAGCGTGGACCTGCAAGTAAAGTTAAAACGGTAAATGGCAATAGTCAGTTTCAAGATTCGGCTTTCTATCACCTGTAAGTTGTAGTTGTGATTCGTAAACACTGAACATTCAACAGACTACATAGATGATAGTACATAGTAAAATTGTGAGTGAGAGAGGGTCCCAATTCCCAAGGGCCCATTCTAGCTTGAATCAAAGTAGGCCTTACTCACTGTAGGTTTATCTCCATTGCTTAAGGCACCACAAGTGTCAACTTGAAACTTCAAAGTTCCAATTAAGTTACTAACTTCTAAGTTGAACTTGTAAGTTGTAAGTAGTAAATTGTAGTCTGTTGCTTGTAGGGTAGCCGCTATATCCTATAAGTGTTGTACATATCTTAGACTTTACACTATGCATTTTACTGCCTTTAGGAGTGGTAGACAATAGACTAGATGCTAAAGTGCTCATTGCTCGTGAGTCACTACTCAGTGACTATTTCGTATTCAGACATTGATGATTGTATGTAGTATGTACTATGATTGTCACCAGTTGTGCCTTGTGATCACAATTCACTAACTTCATTATAATATAATTGAAATTGGAATCATGATTATTGTCTATTTTTAAGCATTGAATTACATTGCTTATTTCTTGAATCTTTAGAAAATTGGACTTTGTTTTATCATTTACTGTTGATTCTTGAATGTTGAATGTTCAAACTTCAAACCCAATGAATCATGTCATGAGCCTAACGAATCAGTGCTCACAAGTCACTTGTGACTTCACCATCCATGAATAAACAAAGTGAACTATTAGCAAAGGACAAGTCAATGCAGTGCTAAAGTTATCTTGCATCTTAAATAAAGCACCTTTAACATTTTTCCTTTTCTCCGGGCATTCCTTGTGAATGTAATTAAAGCATAGGTTGTCGCTCCTCCTGGACTTAGCAATGGTCTCCTGGTCCATCGAGGATCGTTTCTTCGATCCATTGGTATCCTTCACCTTTTCCTATCCTTCCCTTTCCTTTCCTTCGCCTTTTACCCTTTTGCCTAGATCTGGTGAGTATACGACTATCATTGTATATTTTGGCATGGCAAACTAAATCCTTGAGAGTAAGAGGCTGGTTCCTCTTAACCTCAAGCTGAAAATCCTTGGGCAAGCCCAAGATATAGTGCAACTTGACTAAAACAAGATCTATTCTAATAGCAAAACGAGAATATACCTCCTAAAGTCCTGTAAACATTCATAGAGGGGCTGGTTCCCCATATGATCACATACTAGAGATAGAATTCGAAGTCATCTAAGATGGGTAAGAAGGCCACCTGAAGGCCTTACAAAACTCCTCCCAAGTCTTGGAGGCTTTGGACTTCCCTTGAAGATCTTGCCACCATGTAAAAGGTTTTACTCGTAGGTACATGATAGCCATACTGATCTTGTGGTCATCCGTTGAATCGTGCTTGGAGGAATGTGCACTCAATTGATCCAACCATGGAATTACGACATTGGGTATTTGTCTTTCTTATCACCAGCAAAGAGATCAAGCGCGAAGAGGGGATGGTGCAAAGCTTGCCTGGTTTGTGCCATACCTCCACTGCTGATGTTCTTTGTTATGTTTTGCATGCATGTCAATAATTTGTTGTTGTAACTTATCGATTGCCAACATAAGGGCTTCAGCATCCATAGTAGCCGTAGAACTCATGGCTTCAACTGGCTTAGATTGAAAAGGATCCATAGGAAGAAAGAGGGCAATATTCACAATTTCCTGATTTCCCTATTACTCCTCTTTGTGGTATTGTCTACAGTCGCCACAAGACTTTAGGAAATCCAACTAAAAGAGTTCTGAAATTAGAGAATTGATGAAGTCAGTGGCAATCCACCACCCCCTCCCACCTTTACTTCCACTTCCCAGGAGCTCCAAGGGGCTGCCAAGTAGCTGAATGCCAACGTAGCAGCAGGCTGCCTGCCTCGTAACCAGCAGATGTCTCTCTTGCATTCCTATATTTCTACTGCCAAAACTTGATAGAAAAATACCTCTATTCAGACATGTCTACAATAGATGATGTTTTAACCACCAGCAAGTATAGAATCGAGTTACACAATTCACAAGCTATTGAAACAAACCTAGTTTCAAAGCATTTTTTCATGATATCGACAACTCAGATAAAAACAACCATATTATCAACCGAGGAAATTGGAAGTTAGATAACGTCTACCTAATTTAGAACTTGTTTGACAAAATAACTTAATTTACATTGATATAAAGAATGTGTTCCATATTTACAATTTTGGCCAATCTAGGAACTAAAAACACAAAGACAAGCCTCATTAAGGTTCACAAAACCTGGCAAACCAGAGAGACATTGTACATGTTCCCTAATCAGCACCACTTTAGTTTCTGCACATCCTCTAGCTGATGCATCTCTCGCATATGTTTGGCATGCATGCCATAAAGCCTGTCAGAGTATGAGCCATGACTGAATGCCCACAAAAAAATATTCGTATCCAGGATGCTAAGCTATCTGCTAGACCTCATCAGGAACAAATTGAGGATGAATTTAGTCACTACAGCAGAAATGCTTGAAAACCTAAATATGAAGACCTAACCAACACAAACTCCAAACAACCTAAGAGTTTGAAACGCCAAAGGTTTTATATTTTCACAGGACTTTTGGAGTCTTTTTTCCGGTGTGTGACGTCTAAAGTATCTAAACAGTTTCAACAACTGGTCATCACAAATACGTTGAAAGAAGCAGCCTTCAAAAATAACTGAAAACATAAGTACCAAATAAGTATTCAGATGTGACCTGACAATTTCATAACTAGCGTCTAAGGCCTACTCATTGCCATCAACTACTCACCTGAAGGTAGCGGCGGGGATTGATGTTGACTGCTTGAGGCATAAAAAACACAACATCGTTAGCCATTACAGTCAGCCCAGGTACAAGCATTTTTGCTTGTGCCCCACTTATGGTCGTTAGCTCGACAGGGATTCCAGAATGCTTCATCATGTTCTGAACACATCATATTTCCAGATACTCTATATGAGAAATGGTAGACTGGTACACATAACTTGGCTGATAAGAGTATGCATAAAGTGTTTCCTAGTGGCATCAACGATAATAGTCGAAAAATGTACATAATTTGATGAATTTAAATGTTTGCAAAAAAACCTCTTGGGGACACCAACCTGTTTATATTCTTGTATCTCATTATCAGTGAAAGCTGGCCGAATGATGCCCCTATTCCACACAATTGAAGATGTGTATCAGCAATATAGATTCTTCATTTGATTTAAACTTATAAAATACCTGTAGGATTTAAAAGACAAGAAAATAATACAAATTATAATGCTATAGCCTTAAGATCCCATAGTGCTTCTGCTCTACACCCATACCCAAAAAGAACAAGTTTAGATTAGAGCTAGCAATAGCAACTTCCTATGAACTACGTAGACTTCCAGAAGAAGAATACAGTAGCTTCTAAGACATCTATACTGTTTACAATATAAAACAAATACGAACCTTCTCCAAACTAGAGGTTCTGCTATTGGTAGCTGAGTATTTGTCAAGTCGGTAATAGATGAGTCCAGAGCAATAGCTCTTTCTGCAACAGAAAAAAGCTGCACAGCAGCACTCCATCCTTCAGCACCTTTCCACAATAATCTGCCTAGATGGAAAGGTGATCACCATGCAATTCCTCGGACTGTTTCAAAGCTAACTAACAACATATTCTCTTGAATGATCTTCATGCATAAAAATCTCAGAAGTATGCCACATGTACAGCATTTTCAGAGGACTCAACTATTTAAGCCAACATGCTTGAAAAAGAGATTGTAAAACGCTAAAAAGTACAATTCGAATAGAATCAAGCCTGTCATCCAATAAGTGGTGGATTGGTGAGGACTTGCTTTCCTCTGATTGAGGTCAGAAGTAAGCCTCCAATCCACCACACAAAAGAGGACATATGAGAAAAAAATATAGAAGAAACCTTTGGGAGAAAAAGGATGCAACAAACCCCCAGAGACACCTGAAGCTCCTGCACCTATTCCTTCTTCATCAAAAAGGTCAACACACACAGGAGCCTTGGCATTTGTATGCTGCAATTGAAACAAGACATCCAGTTTAAAAGATTGAAACTCTGGTCGAGATAACTCAGACCAAAGGGCCCACTTAACCAGTTAAGGCTATTTTGTTTAAGGTAGTTAGTAATGTATAGTCTTCTCCTTCATTTTGTAATCTATACTGGACTCTCTGTGTGTGTCTCTCTCTCTCTCTCTCTCTCTCTCTCTCTCTCTCTCTCTCTCTCTCTCTCTCTCTCTCTCTCTCTCAATCAATCAATAATTGCTTTGCATTGTCATGAATGCTACAGAACTTATGTGTGTGATTGAAGTGGGACCTTCAGAAACTTATTAACATGATTTTCTGATTTCCAAGTTGCTTCAAAATTAAGTTTATGTTAACATTTTGTTTCCTAAGTTCACATGTCCATGCCTGTAGGATAGCTTCAGGTTCAAAATTGACAAAATCAATAATTTCTTCGTATATAATTTCAGCAAATAGCACATTGTTAGTCTGAATCACAGATTCCTTCACAGATCCATACAAAAAACAAGACAAACACTAGTGCTGGGTGGGTACAACATATCTCTGATTATGACCGATTAATACGGATATCAATACCAGGACGCAGTGGGTATATCTTTCCTAGGGAATCAGTCATTATTGAGAACTTCAGATATAAGGTTGAGTAATACCCCCATCGATACGTGGCAGATGACTAGCCTTATATCCAGTAAATAACTGTCAAAAACCAAGAGTATTATAATTTTTGTCATTTTTTTGGAAGGACCATAAAAACATGGAGTTCACTTCATCAGATTCTTTCATCCTGCTAGAGGTCTTCAGGCACTCCTCTTCACATGAGTAGGAAAGATCGTTCAGAAAGACGCATTGTCCTAAGCTTCTTCTCCTTTGCTCATTTGCATATCCCACTAGGAAAGATCATTCAGAAAGATGCATTGTCCTTGGAAGATTAGAAAGCTGCTTGTTCTTTTCTTATTGGCATAGCCCACCATCCAATCCTAAGCTCTTTGCAGATGCGCATTTTAAAAACAAGCTATGCATGTGAAATACCAGATCCTAGGCCCTTAAAAGGGCTTCTAACTTCAAAAAGCATGTTACATACAAACTGCTCTAAGGAATCTATACCTAGACATAGGCCTGAGTGGATCATATGCCAAACACTTTGAACATCACCTACATAAATTTAGCCTCTTACGAAAAACATATTATTCCATAGCTTCATCCTAAGCTGCGTAAGCTCATAAAATTTCTTCTGTTACTTGGTTAGCTTTTGCTAAAGTTAAGAGAGCATTTCTAAAACAACATTTAGTACAACAATCACATGAAACAACACCAATATCACAAACTTATCAACTTCTAGCTATCTTTAACAAATATCTCAATTAGGATGGTATTGATACTTCTAGCCTACTTATGAGTTGTGTCACACTCCACCCTATTTTCTACATATCTCTAAAGAGTGTGGAGTTGTTAGCTTTTTTTTAAAGAGAAGATTCTGTAGGGAGTCTAGATTTGGCTGTTTAGGGTCAATTCCATGCAATTGTTGTGGCATTTACAGTCGCCAAATTGTGCTTTGATTTTTGGGCCTAAATCTTGCTTTTTAGCTTTGATCTATCCGTTTCTAGTAGGTAGTTTTTGCTTAAGTCATCTTTTGCTTTTTGAATTTGGTCTTTGAGCTTTTTAGCCAATCATATCTGAATCTGGAGAGTCTAGCCATGATCACAAAGACTTGAAGCAACATCTGCTAAGGTGAATGCTATAGGAAGTCACATTAAACAAATTCTGGAACAATTGAAGCTTGGCAAAGGTACTAAAAAAGCTAGGCCCCCTAAGTCTACAGGCGCACTGGCAATGCATTATGCATACTACAGATGTTGTGGAGAACTAGCTCCAAAAATGGGAAAAGCCTTTCACAATGTGTGGGGCATATAGGATGATACAAAGATGATAATAGCTGAAGTCACATGCCGTCAGCTCAAAGATGGTGGCGGAAAGTTGAGAAGGATGACCTAGTTCCAACCACTTGAAAAGCCTTTCGACAAATGTTCATGTAGAATTGGGTGCCTACAGATGAAAAGAATAGTTCTATGCAACAGTGGGCGAATCTTAACCAAGGCAACATGAGCGTTAAAGAGAATGTTGACAATTAGAAGGAAGCCATTATGAGGTAATTGAAAAAGTTCCCATGCTCTTATAGGTGTTTCAATTTGTGGAAGCCATAAGGGAGAGCGTACTCTTGAAAGGACCTATCAAAGACTATGCTTGGTGCCATGCAGATGGCTTTGTACTTTGAAGATGGCAATAGAGCCCAGGATCCAATTGTAGTGGCTACAACAAGTTACTAGCCTTGGGGACGCATGAAACAAAAGAAGAAAATTTGAAAGACAATCCAATCAATGGCAATATTGAAGTGACCTGAAGGAAAAGTGTACCACAACACCTAAGGGCATGGGTTATATGGGACACCTAATGTGCAAAGGGGTCCCTCATTGTTTTCACAACAAGACCAAGAGTGTGCTAAGAGGGAGAGCCTTTATTTTGGATGCTTGGGGCAACATAGGAGGAAAGAGTGTCCACAGAACTAGTTGCAAACCATGTACAATCAAGCAACCAAGAAAGTGACCTTGAAGGTGGAGGAGATTGAGCAAGACACCAATCCTAATGTTCAATGCATCATGAATGGCTTGATGACAACTTTGCCAACACATTTGTCAAGGCCAGCTCGTCAAGGGTATCAATTTCTTGACAATTCTTTAATTGTTATTTGAGGGCAATTGTGTGGTACAAGTGTTCAAATTCTATTTGACACTAGGTCCTCTCATAATGTTTTGAATTCAACTCTAGTACGGAAGTTACGTTGGAGCACACAAAAATCCTAGTACTAGTACACAATGGAAATGGCTAATGGAAAGGGTAATAAAGTATGCAATTCTAGGTTTGTGGCATTCCACTAATGATAGAAAGTTATGGAGAAGAATTGGATTTGGCGATCACTTGATTGACACAGTTTGATCTGGTGTTGGGCCTTGGCACATCATGTGTAAGCCACACAGCATGGGATAACCATGTATATGAGTTTCAATATGCTAGTGTGTGACTGACTTTGTTCACAAGCTAGTTTGGACCAATTTTGGTCACATGCATTGTAATTGGCAACATGACCATGTAAATAGATGTCACACGTGCCAAATAGCATAGGATGCTTTTCTAAAGTTTTATTCTACATCCTACATTATAAAGGCACCTTTGAAATAAGGCCAAAGGCCAAAGAGTGCTTAGATAGGGTAGAGAGAAAATAGTATGTTTTTCATTGTTTTTAGATCTCGAGATCAAGGACCCTAATTAGGGTGGATCCAATGATCAATTAGGTTGGATGTTAGGGTTAGGTTATGAAAAGTACAAAAAAGCCCTAAAATGCTCAGATCCGAGCTACTAATGTATAAATATGTGACGGTTTCTCCATCAAAGTAAAAATTTGGTTTTCAATCTACCAATGTTGTTGGTGATCTAGATGCTTGATATTTGCTATTTGTGTTGAGTACTTTGCAATTGTGAAATTGATTTGGAAGTTCAGGTATTGTACTTTGCATGTGGCAATTCGAACACACGTGTGAAGGAAATTGCATGAATTTGAGGCTTCAAGTGGAGTTCAAGCCAAGGTGAAGCTAGGAAACACTAAATTGCTTGGTGTTTTTGCTACAGGATCTCAATTGGATCCATTCAAGGTGCTTCCTCCATTATTTCAAAGGTTTATTAGAGTCTTTTTGCTGCATTTTCAACAACTCCATCCACGGTGGGCCTCCTAGACCGTTTGTTATAGCTAAACAATTCCATAAGATCCATTGCAAGTACATGTATGTTTGTTTTCTACTCAAAAAACGTTTACTAGTGTTAGTGAGAGTAGCATGTAGTTTGTGCAATCTAATACTATAGCCAGTTTGGTTCAAGAAATTAGCACGGAGAAGTAACTTTTATTGGCCAAAGATGAAAGGTCATGTGTAGGCATACATTCAAAAGTGTGAGCAACGCCAAGTTAATGAAGCAAAAAGACTATTAGATCCATTGGAATTTCTCACCAAGAAATGGGAAAGTATTTTCATAAATTTTGTGATAGAACATCCTAGAACGGGGATGGGTCACGATCCTATTTGGGTTGTGTTATGGACCCTTTGAGGCCCATAAATGCTACACCTACTCTTTGATTTCCTTCAAGCATGTTAGAAATGATAATAATGTCATCTACATACAAAGCAATTCCTAGAAATAAATAGAAATTGTCTATCCTTTGGTACCACATCCTTGTGCCTATTTTAATTCGTGGAGAGCCTTTCTACGAGCACATACTTTTCCAATTACATCTTCAAGACCGAGTGGCTGTAGCATGTAGACTTCCTCTTTTACGTCTCTGCAAGAAAGAGATCTTCACATCCATCTATTCTATTTCCATGTTGTGAGTAGTTGCACATCCTATTCGCAATCTAAGTGAATTCATCTTCACGAGAGTGGCAAAGGTCTCCATAAAGTCTTTCCTTCCACTTGGGTGATACCCCTTGCTATCAGCCTTGCATGTATTTTACCTTAAATACCCATTTGCAATTGATCGTCTTTCTTCATGCTAGTGATTCCACTAGCTCTCGGGAGCCATTTCTCTTGATTAAATCTAATTCTTCCTCCATAGCCTACTCCCAAGGTTCCCATTCCAAGCTACTTTATGACTCTACAACATATTGGGTTCTTGTATCCTTGTGAATTCATAGCCAACAAATATCATCTCGTCATATCGTTCTGACCGCTTCTTACTTCTTGCTGATCTTCAAGGTTCCTGGAAGAAAAGGGCCCTGAGATGTTACAATAGTAGCATACGGTGGGATTCCTCCTGTCAAAGAAGCCGTTTCTTCCAACATAGGCATCGCTTCCCCCTGGTTGCTCTTCCAAGTTGTCTCGCCATGATGTTGTTGCTTTTGTTTCGTTCTTGGATTCACATTTTATCCCTTGACCCAAGACCAAAGTGTGTCATCTTGCTCACAAATGCAAGCTCTTTTTGCTGTGGCAAGCTCCTTTGTCTCTCTTCTTCATCGTGTCACATACTCCAAATCCAGCTCATCCACCTAATTGCCTTCTAGGGTCATGATCAGTGGACCATATGAGCTCGGCAAACTTTCACAAAGGTGAAGATTATATGTGTTTTGTCCACCCCTATTCTTGTAGATTTAATTGCCTGGCTATTCTCTTGGCTTTCTTCAGATGTGCTTGCAACTACTCACCCTCTCCCATCTTCAGCATGGCCAGCTTGCTCCTCAGGAGTATCAGTATCTAAGTTTCAGACATTAAAGGAAGATTGGTTTGGTTCTCTGTAGGAGACTTATCTGCATGTGAAGAGGTGATTTTTTTTATTCATCTTATGCTCAGCTTATTGATTTCATTGAGCGGTAATAGTTGCATATTATTATATATAATTTTGCAATTTGTTATCCATTATTGTATATGTGATATTGTGTTCAAAACTGGCATCACGAAATGATGTGGTGAAATTCGAATCTGTATGCTCCCAGGAAGGAACACTACTTTCACCATTGGATTGTACAAGCATTAACAACAAAGAATTTTGCAATCAAGAATCGTTATGTTTGGCAAAATTACAAGTCAGCAGACACACACTTTCTTACCAGTAGGATCCATTTTCCAGCAGCTCTAAATCAACTCAATGGTGTAGTGGGTCATAATGAAAGAGCTGCAAACCTGTAAAAGATGCCAAGCCACTGACAACCCAGCAAAGCCTGCGCCCAAAACAGCATACCTACACACACAAGTCTCCAAAAATATCACACCGTCCCCCAAATTTCCACTTAATCAGTTCACACAGCAGCCTACTTTGAAACTCACCTGCGCACTGCGTGGCTGGGGTTAGCATGCGCGGAGAAGCTTCGCACATACCCACATCTGCATGAACGCTTTGCGAAATGCTGTAGGGCTGGTTTAGCGAAGCTCAGCCTGTTGCTTCCCGAAACGCCTTCTGCCATAACTCGCCAATGCTACCAATGCTACCGCTGCTGCTGCTGCTGACAAAGCCACAAGCAACGTTAACTTCTCCCGTTTTTTTTTTTCTCTCCTTTTTTTATCCAGCCACAGCATTCCCATAGAAATGCTTATGGGATAACTTTTTGGTTGCCAGGACATGTGGTATCACCTGCCCAGCCAATTTAAAAAAAAAAAAGTGTGGTTGAGGATGCACCGGGGCCAAACAGCCCTGTGCTCCTTAGATGTGAAGAGCCCTTCCTAGTCCGAAATGCCCCAAGAGGCGTCTTCATCGTAATTTTTGTTTTTTATTTTTTTATAATGTTTTTAATGCCATAAATTTTTTTCACACGTCCCTTTCGAGCAAAAGATACGTGTAAAAAAGGTAAGCTTTTTTATGTGCACCTTCCGGTTGCCGGAAGGTGCATGCATGTAAAGAAACTGTTGCCATTAATTTTTTGCTCTCACAAATTTTGTTGTGGGAGGCAGCACCATTCTCTTCATAAAAAAGTTAATATTGTGATTAGGACTGGAGAAGTGATATTTAAAAGCTTGAAAAAGATCAAAAGGAAGAAAAAAAGAATAATAATAATCAAAATCAAGTAACCCTAATAGGGTGGACACCCTCATGGGGATGCACGCCTCAATACCCCAGAGGTCACCCCTTCCTTGCTAAAACATGAGCATGAGTGTGCTTTCAATGTGTAAACAATACGTTATTTCAGGCTTGCAAGAGCCTCTAGGCATTTGCTTGGTGCCCCTAATAGTGTTACATGAATCAAAGCCCCACTTACATTTATTGCACTATCAAATGAACCCTAACAATCTACCATAAACTGCATGCCTCACTAGCACTAGATAAGTTAGTGTACTTAATGGGTGCATGCCCCATGAAATTTCTACTGAAAGCATGATGCAGATCTCTTCTAGGCCTAGAGAGAGGGAATGAATTTTACTGTGAATGGCATGATTAAAACTTAAACTCTTATTTGAGAGAGAGAGAGAGAGAGAGAGAGAGAGAGAGAGAGAGAGAGAGAGAGAGAGAGAATTTGAGACCGATTGTTAAAGGCAAGTGAAGATTCACTAATTGTATTCTTTGATAATCAAAAGCACGATGAAGTAGGAACACTCGGAGTCATCAAAATGCAAAAGCAAAAAGCATAGAAATAAAAGCCTAAAATATAGGTGACCTCTAATTGTTTGGCACCTCTTGAACATAGCAAGGTACATGTACTCCATCCAGTGCTCACGAAAAATCGACAAATACAAACAGCCCAATTGTTAAATTTGACATTTCACCTCTTTGTTTTAAGATTGTAGGTTTATGAATTTGGCTAGATTTAGGGTCAATAAATTTTTTTAATTGTCGAGAAATACTATGTAAGAAACAAAAAGGTGTTTGCAGTGGCTTTAAAGTTAAGTCTGCAAAGTTCAATCTATACATAATAGATTATGAAACTAACTTAGAGGCTAATAGCCATTAAGCAAAAATTAAAATCAACGAGTCAAATTGACTCACACACTAAACACATCATATTCATTTACTACTTCTTGGGCATAGATACTCTTTTGAACTTTAAAATTATTTTGTCTCTCCTAGGACCTACGCTCTAAAATTTCTACCATGCAAATATCTAAAGACACTATGAGTTTTCTTTGTCATAAGTTGATTTGTGTATTTGTTGTTCTAGTTTTATAGTTTTTTGATGAAAGGTTTTTTTCCATGTTTAAATATTGATGAAAAAGGAATTAAGGATTAGGAATCAGCCCAACAATTTATTTTAGGCTATTTTGAGAAAACACTTAATACATTAGAAGTTAGAAGGTTTTTTATAAGGTTATAAAAAACATTTTGTACACGTACTACCATTAACCAAAGGACCTCTAAAGATCTCCATAACTTGATGAGCCAAATATTCTACACCCATTAGCATATAATGATATCCATTCCTCCTTAGTTCTAACTACATGTGGGGCCACCAACTTCATTTGTTAGGCTAGTGATGGATGCCTATTACCTAACTCATCCCCCCCCCCCCCCCCACCAAGTATGCTAATTAATACATGTCGATTTTGTTTTTTTTGGTATTGACAAGTTAATTATACTCATTTATCTATACAATGTAAATATGTGATGATAATGTCTCCAACCACGAGATCATTGTACTAGGTTGATTTGTAGAAATATACATTGTACAATAAGCGTTGGTCAAACATGAACATGGAGCTTGCAATCTTATTATGTCAATGACACATTAGGTAAGGTTTGCACCTACGCCACAACAATTGCATTGACACTCTTACCCAACTCAATGTACTATTCTTGACACAATGATAGTTTCCCACATTATATGACAATTGCAAGTTATAACATTCTTCTCATTTTATTACTGAAAGTCATCATATTCAAGAATGAATGTGCTCAAAATTATATGGAATGGATACTTAAATGAGACAAATGATATAAAAATAGCTTTGTGTGACATGCAAATCACATGCATCAAGGTGAGCATGTCCATGTGGAAATACATGTTATGGGCCAAACAAATTTGATTTCAAATTCAAGCTAAGACTATTGTAACTCTCAAGTTACTTCTTAATAGCCAAACTTTTCTCATAGTGTTGGTGTTACGTCCATGTTCAATTAGCTAGTTGGCATACATTGTATCTTTGTATGGATTGTTGTATTAGTGTTTGGAGCATTCTCTGGCCTCAAATAGCCCACTAAAGCCATTACACAGATGATTTGGTTGCATGCTAGCCTACACATCGCTTCATACTAAACATTTAAATTTTCCTAATGCTCAAACAGTGGATCGCAATGCCCAAGCTTACAATCCAAACCAAGCTGTCTTTGCCGCACATCAACTACCCGCAATACGAGGATATTTTATCTGTGTACTTAAACATCCTAGTATTCGCTGCCCAAATAAACTTTGTTTTCCTCCAGCTTGTGAAAACTGTGGTATTGAACATCACGTAAAGGACTGCCCATCCCGATCTAAGCCAGCTGCTCCTGTCTGTTCAGTGCAAGTAGAAACCTTACCCATCGAAACACATCCTGCTTGGGTCTTGACTCGGGCACAAACCCAACGCCAAGCCCCTACACTTGCACCCAGCAAAGCTCAACCGCAGGCTGTTCCTCCAAGTGAAAATTCAACCCCGACAGTTTACCCTCACCCATCTGAAGAAATTCAGTTGCATCATCAATATCGCCAACAAATCCGCAATGCCGACCAACAATCTTCCACTTCTCATAAAGTACCTCAGAAGCCCTTTGAAAGTAAAACCCTTGAAGGTACCGAAGTTTGGGGAGATTTACTACAAGCCAATGTCACTCTTCCTTTCCATGTACTCTGGAAGCATGCTGGTCAGTGGAAACAACAGATCTAATCCAATAACACCACCAATACTGACGAGTTGCCTGAAATGCCCTTACATCTAACCAATCCACTCAACGAACGAGACAACATCAAAATCCCAGTTACCCATCATCAATCCTGTGAAGTGTTAGCAATACTCGACGGTGGCTCCGGTGTCAATATCATTTCCACATCCCTCATGATAGAATGGAATCTGAAAGACAAGCTAGCCAAACCCACTTGTCAGCTTCGGATGGCTGATCAAAGTGTAGTCTGACCTACCAGTTTCCTTCCACACGTGCAGATCAAATTAGGAGGTCTCAAGTTTTTTGTCGATCTCGTAGTACTTGATATTCTCAATAATGTTTATTCTTATGAATTACTACTTGGTCATCCGTGGCTCACCAATGCACAAGTCATTCATGACTAGAGAAAAGGCCGAGTCACTTTTGGAAATCGTGACAATTCTATCACCATTGATTCAATGAGTAAACTCAAACCTGCACGCATCCATGATGAAGGATCCTCAACCACCAATTCAGTATTTGAGCCATACCAATCCAGCCATGAAAAAGGTCATTATGTTGAATCTACTGATATCATAAACTGGAGTCACAGTCTAGCTACCATTGATTGTGTGAATGCCGATTACTATGCTCAACATCAAGATAATTGTACCTCTCCACTCCCGATCGATCACGACCAATTACCTGATCTGGATACACCTATCATTAATATCAATTTTATTGATATTCTTCAACACCATGACGAGCTACAAAATGTTGCATGTCTACCTACTAATGAATCAGATGATTTATTCATCGATGACAAGAATGTCTTACGAATTCAGAATTGCCCAAAAGATTTGGACATTTCTGATATTCAGATCCTCAATTATATGGAGACACTCCCACTTAGGACCTATCCGCAACATGCGTCCAAGGTGGAACCAGTTGCCAAGCTTGCAATTGAAAAGCCTGAGACAAAATTCTACCGTCCTAAACGCCCACACTATCCATGGGATCTCTGTGAGGAGGAGACCATCTTTCAAATTGATGATGAGATCCTCCATGACGTACCAACCATTCCTCATCCACACACCTCTCCACCACCAAAGCCTCAACCACGTGGTCATACTATGAAAGAGAAAATGAAAAAATCGCTTCAAATTCAACCGTTGGTTGACCTCACAATTATTAGGCAAGTTCTTGACATTGCCTCTATTCCTACACTGGCCCCCGAACATTCCCAATCACCATCTCGGCAACAAAAAGGCAAGGTCTCCCTCAAATCTCTAGCCCATGATGTTCCTGCATACTTTAAAGACTATACGATTGAGGATGTCACAATCCAATTACCCCAAGCTCAACGTGAGCCAACTGGTAATTCACCCTACGAAGGCCCTGCAAAAACTATAACACTTTCTTTGAGTGAGCCAAATGAAAGCAACGAATATCTTGTCCATGTCGGAGCTCATCTCAATCACGAACAACACAGACGGCTAGAAAATCTTCTGCAAAAATATCAACATGTCTTTGCCTGGACCTATAAAGACATGAAAGGTGTCTCACCCCAAGTAGATGTCCATTGTATCCCACTTAAACCGGGTGCGAGGCCCACTGCTAGTCGGCCATACAGATGCAATCCCATCTATAAGGCCAAGATCAAAGAAGAATTACAATGCCTCTTAGATGCAGGATTTATCTATAAAATCGACCATACTGAGTAAGTCTCCCCAATTGTCATTGTTCCCAAGAAAAATGGAAAATTCTGAATCTGTGTCGACTTTAAGAAACTTAACGCCATCATCGAACGTGATCATTTTCCATTACCTTTTGGAGAATCCATCTTAGAAAATCTCGCAGGAGATGATGTTTACTCCTTCTTAGATGGCTTTAGCAGATACAATATGATCCAAATCGCTGAAGAAGATCAACGTAAAACCGCTTTTGCCACAGAATGGGAAACCTTCTGCTGGAAAGTCATGCCCTTTGGTCTTTGCAATGCTCCTAGCACCTTCCAACGTGTTATGCAAGCGGCCTTTTCTCAGCATATGGGCAATACCTTAGAGGTTTACTTGGACGATTTAGGAGCACATTCCGAAGAAACACGCCATCTATCTGTGCTCAAAAAAAATTTATCCAATGTCAACGCTTCGGCATGTCTCTTAATCCTAAAAAATGCCAGATTTGGGTAACCCATGGTATTGTGTTATTAGGACATATTATTTCACAAAATGACATTGCCATAGACCCTGAAAAGATCCTTATTATTCAAAATCTACTGGAACCACATACGATACGTGAAGTTTACTCTTTTCTTGGCCACGCCAACTACTATCGGTGCTTTATTTTCGATTTCGCTAACAAAGCACGCTTAATCAACAAAGTAGTGGTAGTTCCCAAATGGACAGATGAACAACGCGTCGCATTTAATTAACTCAAAGAAGTCCTTACCAATGCACCCATCCTTTGGGCTCCTTATTATTCTAAAGAATTTCATGTGCATACCGATGCATCCAAGTATGCCATTGGAGCAGTGCTCACCCAACTGGGAGAATTCAAACAGGACTACCCAATCCGTTTTCTTGGTCGACAATTGATACCTGCTGAAGTCAATTATACCACTACCAAACGTGAAGCCTTGGCAATGGTATATGCGGTTCAGAAGTTTCACCATTATCTTCTAGGAAAAGTTTTTGCGTTCTTCACTGATCATCAAGCACTGTTGTATCTCATCAATAAGACCTGCACCACAGGCCGTATTACTAGATGGATCCTATTACTGTGAGAATTTGAGTTTAGGATCGTGGTTCGTAAGGGAGTTCAACATTTTCTAGCAGACCATCTATCCCGAATCCCTAACCTTCCTACCCCTGATCAAGGCATCAACGATGATTTACCAGATGCAATCCTTTTCCAGGTTGACTCTACACCTGTATGGGTAAAGAAAATTACAGAATATTTAACTTCAGGGCAGATGGATCCTTCCTTCTCTAAACCTGAACGACGTGCATTGGTCCTCAAATCTAAACCGTATACATTAATTGTAGGACAACTCTACAAGCAAGGGTTAGATGGAATCATCCGACGATGTCTTACTGAAGGTAAAATACCTTCTGTAATTTTCCTCACTCATGAAGGTATTGGTGCAGGGCCATTTCTCTTCTGAAACAACTGCTAAGAAAATCCTCTTGCTGGTTTTTGGTGGACAACACTCTTCAAGGATACGCACAATTACACTAAGGCTTGTGATGTCTGCCAATGCACAAAACGCTTTCAAAAGACAGACTACATGCCTTTACACCCTGTAACCACTGATCAAGCTTTCCAGAAATGGGAAATTGAACACAATCTCGTTACATCATAGTAGCTACAGACTATTGCACTAAATGTGCTGAAGCAAGAGCTGTTCGCAATGTTGATGCTCATATTATTGCAAAATTTCTCTATGAACAGGTTATCGTTCGTTTCGGATGTCCTCTAGAGCTTATTAGTGATAAGGGTACACATTTCCTTAACTTTGTCATAGCAGATCTCCTTTCAAAAATTTTTGTGGTACATCGCAAAAGTTCCCCATACTATCCATGATGCAATGGCCAGGCGGAATCCACCAATAAAATCCTATGTGGAATTCTCACCAAAATCGTCAAATCCAGCCGATCTGATTGGGAACTCAAACTCCATGCTGCTCTCTGGGCTTATCGCACCACCCCGAAGCGAGCTACAGGCTTAACCCCAGGAGCCAACTGAGAAAGTACAATGAACCCTGTTTTTATCTTGATATGTATTAGTTGTTTTCTTTCCTACTGTTTTTCTTTATTTTTTTATTGCCTGCCTGCCTTTTCGACAAATTTTTTGTTGTGCTTTCTTGTTCAAACCATCAAGAAACTATAAGATCAGGTATACCAACAGTCTTCTCTGGTAAAACCACAAAAAAAGCCATTAATTTCAGAAGAATTATTTTACACCATCTCAAATAGAATTCGCCTGACCCATTTTTTACAGTGCACGATTCATTTCTGGCCTCCGCAAATTCTGTTTCAGTGACAAAAATTTCTAAAAATAGAAAAAGGTAGTTCTTTTCATCAAATATCCACTGTCAGAATCTGCAGACAATTCGCTGGAGCTTCAAATGATTCCCACGATTTCTCTGCTATCTCTAAGAATTTTGATCAAACAAAGTTTTGCATTGTTTGACGTTTTTTTCTCTTTTGGCATAAAAAAATCACTTACCAGAATTCTCGGACCTCAGAAAGTTGCCTTGAAATTCGCGACCATCTTCACCAAATTGTGGACATTGAGGACAATTTTTGAGTGAAGTTGCGAATTCCTACCAAAAGAAGTCTATATATAGACCTCCACCCTTCTCTCCACGAAGTCATTTTAGATTGCTGCTCTCAAGTTCATGCCAAAATTTTTCAAAAATTTTCAGAGTTCTAAGGGCAATCTAAAAACATTGCTATCATGGCCTCTCACAATTCCTCACTCAGTTTGCATCGTCGTAAATCCCCGCATCCTTATTTAGGGGATAATTTTATGATCTGTATCAAGAATTACACTGAGCAGCTCACCCTTGCCAAGGATATCCTCACAAGCCTTGGCTTTGATCTGACTCTTTTCTGGGACCAGCAGAGTGAGAGCCTCATCCGAGCGGCCTACTCCACCTATTTGGATGAATTCCAACTCTTTCAGATTACATCCAAGAGTGGCAACTATACCATCATCAACGTCTCTCCTGGGGATCTCCAGAGCATTGGTTTCCCTAATCTCGGAGAGACAATCCATGGCAAGGGCACCAGCTATGATGCCAAGTACTTCAGAAAGTTTCTGAAAGAGGACGGCAAAACCATTGCCCAAACCAACGACGGGATCGCCATCCGCCTCATCACGGATTCCCATCTACGGGCTACCTCAGAAATCCTCGTCACCATGGTCGAAGTGCATACCGCCATGATGGATCACATACCACTGAGCGACCTCTTTTCTTTGACCCTCACCATGGACGATCCCACTCAAAATCACAAGTGGGCTGAGAAGGTAGCAGAGAAGCTGTGCGGAGCTCTGAAAGCCAAAAAACCAACTACCAAATGTGGGTATCTCCTCCACATGTTGATCACCAAACAGTTGGGGTCTCGGGCGGCTGTGGCCATCAAGGAGCTGAATGATCTCTATCCAAACACAAAAAAGTGAGCCACCCTCCAACCGACAGCAGAACCGGTCTCACCAGCCCCACCTACTAAGAAGCAGAAAGGAAAGGCGATCAGCACAGAAGTCGATGTCTCTCACGACATTCTATCCAGTGACATCGGGACGGCGTATGCTGAATCCGAAGGGAGCCTTAAACCCTCTCAAGTCCCAAAGGAGGTCCTAGAGCAGCAGACAACCTTACTTCACCAGGCCCAACAACGCAGGCAAGTAGTAGCAGCAGCAGCAGGCAGCTCAGTGGCGGCAGGCACTTCGGGCTCTGATCCTATGGGCGTGGTTCCACCCACACAGGGCAACCTCCTCTCCATCACTTGCTCTCACACTCCCACCACCACCCCCACCATTTATTGCCACCTCCACACCCTCACTAACTCTCAAAACGGGCTTCACTTCCACACTTTCACAAAGGCCCTCACCTGTACAAATCTCCACCCTACTTGACCCCACAGTCAACGTAGATGATTTTGCATTACAATTACTAACCGCACTTCCATCAACCACCATCACTACTAACCCAACCCAAACATCTTCGCCAAGCAGTATCTCCCCACTTCTTGTACCCCTCAATTCATAGTCACCTTCACCTGCTTTTCATACACCTCCGTCTAGCCTTGCTCCTGATTTTCTACCCTTTAACCCAATGCTGTATCCTAACTACACATGCACCCTCCCTAACATTGGTCCTTGGGAGCAGTTACCCCTTGCAGCACAAAAAACGGTATGGTTGGTGAATGAACTCCAATACAATCTATTCGGCACCCTAGGGGGACAACATACTATGCAGCAATTCGACGATGGTGCTATGGCAGACCTTCAGAAAGAAAAAGCAAGGCTAGAGGAGGAAAACAAACAACAACAACTATAGATCCAGAACCTCACCAATTACAATCAACAACAACAGCAGATGCTACTCCACCTCCAGAACCAGCTCCAACTGAAGGTATCCAACATGCAGCAAACTATCGATACCCTCAAAGGCGAAAATGAGGAGGCTGTAGTAGATGCACAAGCAGCACATTCCGCTATGAAGGAACAGTTGGAATTGGTGGACTTCAACGACTTTGCACCACCAGCTATTCTTGAAAGAACTACCATTCCAGTGGTGGCCTATCAAACACTGGCCCAAAATTTGAAAGCCACGATGGAGCAGCCCTCAAAATTACAACAATCATACTTTGCTTCCGTCGAGACCCTGAACCAGAACATAGCCACCTTGGAAGAACGCTTGAAGGCCGTTGTCCAGTCGACACCGTCGGTTCATGCAGAGCACACTCAATTCCATGATTCGGGGCCCCACTTTGATGGACCAGATGGTGGAGATGGAGTAAGATTCTAGCAGCCTCCTCCTACAACTCAAGGCTCCTCATTTCAAGGACAACCCCTGGGGCAAGGAGCTCAAGCACCAACCAATCCGTCAGGCTCTAGGGGTACCAACTCCCAACATTATCTTTTTCCTTCCACCGCTTCTAACCCTCTCGACACCACTAACCCCCCCTTCATTCCACGACAATTTTCTCTTGAGTCACAAAGAATTGCTGAAGCTAACCCCTCACCTCCTCTCTCTCCTGAAATCGATCCACAAATTCAACACGAGGTTGCCTCTGAAGCACCAACCTTCCGGCACAGAATCATGCCCATAGAACCGAACAAGGAGTTGCACGCCTCTCAAGAGTTTTCCAAGAAATATCCAACAACAAAAGAGCGAGGTGGCTACATACTGCCAGATCTGGACCAGAGTACACATATAGAAGCAGTCAAACTCCTGGATCCACAACCTCTCTAGCGTCATCAGCTCTTCCTGCAGAGTAAGACCTCAATGGCATGGTATATTGAAGCTCCCTCCTACATGCGCACAAATCCGTACTACTATCCAGTAGCGAGGCGAGAACTGTTTCCTGTCACTAAGGTCAAGAATAGAATATTTTGGCCCAAGCTCACAGGCATCGATACCGGCAACTTAGCCAAAGACATGGTCACCAACTGTCGAGTATTCTACCAGAAGCACCATGGCAATCCTGATCGCGACGTCAGATATTTTGCAGATAATTGTGGCCTGGTGGCATTTCTGGCAGAACTTAGAGGCTTTTGGGATCAAGGGCTACCCCCAATCGCCCTTGATATCAATAAACCCCTGCGAATGCAAGACGACCATATCAGCGTAGCAAGGCTCTATTATCATGCTGCACTCACTTTTGCCCTGCACGTTGATATGGTGGAGCTATGGAAAACCCATAACTTTCTACAGGATATGCTCCATTATTACAAACCCATGCCCTTCATGAACAAACTATGGTGGCAAATGATGGAGGGCATCGGCACGACAATCTACCACTCCCGACAACAACAATCTCGCCTCCAAGAAGCACAAAAGATCCAGGATGAAAAGGTATTGATTGGTGTGGGACCACCAATCCAATAAGCAGGGGAATAATGTTAGCAACTATGCTAATACAGAGAAAATAAAAAAAAGCAATAAAACTCCGTGGCATGTGTTTTGTAAGTCCACGTATTAATATCTGTCAATAAACTTCAACCATGGCATGTGTTTTGTAAGCCCATGAGTAGAAGCTTAAATAATAATAAAATAGCTTAAACTTAGATTTAGAACTTAGACTTAGGAAAGTTTCTGAAAGAGGATGGCAAAACCATTGCCCAAACCAACGACGGGATCGCCATTCGCCTCATCATGGATTCCCATCTACGGGTTGCCTCAGAAATCCTCGTCACCATGGTCGAATTGCATACCGCCAAGATGGATCGCATACCACTGAGCGACCTCTTTTCTTTGACCCTCACCATGGACGATCCCACTCAAAATTACAAGTGGGCTGAGAAGGTAGCAGAGAAGCTGTGCGAAGCTCTGAAAGCCAGAAAACCAACTACCAAATGTGGGTATCTCCTCCACATGTTGGTCACCAAACAGTTGGGGTCTCGGGCGGCTGTGGCCATCAAGGAGCTGAATGATCTCTATCCAAACACAAAAAAGTGAGCCACCCTCCAACCGACAGCAGAACCAGTCTCACCAGTCCCACCTACTAAGAAGCAGAAAGGAATGGCGATCAGCACAGAAGTTGATGTCTCTCACGACATTCTATCTAGTGACATCGGGACGGAGTATGCTGAATCCGGAGGGAGCCTTAAACCCTCTCAGGTCCCAAAGGAGGTCCTAGAGCAGCAGACAACCTTACTTCACCAGGCCCAACAATGCAGGCAAGTAGTAGCGACAGCAGCAGACAGCTCAGTGGCGGCAGGCACTTCGGGCTCTGATCCTATGGGCGTGGTTCCATCCACACAGGGCAACCTCCTCTCCATCACTTGCTCTCACACTCCCACCACCACCCCCACCATTTACTGCCACCTCCACACCCTCACTAACTCTCAAAACGGGCTTCACTTCCACACTTTCACAAAGGCCCTCACCTGTACAAATCTTCACCCTACTTGACTCCACAGTCAACGTAGATGATTTTGCATTACAATTACTAACCGCACTTCCATCAACCACCATCACTACTAACCCAACCCAAACATCTTCGCCAAGCAGTATCTCCCCACTCAGCAGTCTCAGTCAGTTTATGACTAACCCAGGTGTAACACATTGGAAGGCTCTTATCAGAGTCATGAGATATCTTTCAGCTACTATGGACTTTTGCATTTGTTATGGAGCAGTCGACAATGAAAAACTCAATCTACTCAGTGGTTACACAAATGCAAATTGGGCAGGAGATGTAGACACTCATATATCCACCTCCAGATTTACATTCTTCCTCAACAACAGTCCTATTTCCTAGAACAGTCGCAAGCAATCTTCGATAGCTCTATCTTTTTACAGAATCAGAGTATATCGTAGCCTCACAAGCTACAAAGCAATTTGGTTGAGAAACTTACTTTCAGATATCAGTCTAAATCAATATGCTTCGACATTATTAATTTGTGATAATCAAAGTGCCATTGCCTTATCAACCAATCCTAGATTTCATTCTAGGAGTAAACACATTGAACTGAAATATCAATATGTCAGAAGCAAAGTTCTCGACAAAGAGGTTAGATTACAGTACTATCGAATGCAAGATATGACAACGGATAGTTTTACTAAAGCATTAAGCTTGGATGCACACAAAAAGTTTTGTGTAGAACTAAGTTTAAAGGTCAAGGCATTCATGGATTTAGATTAAGGGGGAGTGTTGGATTATTCTCCTTCCTACTAATCGACTAATCGGTATTTAATCTTCATCCAATTGTTTATCCGATTCTGCAGATTCTCCCGTGTTTTACACAATCTGCAAAATTACAAGTGTTTTTACACAGTTTGCAGAAATACATGGATTTTGACAACAGTGTCGAGAATTTTTTCTCACTAGAAAACCCGACACTATCACCTTTTGCTACAGTCAATTTTCTCTCTAAGTGACATTGTAAAAAATTGCAAGTAAAAATACAGTCACGTTTTTGGCATTTTTTGCCTCTCAAGAATTTTGAGTAAAAATGCAGTGTCGCCTTTTTTGCATTTTTCGCCTGTCAAGAATTGCGAATAAAAATGCAGTGTCGCATTTTTTGCATTTTTCAAAGTGCCTCAAATGGTAAGAAAATGACTTTGGCAAAGTATGGGACTACCCCAAATATTAAGAAAATGAGATTTTGTGACACTGTTGCAGTTTTTGCCTGTGGCAGTTTAAGTTCATTTCTACAGAGTGTCAGTTTACGTTCGTTTCTGCAAACAGACTGTTTACGACCAAATGTCACCGCTTATCAACAAGCAACTTCTGAGAAAAATTGGATGAATGTCAGCAGACTCCAGCCAACTGGCAGCCGCATTTGATGACCTAATTGCTTAGTATAAATAGCTATTCATATTTCAACATCTTATTTCTAAGATCAAGTATTGAATAGTTAGCTCTCTCTCAGGCCTGCGAGCTTGAACACTCTTGAGCATTCTAGCTCAGTTCTTTAGAGTTGATTAAAGATCGCTATTGCGCTTATTGCTTATCAGTAGTTGCACTTAATTCAGACTTATATTTTAGCCGCTCAGAGATAGCTTAGAGTACGCGACTTCGATCCACAACTTGTTGTACTCATTTACATCTGTTTCGCTTTCATACTGAATCAATACTATCTTCTTATTGCGTTCAGCTTCATCTCAGAATGTCTACGTTTTTGTAATTATTCGCGATTGATTATTTGTTTGACAATTCAGTACTTTAAATGTTTGGCTACGTAATCACTGTAGTACTAATGATTTCAAAGTTAGTCACTATAAGATCGAACGTGATTTTTATCACTATTGTTTTGCTCGAAATTGATAGGCGTAGTCATGCATGAAGAAAGGGGAAGATAGTTTATTCCGCTGCACACGATAAAGTTTCTTTCGTGTCATTCAAATTCGTTTTATTCGAATCTTATTCGACCTATCTTTTATACACCTCTTTCTAACATGGGGGCTAGATCCGTTATTGGTTGGGTCGGTTTGTCCACCATATGTACCCTTTGTGGTTGGTTTGGCATGCTTAGAACATGATCCTTGAATTAGGACTTTATATTGGTATCAGAGCCATTTTAAGCAGGTTTTGCCATCAAAAGTGCTTGAGAAGTGAATCTCGACATTTTTCGAGAATGTGGTGGGGTAAGCAACAAAGAGAGTTTGGATTGCTCTTTCCCGTGGAATTATTTTTTCAAAGTGTAATCAATTGTGTGGTAATTGTACTACCTAGTTCATAGTTGGTTCAATTTTTAAGCACCTCAGATTGGTTTTTGGAAGCAATTTTGGTTCTCAATTTCATTATGTTGCCGATTTCTTTGCTATGAGCGCATTACCAAAGAGAGATTATGTTGGTTTTTTAAGGCTTCTTGTTCTTCACATAACGGTGATTTGTGTGATTAGTATTGGCTGAATTTTGCTTTTGTGATGGTGCCAGTTTGGGCTAATCCAAGAAAAGTAGGAAAAGACATTCAACAAGACAAAATTCTTGTGTAAAGTGTTGGTGGCTTTTTACACGATTTGCATGGCGGTTTCTTTGTGATTCACAAGTTCATGTTGGAATTTTTGGCAAACTAATATTGTAGACTTGTGTGAATCAGTAAAGCCATTTTTTATGGTATGAATTACAGGAAAGACGATTCTGTGATTTGAGAAAGAGGCAACCTGGAAATCTGTGGTTTGAGAAAATTTGGGCAGCATATACCCTATTTTTCAGTTGAGGAAATGTCTCATTTAGACAAATATGTGTGGATCATTGCTTATGCATGTGAAAAAGTAAAGCAACGGTAAAAACGCTCTACTTGCATTTATTCTCAACAAGAAAAGCTATAACTAGTGCAAGAAAACTTCAAGCTTTGCTTGAAGATGTGAAAACTTTAAGAAACAACAAAAAATAGCAAAAGGAAGGCTCCAATCGCATGCCCTCCAGCCGCATGCTGAGCGCCCTCTAGCTGCCACGGAACATATTGTTGTTTCAAACAACTAACTCATAAGTAGCACTTCTGACTCGGTTAGCAGTATTGGATTTAGAAAATATTTGAATGTATAGGTGTGGATCCAAGACACCACATTCAATTTGATTCTAACCTAGGTCAATAACAATTCTCCTTGAGAAATTAGTATTACCTAGCGAAAAATTGTCTCACACAATTTACATCAATATGCCTATGTACTAACAACTAGCTTATGCATGCAAATAACTTAGTTCAAGGAACACTTTGTAGATCCATAGGATAAAAGTTTGTACAAAATTTTTTATGATCACACAAAGATTCACTACATAGCATATCTCTACAGATATCGCCTAATTTGTACACAATACTTTGTTAACCAAGAATCATGTAACTTGGTTATCCTCTAAGAGAGAATATTTCTCAAAGAGTGTTATTTCACAATCCAAAATCTCAACCAGAGATAATCAGAAGAATATATTGTTAGTGTGAAATTCCTTCCTTGCATCAACCCACGAATCTCATTTCTCACTAAGATCAAGTTGAATATCACTAACAAGGAATAGGTTTCAACAAATCACCATTTTGCAATAGATTTCCCTAGTTCTGACACAAATCAATCAGACTTATAATCAGCCTCTCTTCTACCCCAAGAGTGTTTTCTAATTTCCTCATCTTACATCTTCAAACCAGATATCAAAATATCAAAATATCCTATCATTTCTGATTCTTGAAACTGGTCCTTCATCTATTCATATACAAATTCCTCTTGGAATCTATGATAGATGTTTCTCCTTGATAACTCTCTTCTCTTCCTATTTCTCCCCCTTCTCAATAGGAAATGTCACGAGTTTCCAAGGGGTGCATCTCAATCTAGATTTGCACTAGGAGAAGTTTCAAAGAAGAGATCCAAAAAAATCTTGAAAGTCAAGAAAGGTGTTGCATCATCGTAATCAAATACTGATAATGTCCCAACACATTTTCGTGAATGACTTATCAAAAGATCTTCACAGAGAATTGACTTGTAAATCAGAAAAATGACTTATTGAAAATTCATGTAAAGAAACCAATTTAGAAAATGCTTCCATTAACCATTCCTATGACATCGTCCAAGGTCAACATAAAATAAAATATCCATAAGGGGTCATGACCAATATCTCAAATTTTTGACAAAACACCCATTTCTGACTGATAGTATGTGGCATCATTTAGATTTATGACCCTGCTATGGTCAACTGATCCAGTTAGTGTTAGATCTTCATTTTGGAATCGCTTGCATCCCATACCACAGGTCATTCTTCCTAATCAAAGTGTCTCAAAATTCCGATTGATATGAATGGTTCATAAATCGTTTGAGACAAAAACAGCGGTACCATTGAAGTTCTCGAGAATTGCACATTCGAAGCTCCCTTCAACCTACCCATAGATTGCATGAAGACACAACAATTAGTTTAATTTAAAAAAACTTAAGTCAAACTCCTCCCACCCACCCACCCCTCCCCTTCCCTCCAAAACAAAAGGCTCGGGCTCCTACTAGTCGTGAGCAGGGGCCCGAGAGAGAGACAACAAATCCGAGAGAGACAACAGATCAAAGAGAGAGAGAGAGAGAGAGAGAGAGAGAGAGAGAGAGAGAGAGAGAGAGAGAGAGAGAGAGAGAGAGAGAGAGAGAGAGAGAGAGAGAGAGAGAGAGAGAGAGAGATGGCCGAGTTGGAGAGCGTCCACTCTCCATCTTTCTCATCAGTCTAGGGATATTCTTGTTGAAATGTATTGCTTATAAGTCGCAACCTTTATGGGTCATGTTTCGATTCATTTAAAGGTTTATGTGGATAGAATACACGAAAACTGTTGGCCTTATCTTTTCCCGATTAGAAAGGGTGGAATGCTATCCCAGAAGACTCAGGAGAGTTGGATAGGTGATGATAGCCAAAAGTTAGAGCTTCGCGTGATGAAGTTCCAGTGAATATTGAGTTATTCTTGATAAGAACTTAAGAATAACTGAATCTAGATGCATCTTAGATAGGACCCTAACTTTGGAATGACAATCTGTGCCATGTCTAGAGTAAGGGAGTACAATCCTTATATAGGCACCGTAATTGAGTTGGTAAAGTCTGAAACTTTCCAGATGGCAAGGATGTTTTTTAAACAACTCATGTGTCTTCTAAGAATTGTGATGCACTCTTATGATAGTGTATGGTCTTGGAAATCTGGAGAGTTGTGATTGGAGAATCATAACTCAAACTCTGGGATATATCTGATCAATAAGAGAGGATTGAAATTTTGGTATATTACCTCGGATGAATAAACAAGATAGTGGAATTTTGGTAATGACTAATTAGAGAAAAAAAATAAAAGTATCTTTACAAAGGTTTTTTTTTTAATTTTAGAATTTTTGTAGCCATCTTACCAAATCGACTATGTTTATTTGGGTAAAGACCGCTAAAAATGCATCTGATTTTGCTCAAGTAGTTGTAGAGCATCTGTTTAGACTTTACGGATTACCAAGTGACATTGTAAACTTCTGTTTATCATTTTATTGCAAGTGACTTCAGTATTTGAGTTTTCGATATGTCCTAAAATAGTGATTTTTGCAGGTGTTTTTCCAACCAGATCAACTAAACAAGATATGGTGGTTTGTAGCTCAAGTTGAACCACGTTCACGACGAGTATTTGAGGGTTCAAATGTTGAGAATGAAATGGAAAATGTTCATTTTAACTATGAGATTGAGCTACCTAGAGATGTAGTAAATCGTCAAACCATACTTGAAGCACCCACTTCCATAGATGTTGAAAATAGAAATTCTAATAGTCAGGATGATGTAATAATTTTTGAAAGTGAGAGTGATGATGAAAATCATTTAAGTGGAGGTGAATTGCAAGATGCTGTCACTGATGAAATTGATTCTTGTAATTCTGAATAAAAATTGATTATTGCAATTCTGAATGAAATTGATTCTTGCAATGCTTTCAAATGATTGTTATTTAGCCAAAATAGAATCTCATTTATGGTCAAGTATTGAAAAGAATAGACACAGTTTGACTTCAATCCCATTTTTTTGGAGATAATGTCGGTGAAGATAGATGTACAGCTTCATGTTCCAAGAAAATTCTCATTTTTTAACAAATGTTGCAAAGGTAGTAAATCACTAAAAGCATGTGAGTTAATGAAATCACCACTACAAACTATGACAAAATCAAGTGTTGCATCATAGTCAATCCTCTTGAATTGAGCATATCCCTTGGCAACTAGTCTTGTTTTATAATTGTTCACACTACCATCTTGATTAAGCTTGATCTTAAAGACCCATTTGCAAACAGTAACATTTTGTATCTTTGATGGAGGATCAATAATTTTACAAGTATCTCAAACAATGCATCATATACTCACTTTTCATAACATCAAATCACTCTTTTGTTGCTACAGTTTCATTCACACTTGAAGGAACATCATCAAGTTTAAGGTAGTAATAAGGGCAATAAAAATTAAACAATCATCAACTTGTAATTGCTTCTCTCTTCCTTGTATTTGAGCCTTGATGGTTGCATTTGGGCTCTGATACCATGTTAAAATCAAAGGTTATGAACCTCATTTGGATACTAAAACCTTGAAAAAGCATTAAAGGTTTCACTTATGTCTAATAGATAGAAAACTAGCACACAATTCAACCTATTTTGCATCTAATTGGCAAGAGCTTTTGAACACCACAATAAAAACACTATGGTGCGAGGGTTGGCTGTGCGAGGGTTCTTTAGCTGTTTTGCAGACAAAAAACCTTGATATCTCTCAGATCATTGGGAAGTAACTCACATCCTGTCACACACGTGGAAAGTATAATACTTTGTTCAGATTCAAATCTATTCATTAGACACAAAATATCACATTCATCATTCATCAATTCCTCATTAAAGAACAAACTTACCAAAATCACCATCTCTTGATAATCTCTCGAAGTATGTACAAAATGGGCTCTCAATCCATATCAAATGATCTCAGACATGAGATTACGTGAGTGCCATTAGGGTAGACCCTAAACCCCTGGCTATCAAAGCCTTAGATCATGCATGATTACCCTCTTGGTAGCTCAAGTCAACTGTCTTATAAAAGTAGGTGGTCAACCTCATAAAAAATCCCAATCATCTAGGAACATCATAATATAATTCACTTTAGAAAAATATTTATTTAACTAATTCCATTTCATTATGAACATGCAAAAAAAAAAAAAACCTCATCATAATATAATTCACTTTAGAAAAAAAAAATATATATAACCTCATCATAATATAATTCATTAGAAATATATTTATTTAACTAATTTCACGTCATTATCAACATGCGAAAAACCCAAAAAAAAAAGTGGATAATCCACACAGAAGATATCCACGCGTGGATATCTTTAACTTCCGGTCCGGTCCGGTGAACAAACTGAAATTTGCGTGGATAATCCATGCGTGGATTATCCATGCAAAAACTGCTTTTCGACGCCGCCAACCTTCCCTCCCAAACAGTTACCGGAATTTTCAAAATTCAATTTCGCGTGGATAATCCACGCGCATAAATTTTTCGGCGCCGTGTCAGAAAAACACCGATGGACTGGCCGGAGGCGTGTTCAAATTTTTTTTGGCATGGATAATCCACACGTGGATGTTCCACGCAAACAAAATTTTGAAAATCGACTAAGTGTCGGGTCTCGCGTGAATACTCTGCGTGGATAAACACAGAGTTTTCTAGTTGTGAATGGAAAGGCACTCTTAAAGATAGATATAGTGATGCTCTCAACTCCAGCTCAACTCCTTCAAAAGATCTAGATGCAAATGAGACTTCAAAATGAAAAGCATGACAATGCGAAATTAGGGTTCTTGGGGAGGAGAAATAACCATAGAGTGAGAAGATAAATAGAGAGCGACCGAAATTGTGGCTTTTCGAGAGGCATTAAGGTCCGTGAAGGGCGTCAGGCCTTCAATATAAAGCGCGTCTGATCTGTGCAATCACGATGCAATCTTACGGTTGAGGCCTGCTGAGGTGCATCGACGACACATAAAACTATAAAAACCAAAGCGGAACAGAAAACTCATTTCTCTCTCCATGCCATCGCCTTCCATTCAGCTGCTTCTTCTTCTGCTGTTCCTGCTGCATTGCGCTGCAATCCGATCGCTCTTTCATTCAGCTGCTGCTGTATTAGGCTGCAATCGGCTGATAACACGATACCTCAATTGCTGTAATTGGTGCTGGAATCAGAAGGTGTCGCTCTGATCTATAGCTAGCTGAAGCTCTTAGGCGTTTATCGTCACATTTCACTCTTTCGCGCCATTCGCTAAGTTTGGAGTTACTAAGGTAGACAATCTATTTCTCGACCTATTTCAGATCCCGCTTACTTGAACATCTGCATTGTCTGCAAGGACTGCCCAGCGTTTGTTTGGAAAGCTGGGTCAAACTGCCAATTATCCATCCCGCATTGCGTAATGTACTACGTTTGTAGTACTTGAGCATCCGCTAGGCGTTCCTATGCCTGGAAAGTACTGCATTCTCCCATTCCGCGCATTGCAGGTTTTTGTACTCGAGCAACCAGTAGACGCTGTAAATAACAGAAGTACAACAGTTGGCAAAGCTGCGTTTTCCACTGCAGTTTGAGTCCTTGAGCATCCGCTAGCTAGGCTTCTCAGCTTTCGACTGGAAAGTTGAGAAACAACTGCATCTATTATCCTGCATTCTAGTTCTCAGTAGTTGAATATCTGCCGCCAGCTCTTTACTGCAGGGCTGTTTTACAAACTTTAGGCAATTTCTCCGTAGAATCATAGCTTAAACTGTAGCGTTTGGACAATATATCTCCTGAAAGCTGTCTTCGATTAGCAATTTTTCACATGAGCGACGTAGTTTCTTTCATTTGTTTGTAAGGTTTCCATCACTACGAATTACTGGTTTTCAGATCAACGTTGTACTCCATAGAACTGTTATATGAAGATTTGAAATCCACTCATTGCATCCCACATACGTATTAACTTGCTTAAAACCCAAATTTTGTCGTGCATGCGATCTCTTGAATTCAAATAACCTGCCAAAAATACTGTAACGAATTGACTTCCCAATATCTGACTGTTAAACAACGGGCTGAAATTTTTTAACCGAACTCCCAATATTCACCTCAAGGAATCAACATTTCTTGATTCTGCAATGCTGCAAATATAATTACCATTCTTTGCTACAATACTACAGTTTAAAGGATCCTTGTAGAAAAAGTGACTGAAATACGCTAGAAAAACTCATACAATTGCTTCCACTTGTTCAACCGCTGAAAGCAACAAGCTGGATGTGATCTTTATTTTAACCTTCTAGAGCTTGCCAATTAAGCACAATGGTGCGATTTTTTCTTTCTACACTCCATTGCTATCTTTCATGTGTCTAAAATGCCTTTTGATCCCATACTCCTTGCAAAATTCCTTAGACTTAGTGCATTTGTATTTGCCCCCTCTCTATTTGATCTTAGTATATACCTAAATGCATGCATCCATCTGCTTCTCCACCAAGGCCATGAATTACTTGAACCAAGCAAATGTGTCATATTTGGCTTCAAGAAGTATATCCAGATCTTCTTGGAGCAATCATCTATGAATGTCATGGACTATTAAGCTCCACCAAGAGACATGGTCTTCATTGGACCGCATAGTCACTATGGATTTTTTTTAAGCTCAAGGATCTTTTTGGCCATTGACTCCACCCTTCTTGAATTTCTCTCTATGGTGCTTGGATCTCTCGCAAATTGAGTGTTGTACTTTCTGCAAACTTGGTAATCCATTCAACATTGTTAACTTGCTCATCAAGTGCAAAATGCTATAATTGGATGACCCATCTTATGATGCCATAACTTAGATTGAGGTTGATGCCAATCCATATCCTCCAAGTTTGGCTACATCAAACTTGTAAAGATCACAATTATTGTCACATTGATTTGTCGCAACCACTTTGAAGTCATGATCCACATCTTTCATCAAGCAAGCATCATTGACCTTCAAACATTAATTTGCCATGACTCCAATTGACAATAAGCTCTTATGTAGCCTGAGCACATAAAACACATTAGTGAAGCTTTTTACCTTTCCATTTGGAAATTGAATTGGAACCCCTTGAATTTGGCACTCTTGTCCATTGGCATAAGTGACTTTCTCACTATCATTGATAGGCGAAAAGCTTTCAAACCAATCCCTATTTCAAGTCACGTGTCTAATAGCACCTGAGTCAATGAACCACTTTGTGTCATCAATTTGTGAAGCTGATGCTGATGAAAATTAAACACATTGGGTGTATCATCCTTTGCTTCTTCTTTGCCTAAATTTCTCTACATCTTCACTTTTTCTTGTTTGACATCCACTTTCTTCTTATACCATTATGTAGCCCAATTGAGACAATCCCCAAAGATAAAGCCTATAATAACACTCAAAAGGAGACAGCGAAGCCAAATGTTGGCTGATTTCAACGAAACCCCAAGATACTAGGCTAGAGCTATCCAAGAGCACATCTCACCTTAGACCGAGGAGGGGTCTCTGAAGGAGGGATGAATGAAGAATGAGAGGTGAGAAATGCTAGCTAAGAATGATAGGAAGATATTATGTGAGCCTCATGGTGAATCCCAAAAGAAATGGAATGACCATGTAGGAGTTCATATTTCTAGGCAAGTAGATCCCTCTTAGAAAAGTAGAGTGGACCACTTTTTGATGGTGACCTCTAGTGGAGAGGATAATTCCACTTGTAATTGTGTAATTTGGAATTGCCACTAGGATGCCACCTAAGGAGCTCTCTTGCTTATTTAAGAGACTCTCCCTTTGTAGAAGGGAGATTTTTGTAGAAGGATGCCACCTAAGGAGCTCTCTTGCCTATTTAAGAGAGTCTCCCTTTGTAGAAGAGAGCTTTTTGTGTAGTGCAATTACTCTATGTCCCAATGAGAATAGCCTCCATGAGTTTGGTGCATCCATGAAGCTCCTTGATCATTCTTGTTTTCTTGAGTGATGCATTTATGATCTTGCCCTTCCATACTTTATATGTGGTTGTGGATTTAGTGTAGTTGTGGATTAGTTGTGGAATAGAGTAGCATGGATTAGATTTCTTTCGTTGTGGATTAGAGTAGGAATCAACATTGAGTTAGTCCTTGCAGATCCTTTGACATCCTAGTTCTTGATGTTTATAGATGTCCAAGAATCAAGAAACATGTGTTTCTTGATTCTTGGACCTTCAAAATGATGTATAGTTAATTTTCTTGTTCCTTGTTTTTTGTTTTTTGTTTCTTGAATACTTGTGGTTTGATGTGTGTAGTTTAGTTTTCAGATTGCACTGATATATTCATTTCGATTTTGCAACATTTAGAAGTAGAAAACCATTTGATGTTCAACTGAGCAGTATGCAGATCATTTGTTGAACATATTGGCTTGCATGTTTGGCTGTTTATGCATGTGAGCACAGTTCAAGAGAGACGTTCCTGACTGTCCTTTGACAGACGTGACAATATTACTATAACTATTTCATTCATTTCTGCATGATCTGGGCATTGAAACAAGATAGACAAACACCAAGAAATGCTGACAGAATCAGTAAACATTTGGCCCCGTTGCCCCTTGAACCCATACACATAACAATTGAATATGTCTTTTCTATATGATGCAATTAGAAACACTCAGGTTCTTGCATAACAAGTACACACCTGTCCGCCGGTCTGACGTGTTCTGAGACAATTCTGATCTTTAATCTGCAATGTCCGATCCATCCATCCACACTTCTCTACCCATTTCCTTCTATCCATGTCACACTCTTCCACCTAAATCTGATGTCAACCACACTCTTTCTTGCATTTTAGTGCTCCCGACATCAATCGACTACTACGCATTCCTCCTGCTTCATTTTCACGCTCTACCCCTGTTACTACCCTTGTTATTCGGCTTCCCAGGTATTCATCATCACATCGTCCAACCGAGTTCAACCCATTTCCATACAACAATTTGGGGGTGAGGAAGGTGTTATCTCTTGCCTCTGATGATGAACAACTAATGGCTTGCTACTCTAGTCAAGTCACTTGACTGATCCACTAGCCGAGTGACCTGACTGATTCACTAGTCGAGTCACTTGACTAATCCTCTAGTCGAGTCACTTGACTGATCCTCTAGTCGAGTCACTTGATTGATCCTCTAGCGGAGTCACTTGACTGATTCACTAGCCGAGTCACTTGATTGATCCTCTACTCGAGTCAATTGACTGATCCTCTAGCCGAGTCACTTGACTGATCCACTAGCTTAGTCACTTGACTGATGGACTAGTCGAGTCACTTGACTAATTCACTAGTCGAGTCACTTGACTGATCCTCTAGTTGAGTCATCTAGCTAAACCATTATCAGAGTCCACAACTTGCACATTAGCCGAGTCCACACTCACACACTAGCCGAGTCACCTGGCTCATCCACTAGCCAAGTCATCTCGCTGAGCCATTAGTTGAGTCCACCGCTCAAACACTAGCTGAATCATCTGGCTGAGCCAGTAGCCGAGTCCACAGTTGGAACTTCAACCGAGTCTATTGACTTGATTATCAGTTGAACCTTTAACACAGTCATCAACCGAGTTTTTGTCTTATCCATCAACTACTTACTGTGACATTTGATTGAATCCAGAGTTTTAAAAAAAAAAACAACAACAAAAAACAACAAAAGTAGACCAGACCTTACCAGATGGATTACCATTACGAACCACGTTCGATAGAAGAATACCCATCTAAAACGTTGTCACCCACATCTAGAAAAATTAAATATAATAGGTTCTCTCGAGTGAAGTCCCAAATAAATGGAGCTTCCCCAAAACCATTCAAGAGATGGGAACCTAGTGGAGCCGAGTCTTCACATGCCCAAGCCCATTTTCATGGTGCTGAGTCATCACACATAACATCTCACCTTAATGGGGCTTTTGCTAACCATGGGCCTCGTATTGAAAAACGAACCCCAAAGTTAAATCTACCCAATTATGACGGTAGTTCTGATCCTCAGAGAGTTTTACAAGTCTTTGAGAATGCATGTGAAGTCTATGGAGAAACATCCAACGATGCTATGGTCCAACTCTTCTCGATGTCCATGATTGATAAAGCACGTGAATGGTTTTTTAACCTGGATCGTGAAGATAAGGTTGATTGGCCCATATTGAAATAGTCATTTATCAGACGATTCAAACCATTTAGTTTGATCCAAAGCCCTTTTTGTCAAATTGAGTAACATCAAGATGGCAAAAGACGAAAAAGTACAAGACTATATTGAACATTTCAAGCGTTCAAAAATTCAGGTACATGAACAGCCTATCAAAAAGATGGTGATAATCTGGTTCTTAGTAGGACTCCCCCGATGGATTTGATGTGAGCTTAGATCTAATGATGAATATGAGAGTTTAAAGACAACTACGTCTAATGCCGTCATGAAAAAAGATGAAGGATCAGATGTTGATGAGTCAAGGAAAAGGAGAGCACATCGTGTTGTCCATGAATCGAAGCCGACCGAGGATGCTCGCAATCAGCTTTGGAAATCACAGATGGAGTTGCTTAACCAGCAACATCAACTACAAATGGAGAAACTCACTAAGGAGTTTTGAGATACCTTAAGGTCTATCCAAAGTAATATGCTTAGTCAAATACCCACTAGTACCTCAGGAGAAAAAAACACAAGGGAGACACTCAAGCATGCAGGGTTGTGAAGCTACTGGGAGCTCTCCAACTTTGAGGATATCAACCATTTGCGACAATAGGACATTTTGGTTAAATTGTGGCAATTTGCAAAACCAATTTTTGTGGTAAAGATCGACAACAATAAGCAATTGGTTTTATGTAAGCGAATGAGGATCTCCACTTTTCCAAGTGACAATCGAAGATGCCAATGCAGAAGCGGATCAATATAATTCGACATGAGTTGCAGTGGGTCCTGCAACACATTAGGGGTGGGATGACATTGGCTGATTTTGACGAATCCCCAAGATACTAGGCTAGATCTATCCAAGAGCACATCTCACCTTAGACCGAGAAGGTCTGAAGGAGGAATGAATGAAGAATGAGAGCCGAGAAATGCTAGCTAAAATGATAGGAAGATATTATGTGAGCCTCATGGTGAATCCCAAAAGAAATGGAATGACCATGTAGGAGATAGTATTTCTAGGCAATTGTAATAAATGTAAGTAGACCGCTCTTAGAGTGATCCACCTTTTGATGGTGACCTCTAGTAAAGAGGATAATTCCACTTGTAATTTGTGTAATTTGGAATTGCCACTAAGATGCCACCTAAGGAGCTCTCTTGCTTATTTAAGAGACTCCCCCTTTGTAGAAGAGAGCTTTTTGTGTAATGCAACTACTCCATGTCCCAATGAAAATAGCCCCCACGAGTTTGGTGCATCCATGAAGCTCCTTGATCATTCTTTTTTTCTTGAGTGATGCATTTATGATCTTGCCCTTCCATTCTTTATGTGTGGTTGTGGATTTACTGTAGTTGTGCATTAGTTGTGGATTTTTTGCTTTTGTGGATTAGAGTGGGAATTAGCAATGAGGTAAACCATTTAGGCTGAGATTGTGAGTCATCCTTGCAGATCCTTTGACATCATAGTTCTTGATGTTCTTGGATGTCCAAGAATCAAGAAACGTGTGTTTCTTGATTTTTGGACCTTCAAAATGTTGTCTAGTTAGTGTCCATAGATTCCAACACAAAGAATCTATGAAGCGATTTCTTTGATTTACTCATTTCCTTATATCTGGATACATGGTATTTTTGCCCATTACTAGGTGGTTGGCCTTCTTAATGTGATCTTCTTATTACAATGCCAGATCAGGCTCACAAGCGCAAAAACCATGCAAGCCTAGAACATTCATCTAAAAATAAGCATGTATTGCAGATGAACTCCATTCAATTCCTACTTCTATCTACTGTAAACATTGAGAAAACAAACAAGATTCTAGGGCTAATCTAACATATCAACATAAATGGCCCAACAAGAACGAGAAACTAGCTAACAAGCCATTAAAGGGCAAGGATCAAGAAATAACCATTTCTTGATTCTTGACCTTCTCAAAAACATCAAGAACTGGACTGTTAGGAATTATGCAAGATCTACACCACAAATCCAGCCTATTTAGTTTACTTGAAGCTTGTATCAAAAGAAGAACAAGAAAGCAAGAAACTAATCCACTCTATTTTTACAACACAATTACAACAAGATTTCTATTCTAGTTCCACAGCTACATTAATATAGAAAAACAAGATCATGAAAGCTTCACTCAAGAACACAAACATGATCATGGAGCTAAGATGAAGGCCCAAAACTCGTGGAGGATCTTCTCATTAAAGCAAGACAAGAGCATTACAATCAAAAAGCTCCATCACAAGTGGAATTAGCTCCTTCACTAGAGGTCACCATCAAAAGGTGGCTCACTCTAATTATTTAAGAGGGGTCTACCACATTAATTACAAATGCCTACACATACTAGCTCCTACATGGTCATTCCTTCTCTTGCGATTTACCATGAGGCTCACATGATTTTAAACAATGTCCTAGCTAGTACTTCTCGGCTCTCATGCTCAGCTCTCATCCTCATCCTTCTCTTCTCCCTGAGGGACCTCCTCGGTCTAGGGTGAAAGATGCTCTTTAGAATAGCTCAGCTCGGCATCTTGGAGATTTCTCGGAATTTTTCAACACCATCCCCTTCTAATCTGTTGCGAGACCCACTGCAATACATATGGAATGACGTTGTTTCGGCTTGGCGCTTGGAAAAGCATGGATCTTCTATCGCTTTTGTAAAACAAAGTGCTTATTCATTGCAAAATTATTTCACAAAATTTGAGATTTCCCAATGGTCCTTACATTCATGCCCGCTTGACAACCTCCTACGAGTTCTGCTCGCCTTGTCACCTTGCAGATTGCTTTCGTGCTCTCATCTTTCTTCTTAGGGCTACTTCGAAGCGTAATTTGCTTTCGAAGGGTAATGGCCTCAGATAGTCTCCCACCTTTTCAATAAATCCAAACTCTTGCCCAGTCTTCCACCATTGTAAAATAGCGAGAGGACATGAAGGCCGCTCTATAATAGAGTAGGCCGTGGTGGTCATCTTCTAACTGGAGAGATACATTGGGGTTGTTCCAGAAACACTCTTGATTCATGAAAAAGGCCATGGATCTGCAATATTCGACACTCTCCTACATGCACAAGTTAGCGTTGGATTTATACTTGTGGCCAAAATCCAGTAGCTGCAGCCTCAGGTCAACGGGCTTTTAGAAATCCCTAGGATCACTGGCCAGTTGACAACTTCAATGCATGGTCGCTCTGATATGATAACGTCAGCGGAAGAGTGTTAGGATGTGCCTAACCCACCACTCTTGTAATCCATGATTAGTTATAGATTGTTTAGTCTATCTGATCAGATATGCTACTCTGAATATATGCAATTACTAGATGTATAAAATACATATAGTAGCAAACGAATATATACAGAATAGAATTACACATGTGAGCGAGACAATTTTGTAAGCAGGATCCACAGAGATCCAAGAAGTCCGCTAGTAAGCGAGACCCTACTTGTGAGAGAACACGGTGTGAAGTCTGCTTTTGTAGTCTTTTTGGCTCATTGGCAAACATCACGTGTCTTGATGATAGCGAATGTATTTTTAAAAATTGATGGCCACCATAAGCCCGCTCTAAGTATAATCTTAGTAGTCGCTTCGGCAGAGAAGTAACCGCCACCAATGCCCTCAGTGACCGCCACCATTGCCCTCATGTGCCTGAGACATAATTGGTCATATCTCATATTCAAAAGTACATCTTCGTATAACACTGTCAACACCCTGCTTTTATAACTATCCGACGATAAGTTGAAAGGGTGCTGCCTTGAGCAAAAATTTTCTTTTAGCTACTGTATCTAGCCTTTCTTTGAGTTTGCCAGTTGTAAGGAACTGAGTGATTTCCTCAGCCCATAGTGGAGTGGCATTGATCTGGAAAAGGCATGCATCAGGTAGATCGTTGTTGACTGGTGCATCAGTCTTTTAGCATTGGAAACTCTGGAAAGGTTGTCGGCCATGAACTATTGTGTGCCTTTCCTAACGACGATGCAGAATGTGAATTCCTCAAGTATTAAGAGCCATCTAGCTATGCGTCCAGTTTTACATGATTTACTTACAATATATAACATTGCTTGATGGTCTGTATAGAAAGCAAAGGTTTGGCCTAGCAAATAGTATCAGAGTTCTTGTACAACGTAGACCATGGTTAGTGCTTCTCGCTTTGTTGTTATATAGTTTACTTCAGTAGGCACCAGTTGTCTGCTCAAGAAACGTATCGAAAAATCTTTTCCATATTCGTCTACTTGTGCTAGGACACCTCCTATGGCATACTTACTTGCGTTGGTATGCACGTGGAATTCCTTCGTGTAATCTGGGGAACAAAGTATGGGTTTGGTGGTAAGTGCTATTTTTAATTCCTCAAAAACTATATGCGTTCCTCGATCAATCTAGGGTCGACCACAACTAAATAAATGAGTCTAGCCTTACCAGCGTAGTCGATTATAAAGATGCAGTAGTAGTTAATATGGCCTAAGAAGATGTAAAATTCTTTCACTATTACGAGTAAAGGCATCAAAACTATAACCTTGATTTTAGAAGGATTGGTAGAAATACCATCCTTGAAAATAATATGTCCGAGCACACACCCATGGGACAGATTTGACATTTTTCAGGGTTTAGTGACATACCAAACCTTTGATAGCGAATGAATATCTTTTCAAGGGCTTCAAGGTGTTTGTCTGCGGAAGAATGTACACCTAAATCATCAAGATAAATCTTGACAATGCGATGTAACAAATCTTAAAACGCCATTTGCATGACGCGTTGGAATGTGGAGGGGGCATTGCATAAGCCAAAAGGCATTAAGTTATAAGCATAAATGCCATATTCTGTGGCAAAAGTCGTCTTGTGTCTATCCTTGGGGGCTATTTGGACTAGAAAATAGCCACTAAAACCATCTAAGAAGCTGAAAGCTTCAGCTCCTGCCATTTCCTCGAGTATTTGTGTTGTTAGGAGAAATGGGAAGTGGTCGTTTTTAGTAACTGCATTAAGCGTTTTGAGATCAATGCATATACGAAGCTTGTCATTTTCCTTGAGAACTACCACAATGGGCGATACCCAATCCGTGTGCTAGACTTCATAAATGAAGCCAACATCTAGGAGCTTCTTGATATCCTCGTCAATCCGTTCATGATAAACCGGGTTACAATGGTAAGGCTAACATGGAGGATCTTCTCATTAAAACAAGAGCAAGAGCATTACAATCAAAAAGCTCCCTCACAAGAGAGGGGGGCTCTTAAATAAATCAAGGGGTTGCCCATGTAGAGCCTAAGTGGAAATTCCACAAATTACAATTTACAAGTGGAATTAGCTCCTCCACTAGAGGTCACCATCAAAAGGTGGCTCACTCTAAATATTTAAGGGGTGTCTACCACATTAATTACAAATGCCTACACATACTAGCTCCTACATGGTCATTCCTTCTCTTGGGATTCACCATGAGGCTCACATGATTTTAAACTGTGTCCTTGCTCGTACTTCTCGACTCTCATGATCGGCTCTCATCCTCATCCTTCTCTTCTCCCTGAGGGACCTCCTCGGTCTAGGGTGAAAGATGCTCTTTAGAATAGCTCGGTTCGGCATCTTGGGGATTCCTCAAAATCTGCCAACAATTAGTTTTTATGTTTCTTGAATACTTGTGGTTTGATGTGTGTAGTTTAGTTTTCAGATTGCATCGATCTGTTCATTTCAATTTTGCAACATTTAGAAGTAGAAAACCATTTGATGTTGAACCGAGCAGTAAGTAGATCATTTGTTAAACATATTGGCTTGCATGTTTGGCTGTCTATGCATGTGAGCACAATTCAAAAGAGACCTTCCTGAGTGTCCTCTAATAGGCAGGACAATATTACTAGAATGATTTCAGTCATTTTTGCTTGATCTGGGCATTGAAACAAGATAGACAAACACCAAGAAATGCCAACAAACTCTGTTGACAGGCATAATAAGAAGCATGAGTTGTAAAATTGATTCTAAAGAAAAGAATCAAAAAATACCAAATCACCTGGCAAAGTAAAAGCCAAAGATTAGTGGCAGAGTATGTTAAGGGTAATTATGCAGAGTTGATTACCACATATCTCAACAAAAATATCCTTAATTGCCAAAATGCCTACATATAGAGTAGGGTTGGTAGATGATAAGGATAATCTATTATTTTTTTAGATTCAACAACATTCTATTGCTCAAATTGGAATAACTCTTTCTGTTTGAGTACCTTTACCATCGACGTCACAGCCAGTACCTAACTTGTCTTTGGCTATGAGACTGTACAGTTGCTAAAAAGTGTTGCTACTTCTGCTATTGTTAAGAAATCCACCATTGATGTTGATGGCTGGGTTTGTCATTCAGTGGACACTACAACATACTTACACTATGGAGTCTGATGGTGATGAGGATAGAAGTGTAGTTCATTCAAGGAAGAAGAAGAAAATGATACACTAAGAGCTTGGTCAAATTCGCTTATTTTCTTGGCCCCAAGATATATGCTAGCAAAAGATTTGATTGTGCCATATTGTACTTGGCCAATTTTATGCCATACTCTTATGAGTTTTTTGATAACTATTTTGTTAAAGAATTAAGATAGACGAGGAATATCAATTTTATTGTATTAATTAAGTTAATTAAGAGGCGTAAAGGGACTTTTATGGGAGCTTACCAAATTCCAAGAGACCGTAGAGTGGTTACAATGCCTTATTGTTTAAAGTATTTATGTGACTAATTGGTTATAGATAGTTATAGGAAACAATATAATACACATCTACGGGGGCATTGCTACTAGTTGTTTGGACATTGGTTACTGTTGGATTATTCTACTATCTGGAGTGATTCATTCGAATAATCGATCTTTAATCTACATCCATTTTATTATGTAGTTCAGCAGTCTTATTTGTGTTTCTACACTATCTGCAGAAATACTCGGGAATCACTCATCAGGTGGCTTGACATATCAGACAACCTCCGACATATTGGATGACTCCGACGAAAGTCGAAAGAGTCTAACATGTCGAAGGATGATAGTTACATTCTGCCTAATAGGAAGCTATAGACTTGACCTAACTACTTTGCAAGTAAATTTCCAAAAAGTCCTAACTGGATGGAAGACAATGCATTTATGACTAACTACCAATTGCGATCTACAACCTGATTAACTATCCTACTGGATGAGCTTAACTTGATTTAGTATAAATAGTTGCTCCTAATCTTCAATGTGTGGTGTCAAATTTTAAATATCAGATAATTGATTTCCAATTGTAGTAATTATGTATTCTAGGTATTCTTAGAATTCAAATATTGGACATATTCCAACTAATTTGTATTCATAGAATAAATATTTATGTGAAACTTGAAGCCATTAACCTTGGGAAATGTGTCTAAACATTAGATATCTGCCTACCTCTTGTCTATTTGTTCATACAACTTGTCTACCTCTATCCATAGGGTATAAGTCCATCTGAAGCCACTTTACTATTTCTATATGACGAGTGAGTGGTATTTGGACAAGTTCTCAATAAAATTTCCACCATTTTTATAATTGACTTTATGGAAGTATGATTGTCATTTTTGAATTTCCAATTTCTATGGTAGACTTTATAATTAATCAATTTTTGCTCAACAAAACAAGAGAATAAGGTTTTTGCACTACAACTAACTTGGGTATGTTGGAGTTTAATCTTACTCCTACTCATTCTAACTGCCCTATTTCCTTTTCATGTAAATCACTCTCTCAAGTAGTCTGTAGAGAATGAACTATTTTTCAACAGTCTGTATTTTTACACTAATTGTCGCTACAATTTGTATTTTTACTTAGGAATTTCCACATTCGAAAACTTCGACATTGTCCTTTGTCACCTTCGCGCCATCCTGACCAAGTAAGTGTTTTGCGACACTTGTGTTAACTTAGTTTTTAGGCCAGTTCAGACACTTCTAGCAAAGCGACACTGCTTTGCATAAAATGTGAAAAATACGAAAAATACGACACTCTGCAAAACTATCTAGGATTCCAAGCACATACTATCTACGTCTTTACGCTCCAATAATAACTGTTCTAATTAGTCAGTTAATTAGCTGTTAAGCGATCTTGTAAACAGAAAGATAGAATAATACAAGATCTTCCAGTTGTTATAAATGTAAATGAGCGATTGAAGGGAGATAGAGATTCAAAAAGCTGATTCGTCAGATGATACATGAAATAGACAGAGATCTACGACCAAAATTGGTCTTTCAATAACTGACTTCTTAGAGTTAGTGATCATAGAGAGAGAGAGAGAGAGAGAGAGAGAGAGAGAGAGAGAGAGAGAGAGAGAGAGAGAGAGAGAGAGAGAGAGAGAGAGAGAGAGAGAGAGAGAGAGAGAGAGAGAGAGAGAGAGAGATAGATAGATAGAGAGAGAGAGAGAGAGAGAGAGAGAGAGAGAGAGAGAGAGAGAGAGAGAGAGAGAGAGAGAGAGAGAGAGAGAGAGAGAGAGAGAGAGAGAGAGAGAGAGAGAGAGAGAGAGAGAGAGAGAGAGAGAGAGAGAGAGAGAGAGAGAGAGAGAGAGAATATTCAAGCAATAGCTATTGTTTTGTTTTTGTTAGTAGGATCACGCGCTTATCAACACTATTGTTTTGTGGTCTGATCATTGTTTTACAACACTAATATACAGATTCGCTATGATTCCATTTCCTTATGTTCTTGTTGAATGTTAAGTAACTCTCACTCTTCTTCCGCAATATCACAGACAAGGGAATGTATGGTTGTCCTCGACACCTGATTGTAGTTATATTCCTTTACATCAGAATATCAGAATTAGTGAATTGCATGGCTGTCTTAGATGCCTAATAGTTTTCGCAATTTATCTGAACAGTTGTCTAAGACACCTATACTGATACTCTCATCAGAGTAGCTCATTAATATCCGTTATCCAAGTAATTTGAGATTCTTTAATAGGAATTTCTTTTTATCAACTGGCATCAACATCCAAGCCAACAGGATTGGTATCAGAGCACTGGTTTTTTAGATTACTAAAGTTGAAGGTATCTACATGTATAAGAACCTAATACGTTCTTGTTTTTTCAGAGCTTGTTCATATTCTGTTTGTGTAATCTCTGTTCCTCGATTAGAATAGAAGGTTCATCCTGAGAGATTTGTCTGATCAATAAGTTCAACGAAGATGATTTCCACATGTGAAAATTCAAGATGAGGATGTTCTTAATCGAGAAGGAGCTATGGGGATATGTAAGCGATTCAATAGCCAAATCCGCAGAACCTGAACTGCTTCCAGCATGGGAAGCAAAGGATGGCAAAGCACTTGCCATTGTATTCTTAAATCTAAAGGACACTCAGGTATCAAACAACACCACCTCCAAAGAAATGTGGGATATTCTTACAAGTATGTACGAGACTTCAGATATATCGACTTGTCTCTTTTTGAGGAAGAAGGTCCTAACACTCAAGATGAGCGAAGGCAACTCAGTCAGCGATCACCTGAATGAATTCAAACAGTTGCTGAATCAACTTGCTATCATAGGTTCTCCTATTTCAGAAGAAGACTCAACAATGTCTCTTCTTGCCAGTCTTCCATCCTCCTACGACGACCTAGTATTGCTTTTGAACAATACTCCTGCACTGTCTCTCCAGAAGCTGACAACAAGCCTATTGCAGGAAGAAGTAAAGAGAAATAGCTTATCCACAATGAGTACCAAGTCAATGGCATTGTACTCTAATAAGAAGCAATCCAATAAGAAGAACTTCAAGGACAAGAAGATGACGACAGAGCAGTCGGATTCAATGCAACAATCGCAACAATAGTACAGTCGTCAACAACACTCATTCAAAACCAAACTCTTTTGTAGGTATTGCAAAAGAGCCAATCACGACATAAAGGATTGTCGCATCCTCAAATACAACAAAGCAAGGAAGAAGATGCAGCAGCACCAAGACGAAGTGTGTCAAAAATTTCCAAGAGGATGACAAGGTGCTGATGGTACAAGATCAACCAAATAGAGATGCCTATCAATGGTACCTTGATTCAGGTGCTTCACAACATATGACACCATGTAAGAACCTTTTCCCTCACAACAACAGACTCAAAGTGCATTTTCTTTGGCACCTCGAGCACCCACAAAGTCAAAGGCCAAGGCACTGTTCGACTTCAATTCCCTAACGACATTACTAGACAATTGGATGGTGTACTTTATGTACCCAAATTAACAAAGAATTTATTATCTATTAGGGCCTTGCTCCTTGTGGATCTTCTCGGCCCCTTCGAAACTTGATTTTGATCTTCCAAAAGATCATTTTCAAGAGGCTCCTCCTCAGGTGTTGCAAGATCTTCATCACCTAAAAGATTAGATGCATTTGGAGACATGAGAGAGAGGGGAAAATCCGGGTATTTTGAGCAGTGTGGAGAGAGAGTAGAGTTGGAGATTTGTCAAGTTCCATATCGGGCGATTCAGAGAAGGACAGCCGAATGGTTGCATTGATGATCAAACTAATGTTGAGCAAAGTTGATGTTATGACATGTATTGTTGCATAGAATTGTATATTAGAACTCAAAATGGGCCCTTTGTAAAGATGGTTTTTTTTTACTTCGCACATATTGAACATCCAAGTGGCCCAATAAATTGCGTCCATCTGTGACAAACTGTAACAATACTTGACGGACAAAAAAAATTTTGACATACTCGGCCAAAATTTGGAGATTTTTAAAAATCCCACCGGGCAGAACATACAATTGTGATTGGACCACCATTATTTCCCAAATACTCCTTGCTGCCCGTATTTGTAAACACGAGGTTAATTTGGATTCAATGTTCATGAATTGTAGTTAACGAATCTATGTAGGTTAGGAACTTTTGTCATTCTTAGGTATAACTCTCATTCTCTTTGTTAACTCGTGGGTAGCATCTATCAAGCTCCCTCCCAAATCATCAAAAAGTGAAATGTACTACCAAAAGGTACAATAAAAAATGGGTCCTTTTTTTGTACCACCAAACCATGCTTTTAGCCAGAAAGCTAGAAACACAAGGATCTCCATATTTTGTATGGGCCGAGCCCTCACAAGCTTAACAATCTCAATATAATCGAAAGGAAGAGTACAAATCAATGGAAAAATGAACATGGATTCATGTAGATAAGGCACATGAGACCTAGCAATGAGGATCCCCGTAGCTCACAAAGAGAAAGCAAAAAGTTCTCACTTGCAAATGAGCCAACTTGCTTAGTTATAGACAATGATCTTACTTAACTAAACATAACTATCTTGAGGGATAGTTAGCCATTGTTAAGTGTCATTTAAACTACATTGGGCCCTTATTGGCCTATTATGCTTATTAGTTACTTTGGAAGGCCCAAAGAGGGAACCGCCTTGTTCTTAAGGCTAATAGCTCTCTCTGGGCCTACAAAGCTTACATTGGATATACTAAAACTATATGACACTTCTCCTACTAAAACATTTTGTCCTAAAAAATGAAGACGCTTGTCTAATCAGCTTGATCGCCTTGGTTAAGTAGTCATGATTAAGCATGTGTCGTCCAAAAAAAAAATGCCTCGTTACAGATCCAAAGATGTCGAATTGAATTCATTTTGCTAGCTTAAAACTGTAATCCTTGTTCCCATGAAGGAAAAATGATGGTCAAAGAAGAGGCTGATGAAGCACCATAATGCTTGTTGGCAACCAATTTGTATGGAATGGACAAAGTGTATCACTGCAATATTCTCTTTTGTCTACTTCCTGGACATCGTACCAACTCAAATGCTTATCCAATTCCCTTGGATTCTTGGTTTTGTCTTGCTTTTGGATCTTCTGTTGTAACTGCCAATCCATGTTGTTTGACCAATTTGATGAAGAAAATTACAATTTTGTCATAAACAATGGTAGTCATGAATTGCTATTTGTGTATAAATGCTCCATACGAAGTTGTCGGCATGAATATTGACCCTCCGTCATACGATGAACCATATCTCTGGGCATGCTGTACAAAATATATTTCTTCAAATTTGGTCAATACCTCATTCATAGTTGGTTGTGAACAATTGGCCTGATTGACCTCAAAATTGACTCTCGTGTCGAAATATAAAATTTGTAGCTGCCCATATAAATCGTTGAAAAATCAAGGGCCAAATATTGAAAATACATTCCAAAGTTGAACCAAGGATTTGATATTTTGATTGTTTCAAATAATGATTGAACAATCATTGTTGATATTACTCAATATAAGATTTACCAAGTTAGCATCCACTGAGCATTGCAAACTTCTCCAAAGAAACTGATACAAATTGTTGGCATATTTTAAAGTCAATTTTTAATAGAGTGTTGGTTGACTGAGAGAACATTCCCAATGATTATCCACGTCCATACATTTTGGATAAGTGCGTGAATTAGAGAATCCATAGGAATAGGGTTCTCCAATGGAAGTCACTTGAAGCTTGTGACTAATGGATCCATGAGGCATCGAACAATAATCCAGAGTATTGGTATGAGATGGATTTCCATGGAATAACAAAATCTTTCATTGCGGACAGTATCTTTGTTGCTTACCTCAGACTTCATTGAATTGTTGTCAAAAATAAAAATATTCTCAAAAGCTTCCAAATCGATTTGAAATGGTTCATAAATCGAATCCTTATAATAGCCACTCAATTCCAAACCATGGAATATCGGTGCCATATAGTCCTCATTCTGAAAGTTTGGTGAATGCCTTGATCGACTTTTTTTGAGCATAACAATATTCTCAATTTGACAATCCATAGTTGGCTAAAAACATGGTTTGGTGGTACAACATGGACATTCAAGGACACTACATTTTTATGGGTAGAAATGCACTTTTGTATTATTATACACTATTTCTAACTAATACCTTTGACTTGGCATAACTTTTTAGCTGTACTCGAAAGTATGTCATGTAACATATCATTGAAAAGCACTTGTCAAACTCTTTCTAACGCACCAACCTCCGCTTAAATTGGACTTACCACTAAAACGTTATGTCAGTTTTAAACTGGACTTAAAAAATTATGATTAATAAAATCCCCATACTTTTGACTTGCCATAACTTTTTAACTATAGCTCAGAAGTATATTATGTAACATATCATTGGAAAGTGCTCGTCAAGCGCTTCCTAACTCACCAAACTCCACTGAAATTGAACTTACCACTGTAAGTTATGTCATTTTTAATGTGGACTCAAAACAATTATGAGTAACAAAATCCCCAAAAAGTGAAATGTACTACCAAAAAGTACAATAAAAAAAAATTTGTACCACCAAACCATGCTTTTGGCTAGTTGCTTATTCATTGACAAGGCATTGATGTAGGTCAAGTTCCGGACTTTGATGGTTGAAGTGAAACTCAAAAGGATGTTCAATTATCTTCACATCCAGATCTGAATTTTGACTTTTGCATCACTCAAGTCCTTACAAATAAACATTGTTTTCATTATCCGAACATTACATTTGAAAAAAAAATCAACAAAAATAGTAAATGGTAGATACCAACTTAATCTATTATTCTTTGATCCAGTGCTACATTTTAATATACTCTGAATATCAATATATAGTCTAGAACAAAAACTTTCTGAAATTGCTGAATCAGGAGAAATCCATTCCTCACTCAAAAAATCAGGTAGAGGATATGGCTCTAACCTACCAACTAAACCATTTTTATTAAGAAAATAGGTGTGATTATAAAAGAAAACTCCTGACTCTAAAAGTGATTTGGGAGAACGTCTTTATATTGTAAAATATCGATATTCAAATGTATGACATCGATTATTCCTGCAATCGATTGAACTATTTGCCATTCAACAAAAATTGATGGATACAAATTTGCAAAACCAACAAAAATATCACAAGAAAAATATAATTTGAAGAAAATTCTAACTCTACAGAAATTAAATCTGAAAACTTACAATTGCATTTTCTTCTATCATTTGGATTCAAATCTTTAATGTTGAGCTCATTGTGAAGATAAGCATGCTGAACTAAAACTTCCGTGATAGATTAATCGACAGGTGATACTTTGAAATCCATTATCCTACCTTTCCAAGAGCTTCTATATATGTTATTCGATCTTTTTCTTTTCCGAAATGATCCTTTTATAGAGGGATGCATCAAAATCCATTGATATTTTTGATATATTCTTGGTATCCATTGATCTTTTGCATTTTTTTCATTGCAAATATTGATTGCATCAATGGTTCCTCTTGGTCTCCGATTATGTGTAGCCATTAGTCAAAATTACGTGTACGCAGGCTGATAACGGAGAGAATGAAGAGATTGAGAGGATACCTAAGAATGACAATCCAAAATAAGAGAAAAAATGAAGAGAATGAGAGGTATACCTATGAATGAGAAGAAGTTCCTAAACTACAAGGACTAGTTAACTACAGTTTAGGGCTATTGACGTCAAATCAACCTCGAGTTGACAAAGACAGACAATATAAGAATATTCGGGCAGTAACTGTGGTCTAATCACAATTGTTTGTTCTGCCCGACGGGATATTTGAAAATCACAAAAATTTGGCCGAGAAAGTTAAAGACAATTTTCGTCCATCAACCATCGTTACAGTTCATCACAGATGGATACCATTCATTGGGACACATAAGTGTTGAAAGTGTGCGAAGTCAAAAATAGCATCTTGACAAAGGGCCAATTTTGAGCTATAATATCCCCTAATAATTACTTTGAGAAACCCTAACTCAAGAAGCAACGCGGATGGCGCGTGATACTTTGACTCCTGCATCTGTCACACCTGATTATCCCGACACCCCCACACTCTATCCTCACATTTTTCTCTTCTTCGGTATCCATGCCACCTATGGGGTGTCCATGGCACCGTGATCCCTCTTGCCAGGCCACTCCACCCATTTTTTTGTCCCATTCAAACTCATGTCAGTTACATTTCTGCCCAAACTCCTCCCCAACCTTCTCCTCTTCATACTCCTCCCCACTCTTCTTGTGATTGTCTTCAAACTCCTCCCCAAATCATTCTTGTTGTAGTCAACTCCCCCACTCCTTTTGACACTCCCTTGCCACCTCTCCATTAGTTGACATCTTGCCATCCTATGACATAGATGCGGAGAAGCACATAGTGGAGGATGACCGCGGTGGTCGCATCATCACTCGCATGAGGCAACTCATGCATGTGCTCTTCAACAGAGACATTTTTAAGGACTGGTGCAAACAAAGTGATGAGAAAAAAATTATGTCATTGACCAATTGTATAAAGAATTTTCAGTCTCCTCTCCTAATTTGGAATTTGACCGAACATGGATGGGACGACGCATGGGAAGCGTGCTGAGCCGTCGCAAATCAGAGATCCAAGAAGCAGTAAGACCTGGAAAATCTAGGCCATACAATGTGCACAAGGATGATTGGAAGTTTGCAAATAAAGAATTTTGAGAAGATCCAGATCATTTCAAGTAAGATCCAGATCATTTCAAGAGAGACAGAAGCGAATGGAGACGGTAGGGCCCTCACACCAGGGCAGTGGTGGCCAAGGTTCTTTTCATGCCCATTTCGTAAGTCTCCCCACCCATAAGTTGAATTTGTTTTGGTCATCATTCATATCTCATTTGTGGATTTGTTTAGTTTAAATTGCAATCACCGATTTGTCGGTTCATGCAGAAATCTGTCGTAAAGCGGTGTCCCACAAAATAGGAGTACAAGTATGCGTATTCTAACAACTTGCAATCATTACTCAAATTATTGGAGAGACAAGGAGTGAGAAATAATTGGGATGGATATTTAGAGGTATGTATTATGGTTTCAACATATATTTTGACTTTATTACATTCATTTGGACAGAAACTCTAACAACATCATTTACAAAATTTACACATCTTCGTTGCACGTAGGTTTCACAGTCTCAGTCTCATGCATCGCAGTCACATGAGTCTGATGACCATGGCCAGGACAAGGATGATTCAGCTGGATCTAATAATTAGGTGTTTCATTCTGATATATATTTGTAATTTGAACATTTATGTACCAATATATATAATTGTTTAAGTTAAGTCCTCTACATGGCTCTTCAATTGCATGGAGTCTAGTTTTAGGATAGAATTGAGCCATTTGACAGGGTTATAATGATGTCTATGGGAGAACCTTGGCCACCACTTCCAAGGTGAGAAGGTCCATAAAGTATCCTGTAGCTTCTTAGTGGCCTTCCGTTGTTATTTGACACAATCTGGATTTTTGGGGGCTCCTTTCTTCATAATCTTCAAGTCTTCCTTGTGTTTTGATTCAGATGGATATTCTAGATCTGAGGTATATATGGCTTAAAGATACAATTTAACTTCACTACATTCATGTGGTCTGACTTACTCTCATCACATTTCTCAGATAACTGAATCATATTAATTTGATGCAGGTATCACAGTCACAATCCCACGCATCGCAGTCACATGAGTCCGATTGCGATGTCAATGTCCAAGACGAGGATGACTCGGCTGGATCTAATTATAATTAAGTATATTTCAATAATCCAATTTGGTATGAATTTAAGTTTCCTTCATCAATTTCTAAGTGCTTAATATGTAACTCAAATAAATTTTGCAACTTTTTTATTAACAATAATGAACAAATGATTGTGCTTACCAACTTCATAAGAAGTGGTGCAAAAGACTCATGGGGTTAGATGGAGTCCATTTTTAGAGCAGAATGGAGCCTGTAAACTGGCTCCATTATGTCCTAAATTTTTTTTTTCTGATTTTATACCCTCGGAACAGGGTAAACTTTTGATAGAGATATACCAAGGGATACCCCTTGGTATAATCCTCGGTATAGAGAGGGTCACCAATAGCTTGTTGTGAGGGATATACCGAGGGCCTTTGGTATATCCCTCGATATACCTATTCTATAAACAACACAAAATTGAGGTGAAGAAGCCTTGATTACCAAGGCAATTATCGAGGATCTCATTCTGAGGTATATTTCAGGGTGTATACTGAGGGTTACAGTCTTTTTTTTTTTAAATTTCTTCATAAAAGCCTCGGTAATAGGGTCAAAAATCCTCTAGGATATTGTAGTGTCTATTGTCTTTTATATAGTGGATTTCAAGCCATGTCATCGATCCATGCCTAAGTTCTCTAGTTGCACATGTCATTCGTTGTTACAAGCTTAGTTGGCACGTAATCAATTTAAGTCTTATTAATTCATTTTTATGCATGTGCTTTCTCAAGCCATGTCATTGATCTGTGTCTAAGTTCTCCAATTGTGGCTTTAGTTAACACATCATTCATTATTATAGGCTTCATCAACATGTAATCAATCCGAGTCTTATTAATTCATTATTATGCATGTGCTCTCTCTAGCCATGTCATTGATCTGTGCCTAAGTTCTCCAGTTGCAGTTTTAGTTAACATGTCATTCGTTATTGCAGGCTTAGTTGACACGTAACAATCTGAATCTTATTAGTTCATTTTTAATGCCTATACTCTCTTTATGGACCATGTCATCTATCCGAGTTTGGGTCAACCTCTGTAGTCATCTATAAATTCGGACTCGTTGTAGGTTCATTTTTCACATTTTACTTTTTCAGGTTGCATGCATTGGTGGAGATCCATCCAAAATTTTGATGGGTCTGCACCACCGTGCACGATGGGTGTAAACCCATCAGAAATGTTTTGATTGGTCTCCACTCGCGCACGAGTTCTACCGAGTGAGTGGAGACCAATCAGAAAAAAAAAATTCAAAAAATGTTTTATGGGTTCTAATAGGTCTCCGGCGGGTGGAGATCCATCTCTGAATTTTTTTTCTTCAAGTTTGATGGGTCCGCTAGGGCAGGTGGAGACCCATTTGAAATTTTAAAAAAAAAGAAAAAATGTTCTAACTTAACTCGACCCGACTAACTTGACTCCAACCAAAATGGCCCCAATCTCTTCTCCACTCCACCCGACCCCACTTGACCCCACTTGACCCCACTCGACTCAACTCGACCCGACCCGACCCGACCCAACCCGATGTTCTGATGCGTCTCCACCCACCATGGCGAGATCAAAAAAATCTAAAAAAAAAAAGTTTTAACTCAACTCGACCTGACTAACTATCTATATACGTCTACTATCTGATGAAACATACCAACTTCACTCGACTTGACTTGACTTGACTCGACAGCTCAACTAGACTTGACTTTATGCGACTCCATCCCAACCCAACCTGACTCGATGTTCTGATAGGTCTCCACCCGTCGCGGCAGGTGGAAACCCATCAGACCACATTTTGTTTTTGAAAAAATTTAGATGGGCCACCCGCTGCGGCGGGTTGAGATCCATTCGAAAAATAAATAACAAAAAGTTCTAACTCGACTCAACCCGACTAATTATCTTTATACGTCTACTATTCGATGAAGCATACTCCACTTGACTTGACTCGACAGCTCGACTAAACTTGGCTTAACGCGATTCTAACTCGCCGACCGGTGCCGATCCCCTCTCGACTCCACCCGACCCGACTTGACCGAACTTGACTCGACTCGACCCGACCCGGCCTGACCTGACCTGACCTGCCTCGATGTTCTGATAGGTCTCCAACCATCGTGGTGGGTGGGGACCCATCAGACCACTTTTTGTTCAACACTTCACATGGGTAACTTTAGGTGTAGTAGATATTTCTATAGGACTGCATATTTAAATCTTTTTTAATAGACATGTTTCTATTGTCATAAAGGATGTTTGAAATTATAGATAGCCAAAGAAAGAGTTGTAAAAAGCACCTCCAAAAGAGTTGAAACTTTCTAGCACCTTTCAATAAATTTCAATAATTTTCAGCACTTGACATGGGTGACTTTAGATGCACATATCTATCTCTACATAACTCCAAATTGAGAAAACGATTGAGAGACATGTTTTTATGGTCATATAATACTTTTTAAAGTAGACAGCTTAAAAACGTATTGTTAAAATCATGGTGTTATACACTCAAATATGATATTTTCAGTTTTGGTGATTTTTATCAACACTTAAATGGATAAATTTGCATGCACATATCTATCTCTATAGAATTCCAAATTCAATTTTTTTTTAATAGGCATGTTTTTATAATCATATAGGATTTTTAAGAGTAGACAGGCTAAAAATTGAATGTAAAATTCACAACATTGTAGTCTTATATATGAAAATGTCAAAATTTCATCAGTATCCCCACGTGTTTGACACATCATATCTTACATATACCTTGTTCAAAATGAATGTCTCAAAATTTCTAATTGGTAAATGTATATATGAAGAACACACATGTGAAAGGATTTTATGTGATTCATCATAGTTTATGAGATATGATTTTTTGAATAAGTGCTTGAAATGCACACTTTTGTGTTCATTTTGGGATGACTATAGTGTTAAGGAAGTAGTAGCTTATGGTTTGTTGACTATATAGGATTTTGTAATTGTGGAGAGCAAGAAGTATAGATTTTAGGAGGTCTACTATAAGCTATCCTATTCTTATTGGTGATGGTGCCTTCTCTTGGTCAAGTAAAAAGTGGGAAACAATTGCTCTATTGAATGATTAAGTAGAATCCAAAGATTTATGCTTGACAACACAAGAGGAAATATTGTTATCAAATGTCAGAAGATAATGGCATTTCTCATACCAAGCCCACCACAATTAGAAGTGACCACCAAAGCCTTGGTATAGCTAGTAGAAAATCTTGTATTATGATGCATGTACTAAGTACATAGAAATCAAAAACCGTTTCATTAGGGAAAGAAAACTTATATCCCAAGAGATTGATGTGGTACATTGCAGGATAGAAAAGCAGCTAAGTAATATGTTTACAAAGCCTTTAAGTCACAGATAAATTTGAGTTTTTCAAAGAAAAGTTTGCTATATGTAAGTAAACTAGGACTTAAGAGAGAGTGTTAGACGAATTACAAGTTCTATTTCTCTTTTGTGGACATGTATTGACAAAATTAACAATTTTTATTTATATACTCATGTAGTTGATAATAGTGCCATGTTAACGTAACGTAGATAGAGTAATTCAAGACGGTTGTCCCATAATGTGGACTATCACACCATGTAGTAGACACTTAGATTATGTTTGAGAGCTTATTGGCAATCTCGAGTCTACTCCACATTTGTATTGAGTTTTGATAATCCAAATGCAATCAAAGTGATATTACTTACATTCTCTGTTTGTAGGCCATACCACAGGCTGTACCACACACGTGTAAACTCGTATTTCCATAATTGATCAATGCTTTATGATTGTTCTTGTTTGTTAAGTGCAAAATTGCTATTCTAGATCAATTTTTGTGTATAGTTTTTGCAGTAGATTGATTAGCAAACATCCAATCACTCTTGTGGATCTTGGGTAGATCCATTTAGGGTCCTAAAGTACTTACTTTAACATAGTATCAGATCCAAGTACAAGAGGTTAGTGTGCGATCAAAATGCAAATCCATTTTAGCAAGTTTTGTTGCTAGAAACTAGAATTGAGATGGCGAGTTTGAATCTAAACTTTGAGGAGGGAATTTCATTCCAAACTTAGTGAGAGTCAAGATCCTTACTGTTTATATGTGTGGGTACCTTTGAACCTACATTTAGTACTAATGTGCCTTAGATCCATAAAAATGGATGCTATTGTTTCTTGATAAGGTTTTTTGTTGCTAATCCTATGAAAAGCTACCAAGATTGAGTGCCATTGGTTAGATTTGATGCAGTGTCATGTTATCTTATTAATCTAGGCTAAAAATAAGTCCTATAAAAGTGTTTTACAGGTCTTGAAAAAGCATCAAGAAGCGTGAGTGAGATTTAGCCATTATGTTGTCCAAAAATAGTCAAAATTGACTTGATTTGATTGTAGGTTGATTGGATCTCATCTAATCTTCATTTCATCTTTGTGAAGAACTGCTAGAACCATGGTTAGAAGTGCATTTGGTGGGCTAGAAACTAAATGTTAGAGGATCACTACAAGAGAGACCTTTTGTGCGTTTCTAGAATATTAATCAATCAAACCAATTTTTTGTTTGTAAAATTCACTAGTAAGATGGATCAATTGGTGCTTTCCTTCTAGAAGCTAGTGAAAGACTGAATTCTACAAATTATTCCATTTGAAAGGTTAGGATGGAGTCATTAATGGTGCTCCAAGGCCTTTATGGATTTCTGATTGAAGAAGAAGATGAATCTCTTGGTGCACAAAAATTATAAGATGAATATTAGTAATGATCTTTTGGAAGAAGTATCTTCTTGAACAACAATGCTAGAGAGGCATGGGATTCTTTGAGATAAATCTATGAATCCAATAACACTTCTGGAGTCATCATGATTAGAAATCAAATATTGCAAAGCATGAGAAGAAGTGAGAAAAATACACAAGACTATGTGCTAAGAAATGTCTCAACAAAGAGTTAACCTCTATTGGGGAGAAGATTAACGATAGTGAAAGTGGTCCTTAATGTTCTAGAAGATGATTTCACAAACTTGGTCCAAAGTTTTGCCATCCAAGACACTTTGGCAACAATTGAAAATCTTCATAGGGTGCTAGTGGCTGAAGAGTGTATGATGCTCCACACTAATGCAAGAACGAATTCATTGTCATTGCATGATGGAGATGAAAAGCCAATTTCTCATTTAAAGTAAAAAAGAAGACCAATGGAGCTAAGAAGAAATATCCAAAGGAGCTAAAGAAGAGGAGGAAGCATCAAGCTCAAATGGAAAGAAGAAGATTGACAAGACAAAGTACACGTGCTTCTTTTGTGGTAAGAAAGGGCACTTTGCATTAGAAAGTTTCAAAAAGAAGAAGACACAAGAGAACAAACAAAGCAACATTGCACATCAAGAGGAGGAGGATGAAAAAGAATCATCCTTGATGATATCCAACTCATCACCATCATCCAAGAGCAACACAAGTGAATCTTGGTGGATTGATAGTGGGGCTACTTCCCACATGACTTTCCAAAAGGACTACTTTTCCACCCTACTCTCTTATAATGATATTCAAAGATCTATCTTTACATCTAGTGATCAAGAGTGTGAATGAGTGATCTGACAATAAAAATGAAATAAGAATTTAGCATACACAATTTAGATTACTAGAACTCTGATAGATTAGTCCTGTAGAAAATATAGTCTAAATGTAGATAGAGGCGCATCCTTTCTGAGACAATACTCAGTGATAACAAAGAGAAAGAACAATACAATTGCGCTCTGAACGACCGATGATTGTGATGAATTAGTTGATTCTCCTAATCGAGCAACTGATAAGTTGCTGAATATATACACATCGCTAACTAATTAAAAGAATGGTTAATCCATAGTTTACAATTTGGTTAAGACACTACGTGCTGTTGGCAGTCACCATCGAACAATATTTGATTTCGTCCGATCATGACGTGTGTAATTGTTGATTCATTGATAGTCAAATTGCGGTCGATTGTTCGAGGAAGGCCGAATAAGAGAATTTGTCCGCAGATGGTTCAGGATGACCGACCAATCGGGTATGGTAGAACAATCGATGATAGCCGAATAAAAGGTGGTCAACAAAGAAGAGGTGGCCGAACTATTGGATAACACTGTCACCGATTCCCTGCCAAAAACTAAAGAATTGAATTATCAAACAAAAGCAATATGAGAGCACAAAGATTTTGACATAATATTGAACGCAATAAAGGATAGATTGATTTAGCAAAATGATGAGCACAAGACAATTATGGATACAAACCGTGTACTCTAAGCTATCTTTAAAAACTTTGTCTGATTTGCACTACCGTTGATAAGCAATAAGCACTAATAGCAAACTTTAAAAGAACTCTAAAGAATTGAGCTAGAATGCCCAAGTTTAAAAGCTTGAGAGAGCTGCTAAATTCTACTTCAAATTTTGACCTATATATATATTTTTAAGTCAATTCCTCTACGTGGATCTTCATTTGTATGGAGTCCAGTTTTAGGTCTTAGTAGCCTCTTGTTGTTGTTTAACATGATCAAGATTTTCGGAGAATCCTTTCTTCACAAACTTCAAGTCTTCCTTGTGCTTTGATTCAGATGAATATTCTAGATTTGAGGCATATATGGCTTCAAGATATACTTTAACTTCACTACATTCATTTGGTATGACTTTCACTCTCATCACATTTCTCAAATAAATGAATCATCTTCATTGGATGTAGGTATCATAGTCTCAATCCCATGCATCACAATCACATGAGTCTGATTGCAACATCAATGGCCAGGACAAGGATGACTCATCTGGATCTAATTATAATTAGGTATTTCAATAATCCAATTTGTAACATATCTTTGTACTTGGAACATCTATGTATGAATATATATTTGTTGAAGTTAAGTTTGGTTCATCAATTTTTAAGTGCTTAAAATGTAACTCAAATGAATGTTGCAAATTGTTTTATCAACAATAATGAACAAATGATTTTGCTTGCCAACTTCATAAGAAGTGGTGCAAAAAACTCCTGGGGTCAGATGAAGTCCCATTTTAGGGTACTGTCTCAATTAATTTTGGAATTTTTTATTTATTTAGGACTATTTTCTACATATGGTACCAACAGAGCCAAATAAGAAAAACAATAAAAAATTACTAATTGTTGAAGTGGGATTTTCTCGAGTTCAAATCTCATTTTAATACAACTATAAGCCAAACAAGACAAATTTGATCAACGAGTCACAATTTAGTTTCTAAAATTTATTGAAGCTTTTCTCCAATAGCTACGAGCACCTAATACAATTGTAAATCCAAAATAATTTTGGTTCTAAATGTGAGCTTTGTAGGCCCAAAAAGAGCTATTAGCCTTAAGAACAAGGCGGTTCCCTCTTTGGGCCCTCCAAAGTAACTAATAAGGATAATAGGCCAATAAGGGCCCAATGTAGTTTAATTAACACTTAACAAGGGCTAACTATCCCTCAAGATAGTTATGTTTAGTTAAGTAAGATCACTGTGTAAAACTAAGCAAGGGACATCAATTTGTGGATCTTTTGGCTCATTTGCAAGTGAGAGCTTTTAGCTTTCTCCTTGTGAATGTGAGCTATGGGAATTCTCATTGCTAGGTCTCATGTGCCTTATCTTCATGAATCCATGTTCATTTTTCCATTGATTTGTACTCTTCCTTTCAATTCTAATGATATTCTATGGAGATCCTTGTGTTTCTAGCTTTCTGGCTAATAAAAATGATTTGGTGGTACAAAAAAAGAACCCATTTTACAAAAACAATACAAGCATTCATCATCCACAAGAATCACACACAAAGAAACAAGCAAGCAAGAGATAGGAAGGAGAAGATTTTTTTTTCTCTTTCTCTCAACTCTATTCTTCTCACATAAAAAGTGTTTACAAAATGTGTCACATGCCTTTTTATAGACATTCCTATGGTTAGGGTTTTGGTTCACGCAAAACCATGTGCCTTAAGAACTTGACTTTACAAAAAAGTTTAAACCAAACTACATATTAGCTACTTGCGTCTCTGGGCTCTCTCATTTTTTTTTAAAGTAAAAATTTCATGAAGATAAAAAATTCAACTTGGGTATAAACTATCTGAAGAGAGAGATATATATAAACTATCCTGAGAAACTTGAAAAAAATCTATCTAAAAAACATGAAAGAAAGTTTGATAAAAAAATTTTACCATATTTTAAGAGTAAGAAAATTTGAAACAAGTTGCAATTCACTTTGAGATAAGAAAGCCTAAAACTTTCAGAAAACAATGTAAATAGGCATTGAAGGGGGGTATTTATGTTGTTTTTTCATAGTTGAATTCCATAAATGCTTATGGGACAAATGCTATGCCACGTGTCAAGAAGACATAAGAATTCTATAACAAAGGTTAATTGAGAATGAAAAGTATTTTATGGGGGTCCATTTTACTAAAATGAAAATTCATGCCCCCAATTGTTTCAAAATCAACTAGTTGAAGAGTCTATGTATAACTTGAAAAGTGTTGATGTTGCACCAAATGCTTATGGGATTATTTGGTACTTCAATTGTGCTCTCTTTTTTCTCACCCCTTCCATGAACTTGATAATACAAAAGAAAAACAAATTAAAAAGTTATGGAAAGCTAACATAGGTAGCTAAAATAGTGTAAAAAACATATAACAATCAAAATAGTATTAAAAATAAATAAAAAATCCCAATAAAAATCAAAACACTAATTTTATGTAAAAAATCCCAAATAAAAATAAAAAATAAGCTTAAAAAAATGAAAAAAAATCTAAAAACATCAAAATAGTGTAAAAAATCCCAAAAGAAATTTATGTAAAATATCTCAAAAAAACCAAAAATAAGTTTGAAAAAATGAAAAAATCTAAAAAATTCAAAATAGTGTAAAAAAATTCCAAAAAAGTCAAAAAAATAATTTTTTCTAAAAAATGGAAAAACAAAAAAACAACAAAAAAAAACTCTAAAAACAATTTTAAAATGTAAAAGAATTTATAAAAAAGTAATGAAAACAAGATGAGTACTTTTAAACAATCATAAATATTAATAAAAAACCTTAAAAAATATAAAAAAAAAGGAGTATTATTAAAAATGGAGACTTAAAACCTCTAAGAAACTTAAAAACCCTACAAAAAAAAATCTAGAAAGTCTTAAAAGGTTTTAACCTTATTAAAAAAACTTAAAAATGGGACATAAAATTTAAGAGATATAAATATAAATATATATATATATATATATATATATATATATATATATATATATATATATATATATATATATATATATATATATAACAACATACATGTAAAAAACTGAAAAAAAAAATTAGATATTAAAAAAACATAAAAAATTAAAAATTGAAATGAAAAGTTGTGAAAAACCTTAAATAAATATAAAAATAATTATAACGACAAAAAAAAAAAAAAAAACATGCAAAAAAGTCGAGGGCTAGGGGCTAAGGGTTAAGGGCCAAGGGCTAGGGTTAAGGGCCAAAAGGCTAAGGCTAAGAGTTAATAGGTAAGGACCGAGGGCCAAGGGCTGAGAGTTAAGGACCAAGTGCTAAGGCTAAGTCGGCCACTGGCTATGGGCCAAGAGCTAACCGCTACGGTTTCATAATTTTGTTACAGTCTCATGATTTCGCTAATTATACTTTTTTTACAGTTTCAAAATTTTGCTAATTATATCTTCGATAGCATTGCAAATCCTAGCATAAAGTGTACTTATTTTTTTTCACTACATAGACTGCTCAAGAGAAGATGGTCCAGTTATTTTATTTTTTCGGAAAGAAGTGCTTGCATTTGGAAATGTCTTAACTGCTGAATCGAATGGAACATGTTTTTTCAGAGAAGTTGGTACGGATAAAAGTGTGGTCCTAATTTCAAAGGTCCTTTGCCATACCCTCATGGTGATTTTGATCACCTAGGAGACAATTACAACTATATTTTCGTCGATGTCATTGCAAAAAAAATATTGTGGGATAATGTAGATATTGTCAGCATGAATGAACTCGTTCTTGCCAACTGTCCATTATACAACATTGATGACATTGTTGATTGTATAAATTTTGAAGGGAAGTAGTAGTTTTTATTGTTAAATTCAAAGCCTACTATCCTAGTGGAAAAAACTTGCTTGTTATCGTGAAGTTGACTTCGATTACAACAGAAGAAAATATTGTGAATGCCATGATAGATGATGGAGACTCTTTCTACATGCAAAATCGAACAATGATTTGGTGTTTGCCAAAATTGTATTTGCACTCTAAAAAGAGAAAACATGTATAATTTACTGAACCATTAAGTGAGTGCTTTACGTATTATTCTAAACATTCAAATAAGAGGAACACCAAGAAAATGTCAAGCCATCATTATGGTTAAAAAATGGGTAACATCCAAACAACGTCGACAAGATCAGTAGATGTCGCAAACAGATCTGTTGACTACAATACAATAAGATCAAGTAAGTATAACTCGGATATCTTGACAGGAATCAAAGATATTTCTCATGATTGTAATATATCAAGATCAAATAACTACAACTCAGATATCTTGACAGGAATCGAAGATATTTCTCATGATCGTAATATGTCAAGATCAAGTAGCTATAGCTTAGATATCTTGACAATAATCAAAGATATTTCTCATGATCGTAATATGTCAAGATCAATATATAACTAAGATATCTTAATAGTTGTCAAGGATGTGGTTACTCATAATATATCTACATTCCCTGGTCCCTCAGTTGTGCCATACGGCTGGCATAGCTTTCTCATTTGAGAACTAACCAACTTCATCAAATCCAACAACCGTGAGCGAATCGCAGCAGGCCCCCTGTTGTGTAACTTTGCCTGTGCACTTCTCGAGGTGAAGGTGCACGGTTTCCAATGCTCATCCCTTTTGTCTACCCTCATGCCACACACTAACCTTTATCCGCCATCTCAAGCATCCAACTCCTCCCAACCTACAATTATTGACACAACGGCCAGCAAACGAATGCGTGGCGTTGCCTCTACATCCACATCTCCACCTGTTACCCGAAGACGTCCCTCCACTACCACACTAACCAATCCATCAACCACCACCACTTCTTCTTCCGTGCAACCCCCCACTCCGATTTTTGTTGTCGCTACCTCTCTTCATGTTCCATATCATCTGTTTCTGTCTCCATCCCTGTTTCTTCTGTTGATACCACTCCTATTTCTCTTCCAGTATCCACTACTCCATCCATCACCATCGCATCTTCTATCACTCCTGCCGCCACCGTTGCTTCCATTCCATTCAATCCTTCTGATTCTCAATTGTCTCCCATCTGGCATGGATGCAAGTCATCAATTTTTCACTCCCACGCCAGACACTTTCTACTCCATCCTCACCTTCTTCCATACTCCACACCACCCTCCAGTTCCCTTTTGTTCCTCCCATCCTCTCGTTCGGACAAACCGTCCTCACCCCTGTTTCCATAGTTGCTTCTCAAACCCCACCCGCTTCACCAACAAAGGTTGCCAAGGGCAACCAACCATTGTCTGATGCCGCATTTGTCCAAACAGTGTTTGTACCATCGCCAGATCGGACTGATCCTACCGTCCCAGATGGCATAAGGTCCAATGAAAATCTGATAGAAGACAATGATGACGATACTCCACAAGTCGTCGGGGCCGATACAACACAAGCCCCTGCCAGTGCCATTGTACCGGCTACTCTCACAAATCTAACGACGGCGTACCAAACTCTAGAGAAATACATCCTGGATGCGGTAGCGACCAAAGACATTCTGAAAAACAGGGTACTACATCTGGCGACGAGTAATACACAGCTACGAGCAGACCTCACGAAGCTGCAGCAAGAGCTGATTTTGGCTCAACAACACGAACAAGCAGGGCACCAGGAGATTGCCAAGATGCAACAGAAGGAGGAGGGCCTCAACAACTATATCCAAAGCCTCTCCAAAGCACTGACTGAGGCATCCACGAAGGTGTGGAAGCTTCAATCTAAAGTATCCCAATGGCTTGCTCCCATCCAGGCACAACTAAACCTTTTGAAAGTAGAGAATATGTGCCTAGGGATGGAGGTCAAAGCCCTACAAGAAAAAAAGCTCGTCTGGTTAACTCAACCTGCACCGGACTCAAGGCCGCTTTCTCAATCAGAAATGAATTTTCTACGACGTCAGGTCAGGTTTATAGCCAAATCTTAAACAGCTACCAAGCAGAGTTCAACAAACATCGGACAAGCGCAACGCACGAGCTCGCCTAGGCCAAGCAAGCCCTCAAGGCCTGCCAAAAATTCATGGAAATGAAGGCCCAGCCCACCCCCTTGGTAGTTCCACCGCCACCTACTTTTGACGCTGCACAGGCTAGTACAATCCAAGACCAGAGCCAACAGGCAGCAAGGGGATTTCAATAAGATCAAGGGTCCAAAGGCCAGGACCAAGGGCAGACGAATACGACTGTTGAGACGCGAGACTAGGACCAAGGCGCAACTACCAGCCAAAGCCAAGCCACATCATCCAGAGATTCGCGCATGATATCTGCCAGCCGGGCCTTCCGAAGACCAAAGTCCGTGGAGGAGAAAATCAACGAATTTCTATCAAAGTATCCCGACAAGTCATCAAGAGGCGACTGACAGATATCATTTTCTACTCAGACAATCAAGGGCAAAGAACTGCAAGTATTACCCGCCCTCCAACCACAACCAGAGTGGCGTCAGCAGTTGTTTGAAAGAGACCCTGCGGCCATCAAGGCCTACGTGACGAGTCCACAACAATTATGGGTGAATGTGCACTTTTTGCCATGTCCACGAAGATCCAAATGGGCGGAATGCGACACCCCTCTGGACAAGATCACACTGCAAAATTTTAATTGGCCGGTAATACCATCAGAATATGGGTGGACTACGGATGTAGATGCCAGAAGGGCTCTCACCATGTTCGCCAACCAATATATCAATTGCTCTGATCCAACAGTCCGCGCGACAGCCACTTACGCCCGGGACATGGAAACTAAATGGGACAATTTTCTCCCATCCATATTCTTTGATGTTAATAAGGCGCTACATTCAGACAAAATCGAAGATCATTTGCCAATAGCTCATGTCTATTACCGAGCTGCGCTTCAGGGTGATCCATGGACACGCCGATTCCAAACATGGGTCGACCAAGATTGGCTACGGGGGGCCCACAAGTCTCTTCACACGCCAAAGGACTTGAAGAAATTGGACCGCCTCAACTTTATGGAGGATGTTACCACCTACCTCATCCAGCAAAGTTGGGCAAAGAAAACGCTCTACGAAATCGGCAGAGTGCTGAGGGACCAGCACTACTTCAGGCCGTGGGTTTGTTGGGGGTATTCCCAACAAAGTGTAAATAAGTAAAATCATCCAATAAAATGTGTTGCAAGGGCATGGCATCCTGCGCGCGTAAGCCCATGGCCCAATGAGCACGCAAGTAAAGTTGAAAATAAAATAAACTTGACTTGGGCCTTGGAATTAAAATAAAACTAGAGGCCCAAAGTCATTTTTAAACTTAGAGATTACTTTTTAGAGTTGGGTCCAAATTGGGACTCACATGAATCTTGTGATTAACAATGTACTTTTTGTGGAACCTTGGATCAAGTTGGGTCCAAGATGAATGGATAGGATCGTTGTGAATATCAACCAATAGGATTGAGGGGCAAGGGCCTTTCCCATTTTATAAAAAGGCACTATTTGTACACTATTTTCATGCTTAATGAGAAGGAGGAAACCCTACCAATTTTGGAAGAGAAGCATCCTCATTTGCAATTCAATGCTTGCTATTTGCTCTTGTTGTTTTCAATTGCTTTCAAGTTCATGCTTTTTGGTTTCAATAGTTTATGTTTCTCCTTTAGCAAGTATAATGTGCATTTGAGCTAACCTCCACCCTCCCTCTATCTCTCTCTTCTATCTTCATTTCCCTCCATCTTTTCTAATCATGCCCTTCCTTTCACCTACAATCATGATGAATGTTAGTGTAGAGGAGTAGAGTTAAGGGAGGGTAGTGTTAGTGGTGAGTAGAGTTAAGGTGAAGAGACTTCAACCTTCAGTGAATTTGGAACCAGCTCAACTTTCAATATAAATTTTTTTACTGAAATTGAATGGCTAAATGCCCTTTAGCCCCTTCTAATGAAGTTTTTCATGGAAGGAAGGAGATCCAACGATCTCTTCACATCTCACGGTCCATGTTGCTTGCTGGAGGTTCGATCTCCACCATCCATCCTCCCCATCCTTAATCTAGTAGTCCAGATTGGTTTTGTACATTCAGTCCTTCTCCACTAGCCGCTAGTGCCCTGGAGACGCAATGGCCTCCTTCTCACTGTCGCGCGGGAGCTCCTCTTCTCTCTTATCTCGAAGGTTTTGGGTATGGATGCCCTCTGAAATCTGATCCAACACCCTTGCGCTTCCACGACCAGTCATGGCTAGCTTAGATCTGATTGAACTGATTAGGGCGCTCTACTTCCTGCTTTTACAACAACAAAAACTATTGAGTATAGAGAGATATCCACGTTTTTGAGCTCTCAAGCCCTAGGCCACGGTTTTTCTCAAAAAACTGATCTTGGCTTCCTGTTCACAGTTTTCTGACAAGCCAATCATCTTCCTCTAAGGTTGCCCTACTGCTAGGAGTGTGATGCTTCAAACCGTTCTCAAAACGGTGTCCATTTGAATGCACACCGATTGCAAACGCCAAGTAGCCTTCCTTCGGAATTTCAGAATTCCGTTTTGCTAAGGTTCTGATTCAGCCGACAACTCTTGTCTCCGAATCCTCACACAATCTCAAGCTCAACAAGCTTCTGTGTGCTAGACTCTGTGCACAAGTGCTTCACTTTTCGTCTACAACCCGCCGTAGACCCCGAACTCTCAGAAGACTGTTCTTCTCCCGAAGCTCTCTTCAACGACGACACTGTACTGTGTACACTCCCTGTACGGCTCTGATACCAACTGAGAATTTGCTTCGAACAGGAACATAGATCATGCTACACAGTAACACAGACAGAAAACACTCTCCATAGCAAGCTCACATAGCAACTATATTTCTCAAAATGAAATTACACTATACATATAGTTCTTCACTTAGGCAATCCATGCATGACCCAGGTTGTTGTTGGCGGGACACGTGTCCCATTGACTTGTCTTGTGGTGAGGCCAACTGATCCTTATCGACTGATATGACCCATAGTACAATAGCACAGTGATTCTACTTTAATTCTAATTGTCCAATCATAGTAAGAGGTGATGTTTTAGAGGTCCAATCATTTTGCATCATTTCCACTCTCATGGATCTTGAGCTACTATGAGTGAGATTGAGTCCACACTTAGTTTTTGATTGAGGGTGAGATTAAGAGAGATTGAGTCCACACTTAGTTTTTGATTGAGAGTGAGAGTGAGATTGAGTCCACACTTAGTCTTTTGATGAGAGATCTTGATGTCGCATGCTCCAACACTTAGTAGAATTTCACATTCTCTCTCTAATTGAGAGCTCAATATTTTGCCCCTTTTGTCACCAAAATAGCATAAATGAATAATTTTTTTTTCTCTGATTTCTTCATATCCAATAGCATTATCTCTCTACCCGAGAGCAAGCCGATTTTATACTTAGTTTTTTTTTTCATCCAAAGTTGCCTCTCATTATGCGTGATGAATGGTTTGTGATAGATGCATGTGTAGAGTGCTCTTGCTTTAGATTTTTGAGCTAGTATGCTTGTATCTTATGCAAGATAGATCTATGTGCAATCACACACATCTTAGGAGATTATTCACATTGTTTGAGATGTCCTCACATGTGTGAAAAGTGCACATGGTATCAGAGCCTACCTAAGATTGATTTGTATCTATCAAGTGTGATGAGATTTGTATCTAGCCTTGGAGGGTGTAGTTGCATCTTGGTAGCTATCCCTGGGGTAGATATTCAAGAGATATCTAAATCACACGGATTAGGTTTATGTTGGGTACTATATGAAATTGACTGCTCAGACACGTGTGAGATTAATGAACTTTGACTTGATGGTGTGTCTCCAAGGTTGATCCAAAACAGCACCTACAAGAAGAAGATATAGCATCAATAAAAAGTTTCAAAACGAGCCCACATTACTAAAACTTCCTCACAAAGCTCCTCAAAGTCATTCTTAGGATCACAAGTATTTGACAAGCTAACATGCAAATTAGTGTGACAACATGACAGGAGAAATCTAAAAGGCTAGAGGTTCTTTTTAATTTAAAATTTCGATCCTTTACACATGAAATTTTGGAGGGAATTTTTTTTCACTTGTGGCGCGTGCTTTGTTTCTTGGCAGCGTGCTTTGTTTCTTGCGCACTATTAATATACTTCAAAAAATGAGCCAGCCACACAACTTAGAAGGCGGATTGCACCGAAAACTAAGAAAACGAGAAAAAATTCCGGTCCTTTTATCATTCTCTCTCTAACTTTCTCTTACTAAGGCACGATTTCTTATACGGCCCTTTCGGAATTGAAAACTCCTCAGTTGAATAGTGGTAGTGAACAATCATCAAAGGTATTGAACAAGTCGAGTCGACTGGTTTTCCCTTGAGAAGACGTCGATGGAGTTGAATTCAGGATGTCGATAGACTTAAGTCGAGCAGGTGAAGTCGACGTCGGTGAAGTTGACGTCGATGAAGTCGATCCTCGTGACTTATTCACGAAAGACAATACTAAATATTAGTTGTGCTAAAACAGAGTACCAAATTGAACAACTAGAAAAGTCAGATAGAATGAATAATGATAAGCATGACAATATTGACACAGATCTGAACGCAGAACAAAGAGCTGTTATCAGATTAAGTATATCAAATGTACATGAAGAGGGAATAAGTGTGTATGTATCGTGTCTTGGATTTTGAATTTAAGATAATAAAGAGAGAGAGAGTGTGTGTGTGTGTGATTTGATTAAGATTTGGGATAGTAGATGAATAGATTGTGTGTGTGTGTGTGTGTGTGTGTTTGTGTTTAACATTTTGCATTGATTTAAAATTTAAGATGAGAGAGAGAGAGAGAGAGAGAGAGAAAAAGAGAGAAAATGTGTGTGTGTGTGCGTGTGTGTGTGTGTGTTTTGTATTATGCATTAGTTTGGGGTATTTAAGAGTGATAGATAAATAAATAAGGGTGAAGTCAACAATAAACATTTATAAATATTTATTATTTATAATAACAATAATTAAGAGTTTGATAGAAAATTATAAATATTGTCAGAATTATTTAAAATAGTGTATGTGTGTGTTTGAGAGGATGTATGTGTTTTGAATTGTGCATTGATCTATAATTTAGGTTAATAGACAAATAGATATAGATAGTGTTGGGAAGTAATAGATTGTAAATTTATAATGTGTGTGTGAGAGAGAGAAAAAAAAGATGTGTGTGTGTGTGTTTAACATTTTGCATTGATTTAAAATTTAAGATTATAGATAAATACATAGTCTATGGTAGTAATAGATTGTTAGATTTATATTTATTTAGGACTAAGAATGAGAGAATGAGAGAGAGAGAGAGAGAGAGAGAGAGAGAGAGACTATGTGTGTGTGTGTGTGTGTGTGATTTGATTAAGATTTAGGGTAGTAGATGAATAGTTGTGTGTGTGTGTGTGTGTGTGTGTTTGTGTTTAACATTTTGCATTGATTTAAAATTTAAGATTAGATTCATAATCCGAGAGAGAGAGAGAGAGAGAGAGAGAGAGAGAGAGAGAGAGAGAGAGAGAGAGAGAGAGAGAGGAGAGAGGAGAGAGGGAGAGGGAGGAAGTGTGTATGTGTTGTGTTTTGCATTTTGAATTTAAGATAGTACACAGAGAGAGAGAGAGAGAGAGAGAGAGAGAGAGAGAGAGAGAGAGAGAGAGAGAGAGAGTGAGAGTGAGAGTGAGAGTGCGTGTGTGTGTGTGTGTTTTGTATTATGCATTAGTTTAGGGTATTTAAGAGTGATAGATAAATAAATAGTGTTTGATAGAAAATTTATATTAGATTTATAATGTGAAGAGAGAGAGAGAGAGAGAGAGAGAGAGAGAGAGAGAGAGAGAGAGAGAGAGAGAGTGCGTGTGTATGTGTGTGTGTTTGTGTGAGTGTGTTTTGATTAACATTTAGAGTAGTAGATGACTAGATAGTGTTTGATGGTAATTGTATGTTTGAATTTGCTTATAACAATGGTTCAATTGTGTAATATAGTGTTATTTTTTAATTGCTTGTGCATGTGACAATAATATTCAAAAAAAAAGAGCAAATGTTGAAAGAGCGAGCAATTGCACGTTTGCACTTAAGCTTTGAGTGAGTTTACCGGTGAGTTTGTGTTGTTTCAATTTGTTTTATTATTGGAATACGTTATCTAACATAGTAAGAAAGTAAATGTAATTCATAATTTTTATTTTGTTCAAAGCAATATCATATTTTACCGCATACACTGGCAATTAGTTAATATGCAAAGGTGAAATGTAGATAATTCAAATTCCCAATCCTAGGAAGGTGTGTAGCCCTTACTTTTCTCCCGTTAAAGGTGAGGTTCTAATCTTTCCAACTTGCATGGAAAAACCTACACGTCGCAGGGAGGGAATATGTGGTGACATTCTGAAATAGGACATAACCGCAAGGTTCGGGTATTATAGTTATCACATTCAACTCTATTTATAAAATTATTGTGATGAATTTAAAAAAAAAAAATGAGTGCAAGTGAATCACAGATCATTCTCATCATTTACATCATTTTCATTATCACACAAGTCTTGACACTCATCTAAATCTAGGTGTAGGTATACAGTGTAGATTTTTGATCGTGTCTCTTTGACGATGTAAGCTACCCTCATATTCAATCTCCTCTTCTTCTAATTCTATCTCATCCAAACATGGGGGCCTCAAATTACTCTGAATTTGGTCTTGTACAATCGTGGAAAATCTCATCATTTCCATTTGTGCCTTCTTCTCCCATCATTTTGACATGATTTGGAGTTTGGATGAGTGGTTCAGGTTCTTCCAAAATGTCACCAAAATTAGGTGGTGGTTCGTCGTGTGTATCCAATTGAACAATATCTTTTCCTTCAAACACACGTCATTTTCTTACATTAAGTTGGATCACATACCACCATCTATTCGATCTAGATGGAATATAATCTACCAAAGAATTAAAAAAAAATAAGTTAGTCTTATAAGATTGATACATAAATAATTGGATTGCGAATATTAATAACATTGGAATTTTAGAGTCTCACTTGTTCGCAATGTCGTGGCAATACTAAAGTGTCATGAAAGTTCATTGTTAAAAATTCACAATTCTAGCTTGAGTAGTTTTTGTCATATGACTTGTAAATAGTTAGATGGTCACGATGTAGCTTGTCACACGTGCCAAATAGCATAGGATTCCATTCATAAGGATGTTTTCAAGTAGACCTAAGTGTTAGGACCTTTGAAATGAGTCCAAATTATGCTTAGATACAAGAGAGAAAAAATAGGAGCTATTTTTGGTAATTTTTGCATTGTTGAGGGATCTCCAAGATTCCAACCCTAACTTGGTAGGGATGAAAGATCCACCAAAATTAGCATCAGGGATAGGTTTAGGGCTACTCATACCTGCCCAAAACCGTGATGGATCATGTATATATAGGTGATGATATCTTACCAAAATCAATCAAGCAATTTCATGATTTTTCTCTCATAATGGTGCAATTGCTCTCTATATTCATAATTGTTTGAGTACTTGTGATTACTAATGATTATAGGATTGAATGTAGGTCTGGTGTACAGTACTCAGACTGTGGGAGGCCGTACTTTCACACGTGTGAAGCCTTCTTCAAGGCTTTGGGCCATTTAGTGAGGTTCAAGCATAGATTTTTGATGGATTTTGATGGTTCAACTTGTGCTAATCTTATGAAATCATAATCTATTATATCCCTCATCATTTCAAGTGTTTTAGGATCCTTATTTGCTGTAATTTTTGCATGGTATCAGAGCCTAAAGGTTGAAATGAGCTAAATCCTTGGTTTTCATTCAATTTGATCACAATTTTTGATCTAAATCTTGTGTAGATTGGATCTTAGCATCTAGAATTGATTCTAGAACTCAAAGTGAGTCAAATACATTGGAGATTGGTGTTGTGTGACTTAAATTACAGGTGTTTAGGTGTCTAAAACCAGAGGTAAAGTTCAATTCAATTCACATTACCAAGATAGCAAGTTTTGCTTGCTCCAAGCATTGATTTCTAAGTGAGTTTTGGAGGTGATTTCATAAAGGAGGCTTTCTAGCATTCAAGGAGAGGGAAGATCAGAGTTTTGGGGACTCTTCAAGGCTGTTCTAAGGTGTAGTAGACACTTCCTAAAGTGATTTAGGTTCAGTCCAACCATGGCTTGACTTATGCACCAAATTAGATCAACTTTTCATCAATTTTGATCATTTTTTGCTTGTGATTGGATAGTAGATTGTGTTGCATCCTCATTAAGTTCCATTTAGATCTTTTACAAGTGATTTTGGAAGTATATTAGGTTGTTGAAACTCAATCTTGATCAAATCATTTGGAAGCTTTAATGTTCTTTATAGAAAAGAGGGGCAATTCTACCAGTATTGTCTACTTCAATCAAGCAAGTGCATTGTTTCTAGTATTCTATGATTTGATTTTGTTAGAGATCAGTCTTAGATATTTATAGGAAGTCTAATACCCTTCTTTTCAGGTCCCTAAGAAGTGGGATAAGGTAGATCTTCAATCAAATTAATAGAAGTAACCTTCATTTGTGTCAAGTCCTTGATTAGGAGACTAGATGGCATCTATAAATGCATATCTTTTGGATACTAATGAAAGGCTCAACAAAACTAACTATTCCATATGGAAAGTTAGAATGGAATCCATCATGATCATGCAAGATCTGATGGAAATTGTAAATGGTAAGGAGGGTGAACCTATTTATCCTCAAGAAAAAGCCAAACACATCAAGAGGTGCAATGTTGCACTACATTGCATAAAAATGAATGTTGCAAATGAACTCTTAAGAGAGGTAGGAGATTGCACTTCGGCTCAAGATGCTTGGGAGACTTTGAAAAAGGTCTATGAATCCAAGAACCAAACTAGAATGTTAGCTTTGAAGAATCAATTCTATAGAAGCTATCAAAAGAAAGGAGAGAGTGCACATACTTTTGTCCTAAGAGTAAAGGAATTGAACAAAGAGCTAGCCTTCATAGGTGATCCTATCAAGGATGAGGAGCTTGTTCAACTCATATTGAATGGACTAGGCTTTGAATCTGACAATTTGGTTCAGGGATATGCAATCATGGGTAAGCTACCCATACTTGAAGAACTCCAAGGCACACTCATGGCCGAGGAATCAAGAAGGAGCCAAATGCAAGAGAGGATGGATAGGCTTTCCATCCAAGGTGGAGATGACCAAGCTCTCTTCACCAAAGGAAAAGGCAAGTCCAAAGGCAAAGGATCAACATTCAAGAAGTCTACAAAGCTCGAGGATCAAGAAGGACCCTCAAAGGCATCTCCATCAACCACCAAAGTCAAGAAAGACAAATCAAAGGTGAAGTGCTACTATTGTAGCAAGATGGGACATTATGCCTCAGAATGCTTCAAGAGGAAGCAAGATCAAAGCGAAGCCAACATGAGCAAAGAGAAGGAGGAGGAGAGTTCACATGAGGACTCTCTCATGATGTCCATATTTTCTTCAACAAGCTTCAAAGGAGAAGATCCTTGGTGGATTGACTCGGGTGCTAGTTCACACATGACTAGTAAAAGGGAGTTTTTCTCTTCTCTCTTATCTTATGATGGACCTATAAAGTCTATCTATGCAGCAAATGATGAAGTTTGTAAGATTGAAGGAGTTGGTAGCATTCCCCTTTGCTTAGGATCTTCCAAAAAGATCAACATAGAAGGTGTTTTGTACATTCCTACAATAACAAAGAATCTACTAAGTGTTGGCCAAATGGTAGACAATGGTTTCAATGTTGACTTTTCTTCAAATGAATATTTCATCAAGAAGAAGGGTAAGATAGTGGCTAAGGGCACTAGACTTGGCAAACTTTATAAGTTGGATGCATTTGTGGATACTAATGTTGTCATATTGGCCGAGAAGAGCAAGATATCTACCTTTACTTTATGGCACAAAAGACTTGGACATGTCAACTCAGGTTCCATGGAGGCTATGATCAAGGAGGAGTATGCTTTAGGCCTACCAAGGTCTATTGGGAAGGAAGACAAGGTTTGTGAAGCTTGTGCCTTATCCAAGGCACATAAGAAGGTGTTTCCTAACTCCATCACAAAGTCATCTCATCCTCTTGAACTCATACACTCGGATGTGCACATTGCTAGCACCAAATCTAATGGAGGTTCATCCATGTTTTTAACCTTCATTGATGACTACTCAAGATATTGTTGGGTGTTCTTACTTTCCTTCAAGTCTCAAGTATTTGATACTTTTGTAAAGTTCAAGTTGTTTGTGGAAAAGCATCATAATCATAGCATCAAGATTCTTAGAAGTGACAATGGTGGAGAATTCATCTCCAATGAGTTCAAGGCCTTTTGTAAGGAGGAAGGGATCAAGAAAGAGACTTCATGTCCTTACACTCCTCAACAAAATGGAGTTGCTGAAAGGAGGAATAGAACATTATGTGAATGTTCTAAGGCTTTAAGATTAGATGTTTGTTTGTCCAAATCCTTTTGGGGTGAGTCTCTTGTATGTGCAAACTACTTGATGAATAGGGTGTCTTGCAAAGCGATTGAAGGCAAAACTCCTCATGAGATGTTGTATGGAAAGAAACCCAATCTTAATTACTTGAAAGTTTTTGGGTGTATATGTTATGTGCATGTGCCATTGGAAACAAGAACCAAGGAGGATCCATCTTCCACAAGAGGGATCATGCTTGGATATGCAAGCTCAAGCAAGGGCTACAAAGTCTATCTCCCATCCTTGAACAAATTTGTTGTTTCAAGGGATGTCATCTTTGATGAACATCATATGCATATGCTTGAAGAAGACTCAAGTGCTCCAACAATCAAGAAGAATATGGCTGAGGAGCAAGATCTTGGTTTTGAGGAGTAGCTCATGGAGGAGCAAGCACCAAACCCATCTATCACACCAAGAAGATCTTCAAGGGCAAAAGTGGAGCCATCAAGGCTCACATATCAAGGCAAAGGACAGCAAGTTGAGGGTATCTCATCCACTTCTTATGCATTATCTAGTTTTGAAGAACCATCTAATGTTGAAGATGCATTGAACTCCAAAGAATGGTATAAAGCTATGTTGGATAAGTATGATGCCTTGATTGAGAATGAAACTTGGTTCCTTGTTGAGAGACCTCAAAGGAATGTAATAGGATGCAAGTGGGTCTTCAAGCTTAAGTTGAATGCAAATGGGAGTGTTAACAAACATAAAGCAAGCTTAGTTGCAAAAGATTATGCTCAAGAGAGAGGGATAGACTATGAGGAAACTTTTGCACCCATGGCCAAGATGGTCACAATAAGGCTAATCATTGCACTTGCATCACATTTTGGATGGATTCTATGTCAAATGGATGTCTCTAATGCTTTCTTGAATGGTTTTTTGGAAGATGATATCTATATGGAGCAGCCACAAGGGTTCGTCAAGCATGGAATGGAAAACAAAGTATGCCATCTCCAAAGAAGCATCTATGGCTTGAAGCAAGCCTCAAGATCTTGGAATTCAAGACCACATTGCTATATTATTTCACTTTCTTTTTCTCAAAGTGAATATGATCCCACTCTTTACATTAAGTTTGATGATGTTGGTATTGTACTTTTACTCATTTATGTAGATGACATCATCATTAGTGGAAATAGTGTTGATGGTATTGAAAAAATCAAGATAGATCTATCCTTAGAGTTCAAGATGGTAGATCTAGGGTGTCTTCACTTCATCTTAGGCATAGAAGTACTTAGAGAGTCTGATTTTATCTTTACAAGTCAAGTAAACTATGCTCAAAGTCTTTTGAAGAAGTTTAAAATGGAAGTATGCAAAAGTGTTGACACACCAATGGAGCAAGATGTAAAAGTGCCAAATGAAGATGATGAAAGATCCTTCATGGACATCACTTTGTTTAGGAAACTTATAGGTTCCTTAATGTGGATCACTATAACTAGACCAGATCTTAGCTTTAGTGTATGTAGGTTGAGCCAATCCATGCAAAAGCCATTGAATGTCCATTGGAAAAAGACTAAGAGGATTCTAAGATACATCTCGGATTCTAAGATGCATTTAGTGATTCAGATTTTGCAGGGGACAAGAGAGATAGGAAATCAACAAGTGCCTATTCAACTTTCATAGGAGATGGTGTGGTTTCATGGCTTTCAAAAAAACAAGAAACTATATCTCTATCTTTAACCGAGGCCGAGTACAAAGCTTTGACAACCACTACAAAGGAGGTACTTTGGATCAAGAGATTATTGGTGGAGCTAAAGATCATGGATTCAAAGGAGGCACCAATCATCTACAATGACAATATATCAGCCCAACACCTTGCATCTAACCCAATCTTCCATGCAAGATCTAAGCACATTGAGATATGCCATCACTTTGTGAGAGAAATGGTGCAAGCCAAGGAGATTGCTTTGGAGCATGTTCCAAGCAATCAATGTGTAGCTGACCTACTTACTAAACCACTTCAAAAGACATCTTTTATGAAGTTCAGATCATCACTTGGAGTGATTAGTAAAGCAATGATTGAACCAATCTAGATAGTGAGGAGGAGTGTTAAAAATTCACAATTCTAGCCTCATATGACTTGTAAATAATTAGATGGTCATGATGTGGCTTGTCACACGTGCCAAATAGCATAGGATTCCATTCATAAGGATGTTCTCAAGTAGACCTAAGTTTTAGAACTTTGGAATGAGTCCAAATTATGCTTAGATACAAAAGAGAAAAAATAGGAGCTATTTTTGGTAATTTTTGCATTGTTGAGGGATCTCCAAGATTCCAACCCTAACTTGGTAGGGATGAAAGATCCACCAAAATTAGCATTAGGGATAGGTTTAGGGCTACTCATACCTGCCCAAAACCGTGATGGATCATGTATATATAGGTGATGATATCTCACCAAAATCAATCAAGCAATTTCATGATTTTTCTCTCATAATGGTGCAATTGCTCTCTATGTTCATAATTGTTTGAGTACTTGTGATTACTAATGATTATAGGATTGAATGTAGGTCTGGTGTACAGTACTCAGACTGTGGGAGGCCGTACTTTCACACGTGTGAAGCCTTCTTCAAGGATTTGGGCCATTTAATGAGGTTCAAACATAGATTTTTGATGGATTTTGATGGTTCAACTTGTGCTAATCTTATGAAATCATAATCTATTGTTTCCCTCATCATTTCAAGTGTTTTAGGATCCTTATTTGCTGTAATTTTTACATCCATTGATATACATTTTGTTGAGTCGATTTGAAAAAACTTTGAGTTATCATTTCTAATCGTGGCATTGCTTCCACGATAGATGGTAATGGTATCCATATGCCCACATGGCAGTGTATGATGTATACTAAAACACAAAAAAACAAAAAACAAAAGTGTGTAATCAGAAATACTATTCATATATTGAGTAGTACAAAAACAATATTACACTAACCTTCCATCCACATCCACGAACAAATTCTCATTCTAATTCGGTCACTTCTTCTCCATTTTTGGATGCCTTGGGCATCGTATCAAAAACCCATTCACGAGAGCATTTTGAACGTAAAGGCTCCAAAGGTTCGTCGTTCTCCAACGCCCTCTTTCTTCGTTTCAGTGTTATGTTTCTTTTCTTTTTGGCTTTTTCATACCTTCAAATCCACTTTTCCATTTGTCCACAATTATATAATATGAATGTGTCAATTTTCTCTTTTAATTGAAGTGAAAGTCTCTTTTGCACACCATTTCTTTGTGGTACTTCACCCTTAACATGTTCATCTTCTTCTTCACACCACATTTTTGGACTTGTAGGATTGTGAGATTATTTCAGTGATATAAAACAAAGATTCCTGTACAAGCCAACTTTCTGCAATGCTACCTTCTAGCCTTGCCTTTTGTCTCACAAAGCCCTTCAAAACTTTCATAAAGCTCAAGTTAGAACATCCATCTCGTGTGCACAAGTCCTGCAATTGATACTTCTTCAACCAAATGCACTAGAAGATGAACTTGTATATCCAAAAAGGAAGTTGGAAAATCTCTTTCCAATAAACATACCATTTCGATTATTTGGATTTTCATGGAATCTAATTCACTCTTTTTTATTTCTTTTGAGGAAATTCACCTGCAAGATTGATACTACATTAGGTTGTTCAACACATAAAAATATTGAAATAACACATATTTATACAAGTGCTTAAAAAAATATACAAACCTAATCATCGATGACAAATTGTAAAGCATATTTCGTACGTCATCGTTGAAGAGACCTCGAATAGAAAGTGGAAGTATGAATTGCAATATTTTATGCCAATCATGTGATTTCAATCCACTTAATTCACCGTCTCTGGTAAATGATTTGCATAAAGAATGTGCATAGCCTGTTGGAGTTCTCATTTGTTTTATGACATGTTTAACATATGAGAGTTGCTCTTTTGTAAGAATCCATGACACGCTAGGTAGAATCTCATCTACACCTTCGGTCTATTAAATCCAATAGGGTCTTTTCACATCGGCCGCTTGTAGATCTTTACAAATTGCGGAGTTGTCTTTTATGCCAATGATGTGGTTCCATAAGGATTCACCGACGTTTTTGAATATGTGCATAGGATCCAATAGATGGTTTATCAATAAATTCCTCCAATAGAGTAACTTATGAAAAAATAACAACCGTTTCATACCATCAATGGATTCATTCCATGAAGAATTAACATCATGATGTTTAAGCCATTCACCATGCCATTCCGCTTCTCCCATGCGTGGGGGTGGTGGTGTAGTTAGAGGATTATCTCCTCGCCCTCCAAAAATTTGCCTATTCAATCTTTGAAAAGGATGATCAGGTGGCAAGTATTTGCGATGATTTTTGTACACCACTTTTTTTAACATATTTGTGTTATGTCAACCCTCCATTTTGTATTTATAGACATCGAAATCTGACAAGGTTTTTGGATGTCGCAATGCGATGTTACGTCAGATCAGAAGTGACGTCTTTGGACGTCTTTAGACGTCGCAATGCGACGTCCACGTCAGATTGCCTTTCAATCATCAAAATTTTTGTTTTAAAAATCCGGCAGGTTGTATTTGTCAGTTAGAGTCAGGGCTAATAATAATTCGTAGAATCTAGTCATAGACTATTTAATCTATTCCAACAGAAGTACAAATTTGTCTCTCGTTGATTGGTAGATAAATATAGACTATGCTCTTCAATTCATTATTTGACAAATGTATGGCTATGATCAATACAAATAGGCTATAAATATGGGCATCACTTTTCTTATTTCGATTCCGTGATCTTTTATTCTGAACTCCCTCGCAATTTTATTTTATTTCTTTCTCGCGATATCGAATCGACGCGTGTCTTCACATACTGTACACGGTCAGATTCATTTAGGTGTGCTGAAGCGATATCAGTCTCTTCTAGCTTAGGCTCTCGGACGATTTCAGTCTCGTCAAAATGATATCGATTCAACGCACACACTATTGAACAGTCCTCCACCGAAATCATTCAGTCACGTTGAATTGATATCAAGTTCAATATGGCTAGTTCCTCTATGTCCTCAGATAACAAACTTTTGGATTTTTTGAATGTCATTGACATTCCATCTGAGAAATTAGAGTACTTTTTTAGTCTTTTTTTTGTTCCCTTCGATATCGATAAGCTAGTTTATGAGAATCGTTATAATTTAATTTCTCTTCTTGATAATTTTTCTCTGATCATTAGTACTCCTGTTCAAGATATAGATAGTTTCCGTTTCATTCATTTTCAGGACGTTGTGCATTCCCAACCATCCTCTAAGCATAAACACAATAGAAAGTACTCTAATCTGCATGATCATTTCAAAAGAAATATATATTGTGGTATTCACAAAAGAATATGTCACCTTCTAATAAAAGAAATGGCTTTTGTCTTTTACAAATCTGATGTTATTTCAGATGATGAGTCTGTTGAATCTTCTGCTGTTCCAATGATTGAAGCATCTAAATCTACTCCAATTGATGTAGATGATGCAGATACTGATATAGGGGTTGAAGCTGAAGCATATATGACTTCAGATTATCAGAAAACTCTTTCTTTACTTGTTTATAGGATGCTATTGAATAGATGCCTTTGGTATGAGACATGGAGGCGTCCGAGGTGTATCAGCCGCAAGAAAGGATATGTCTCTATCTCATTATCTCATTATAACCTCAGCATGCAGTGTGCATATGTGAACATTTTTTAATGGAATTGGCAGAACACTTTTCATATTTGGATCTTCAGCTTTCCGTGTTGGGCCAGTGTTTGATCGTCCCAAATTCATATTGTAGCAATCCTTCATGCAATAAAGACATGGATGCTTTGATGTTGCCCCATGAGAGACATTATACATACATTTTAATGTTTTCAAATCCTTTGCAAGGTGCCATTGAATTTGAAAACTTCCATGGTTTTCGACTGTAAATTTCTCACCCTCTAATTGTCTCTTTATAATCTCACCATAATTGATTCTTGAAAATATCTATGAAAGTATTTTATGGTCCTCTTTCAAGACCTGTAGAGAAGCAAGTAATGCTTGACATGTTAATAAAAACTAGCAAGGTATGAAATGCTAATAACAATATTCTAGATAAAAATTGAAATGTATACCTAGAACGCCGCCAACCACCATATGTGATTTTCTGATTGAACACTAAACGTTCAATCATCTATATCTGAAATTTTGTTTATCAAAGTGACACTCACTCGTTCCAACTTTTGACTTTTGATGATTTCAGATTCATCCAATTTTATTACAATGATGATCTTTCCATTTACTTGATGTTCGTCTAGTTTATAGAATCTAATAATGTATTTTAGAACATTTTCAATATCAAGGAAAATATTATTACAATCGTCGTAATTGAGCTCACCATATTCTGATTTGTATAATTCAATTATATGAAGTGGTTGGCCAACTACTTTGAACATTCCATCATTATAATGATTTCTTGCTAATCTTACCCGATATGGATGCGGAAAATAAGTTTCTTTCACCATCACTTGGGAAAAAGCTTCTTTAACTAATCTAAAAAAAGTAGAATAAGCATTCTGCTAATTTCAGAAACATCACATGCACCTTGTATCACATTTGCATCCAAGTATGATTGAACCTTAATCAAAACAGTCTCTGCAAAATCATTTTTCATTTTTTCAAACCGAGCATTTTTCATCATTTTCCTTTGCTGACTTTCTTGGTAACACATGACTTAAAAGATGATCCAATGCATGAACGATCTATTAAATAGTTCTTTGCCACCAAACATGATCTGCAACAATCATAAGAAACCCAAATTATTTTTAGCAAATAAATAATTCATGTTATCAATTGCAAATCAAACTTAAATGACATATACAAATCAAATAAACAATTCATATGAATACATATTTGAATGCTCAAATTCTTTTTTTCTTATTGCTGCTATGTGTAGGTAAGTCATCAATATTCTTCATCAGTACTCTTTTTTTTTTCTTTTTGTCATTGTCTTTTTGATAACTTTTATATCAACAACTGATTTTAAACTCTTGGATTGCAACTTTTCCATGGATTCTAACATTTCTTGGTTTGATCCCCGAAGAGTAGTGACTGTAGCATTCAACTTTGACATAGCATTCTTGAGTGCATTGTTTTCAGAACTAGTGTGTTGCACATAATGAAGCAATTGCTGATTTGCATGTTGCAATTGTTGATTAGCAAACTGTAATTGCTAATTAAGACAAGATATGTTATGCATTCCAATATCACGCAACCTTTGACATTATCCAAGTAATCTGTTGTTTCCTTCACATACAAATTTGAGAAAATGAGTTACAAACTTAATAATTGGACACAAATTGATAGCTGGATCTTTAGGATAAATTGATCCATCCACCCACAAATCTATATTCATATGATTATTCATTCTCAATTCTCTAACTATTGCAGCAACATTCTCTACAGCTTTCGAATTTCTCTTAATAATTGGTGTGCATTGCATATGAAGAGCTACATGCAAATTGAACATTGCCATTGTTGAAAGCTACAATCCATAAATGTTTCAGATTACAGTTGATCAACATGAATAGATCCTTCAAACTTTACTTTTGTAATGTTTATGTTGCGTTGATAAATCGTCCCGCCTCATATTTCACTATAAGCATACAGTGATTTCAAAAATGCTGCTACTCCCGCTTCAGTTTTTGCATTGAGCACACCAAGATTTTCAATCTTAAAGCTTCCCGAGTTTTGGAACAACAAGAAGTTATTACATCTCATGCTTAACTAGCTTTTGTCTGAAGTTAACCATACCAGTTAAACATCGGACAAGGCTAAAAACTCAGAAAATAACGACCAAAAGTTACCGGATCACATTCTCTCTCTACGTAACCTCTCAAAAGTGAAATTTTTTAAAGGGCCCATTTTGAGCTCATATTTTTCCTAATCAGTGGGAAGACCTACAACGAGGCCTGTTAGATGGATGTGCTGGACTAGAGACCGCATGAAGCACGACATCATCGGCATCACCGCCACAATAGGAGTCATCGCTGAGGCGACTCTTCCTACGATAGCTCTTTTTTCGGCTGGAATGTTGGGAAGAGGCACTGGCATTAGAGTGCACGGGGGAAGGACTCCCGTCAGATAGACACTTGTGGAAGGGGGGACTCGATCGGAGGGTTGTGGGGATTGGATCTCCTCAAAACAAGATGATTGGACAACCTACCTGACCTCTGTGCATCCCAACGAGCCTGTAGTCTCTTCATAATCCTACTTGCATGCGAGGGAGACATCCAATCCATATAACTGAGGACCTCATCGTCACTAATGGATGAAAAATGGGACGACCCATGACTGCGACTAGATCTGCGACTTGGAAATGTGTCATGAGACATTGGGGACACGATTTGGAACAACCTCTACAAGCAATAAAATATACTTTCAGAACATACAACCATGTAGAGTTAATTAGTGCGAAAAATAAATTCAAATAAATGAGTTAAGGGTCTAGAGTGGAACAAAAAAAGTGATTCTTTGCATTCAACCATAGTTGAATATACTATAGTACACCACAATAATCACACGTTAACCACAATAATTACACTTTATAATCAATAAATTAAACATTTCTACATGGTTTTAGGGCCAAATACATTTCAATTACATGATTAGTCAAGGTTCAAGATTACATAAAAAAACTAGCTGCATCAAAAGATGGCTGGCAAATGTACGAATAAAAATGTAAAAACATGTACACAAGCATTTGTAAACATGGAAAGGCTAGCATAGTGCCAAAACACTAGCTAGACCTATCTTATTCTTCCTGATCATCTCTGTCATGGGGACTTTGTTGTTTCTGCATGTGCAAGAAACACTTTTTCGACAGTCTACAGAAATACACTATGTTTTCAACAGCTTCGACTTTTTCGCATTTCTCTGCGACACTTGCATACTTCAAAAGTTTAACTTGTCTAGTTCTAAAGTTTAATTGTTTTCAACACCTTCGGCTTTTTCACATTTTCCCGAAAACTACGAAGAGATAGAGAATTACCGAAGGTCATCTATTTTTATGAGTTAAATTGTCTTAAAGACACCTTCATCTTTTTAAGAGCACCTTCAGCGCAAAGAGAAAAAAAATCCCAAAGGTCATCCAATATAAATGAGAAACATTCCAGAGACATCCTCGTCCGCGTCAACGATAATGATTCATTGACCGTATATACTATGTATAGTAGTCACAAAAGCTATATACTTCAAAGTACGACGACTTTTCGTTGACAAGAATTCAATGTAATTAATAAATGGATGAAATCTATAAATAGATCATCCAAGCACAGATTATTGGTTGCTCTGTCCATGAGACGTATTGTTTGAGCCTCTCAATCACGCCATCAATTTTGGTTCTAATTGCTACTTGTATCTTCAGTGTAATATAGCAACAACTTGCTTTTCATCTGTGTACCATGTAGATGAATTCTTGTTGTGATTGAATGCACTTTCATTGTTGTTTGATCGCGCTTGTTTACTCACTTTGATTAGAACACGGACGTCCACAACTCCTCAATTTTGATCAGACGATGGTTGTCTTTGATGCCTGAGGAACTCGTGATATTATACTGCTCTTCCATTTATTTCAGAACTATACTTCAAATTGAATCTGATTTCAGTAGTACCACACACAAACCATCTCTAATCTCTTCGGTGACTGTACTCTTGTTTTAGAGTATGAACTAGTTTTTAAGATCTTGTTGTGCAATCAGAACACATAAAACTGTGATTATTTTTAGCATAAGTTGTCTATCAAACTGTTTTTGCACCTAACAGATGATTAGAACGGGAGAGTTGTTCTGCAATATTCCTACTATCTTCTCTGTTCTTGTTCTTCCTATCTCCCTTGCCTCATCAGATTGGTATCAGAGCATAGTTCAAAAAAACCGAGAGATTAAGTTTGTTCTATTTGTATACTCTTATCATGTCTCATATAGGTAGCTCTTCATCTTCATCACTGAGTGAAACTAGAGTCATTGACAAGTTTAATGGTTCTAACTTCTACATCTAGAAGTTGAAACTTAGAATGATGTTGATAGATAGAGATCTTTGGGATGTAGTAGAAGGTGTAGACCTAAAACCATAAGAAAGTGATCAAGCAAAGGCCTGGAGGATCAAAGATCAGAAGGCCTTAGCATGTATCACACTCAATCTGGCCGATTCCCAAATATCTCATGTCACCACATGCAAAACCTCTAAGAAAGCACTGGAATTATTATCAAGTCTCTATGAGACTCACGATGTAACCACGAGATTACATCTTAGAAAGAAACTCTTTACTCTTAGCATGTCTGATTCTACTGCCATCACTTCTCACATCAACAACTTCAAGTCTTTATTCGATCAATTATCAGCTACAAGATGTTCTATTCAAGATGATGACGCCGTCATGACCTTGTTTTCTTCTCTTTCAAAGTCATATGAACACTTTGTGGTGATGATCTCCACACAACCCGACCTCACTCTTCAAAAGGTGATCAGTCATCTTCTTCAAGAAGAAATGCGGAGAAAGACTAGCAGCCTGTCTATCAAAGACAAATCCATGGCTCTATACACCAAGAAGAAAGACTATTCCAAGGGCAAGAATCAAGTGTAGCAGCAACAGCAGAAGCCTCACACTCGAGGTGAGCATGGTGGATCGCACAAGAAGCTTTTCTGCAGACATTGCAAGAAAGCCAATCACGACATCAAGGACTGTCACATCTGCATCTACAATGAGGCAAAGAAGCAACAACAGCAGCTGCTGCTAGACTCCTCTAACATGGCGGAACTCAAAGAGTCAGATACACATTTTTTAATGGCTTACAACAATAGCAGCGAAGGCTATGATAGCTGGTACCTGGACAACGGTGCTACCCAACACATGACCTCTTGCAAGGAATGGTTTATCGAGTATACAGCCCACAGCACCATACACATGGAAGGAAAAGGAATAGTGAAGGTCACATTCAACAATGATCTTCATGTTTCTCAGTTGTCAAAGAACCTGTTATCACTCTCTAAGATAATTGATAAGGGCTACACTATTACTTTCTCATCTGAGCAGTGTACGATACTCGTGGAAGATACTACTATGACTAAATGCACTAGAGTCGGAAATCTTTACATACTCACTAATTCAATTGCATTAGCTAGTATCTCTAATGAAAATGTAAACGATAGTGTCGTTTAGTGGCATAGTGGATTGCAGAAAGCAAGAGTCGAACTCCTCTCAACTCGTCCTTCACCTCATATAGTGAATTCAGGATGTCCCATACTTGTTTTGAAGTTTGAGCTTCAGCTATGTGGCCAATCTGAGTGTCTGATATATTGAGAATAATAAGCACGAATGCTTTACTGTAAATTCTATACATAAAGTGGGTCTCACACGTGTAAGGCCATGGAGCCATGTGGGAAACCTATCCTAGTGTAGGTTAGATCAAGTCTAAAAAGTGGGTCAAGTCAATTTGGTATTGATTCCTACTTTATAGGACCTAAATCCTAGATTTGTGGAGGAAATTGACCAACTAGCCACCTACTTGGCATGACTCTAGGAATGAGGATAGGATAAAAGATAAGGACAAGAAAGCCAAGTTAACTTCCTTATTACATGCTAGAAATTCACCTAAATTTACAAAGAAAGAGGCTTTTCTATGTAGTGAGCTCTCCATAATATACACTTAGATTATTTTTGAGAGCTTATTGGCAATCTTGAGTCTACTCAACATTTGTATTGAGCCACTCTTGAGGCCTCCCCAACTCCCAATGATCTAACCATAGTGTCTATAGTCATAGTTAAGAACTCTAAGAATGTCTATTTACTCTAATTATCAATAGCTATCAAATGAAATGATTTCATAATTGATATAGAGAATAGTGTCCACATTGGATGCTTCACTATTTCATACATCAATTTTTACATAAGAAGATGAAAATACAACCAGAAGAAGTACATAGATTAATAATTAGTGCATTCCTCCTTTCCCACAATAAGATTCATCAAAAGATGAGAGAAAAGCAAAGTTAGTACCTTTAACTGGCTGACCATTTTCATCATAAGTGAGTCTTGATGGCTTTGCCCTTTGCCTTAATGTCCTTCTCAAGTTTTCACTCGAAGAGGCGTCTCCAACACCATCATCACCATCAAGAATGTTTGAAGATCATCAACATCTAGCTTTGGCACATTTCCTTCATCAAGTATAACATCACTAATTATGAACACCTTTCTCGTTGAAGGAATGTATACTTTGAAAGCTTTTATTGACTCCACTATAGACAACAAAAATGTCCTTCTTAGATGAAGGATCGCTCTACTGACTTCACTATAGCTAACAAAAATGTCCTTCTTAGATGAAGTATCCTCTTTAGTCATATCATCAAGTGTGATATTGGCATAGCAGGTACACCCAAATATTTTCAAATACTTGACACTCTGACTCCTACCAAAAAGAACTTCATATGAAGTCTTACCAACCAATGGTACACTTTGCCACCTATCGTGAAGGTAATTAGCACAAATCAAAGCTTCATCCCAAAATGTTTTAGGAATATTAGCATTACACCTCATGGATTTAGCTCTCCCAATAGAGTTCATTGGGCTTAGTAGGACCCTCTTGATACTTTGTGCTACAAAAAAATCTTTGAACTTGGTTGAGATGTATTCACCCCCATTATCCCACCTCAAGAATTTGATCCTAGTGTTGAATTGATTTTCCATTGAATTCTTAAACTTGAATAACACATGAAAGATCCTTGCTTTTTAGAAGATAACTCATGTATTTCTACTAAAATCATCAATGAAAGTTACATACATCTTAGCTCCTCCATTTCTAGGTGTACTAATAGAATGAATATATGAATGTACTAGTTGAAAAGGCATGCTAGATTTTGAGCTATATCTAATGTAAAGAAGCCTATGTAACTCGAAAAATGCACAATGCCTCGAAAACTATGTTGATGCTAGAAAGAGACTTTGAAAGGCAAAAAACAACTTCTCTTTTTGCCATTACCTCCAATGATTTAAAATTGGATGTTTCAACCTCTTGTGCCACATTTGTTGACTGGTCATTTGCTCCTTTGCCAAAAAAGCAACAACACAAGCATCGAGTTTTTACAATTTGTCTTGTTGTTTGCCTATAGCAATCAAATTTTCTCTTTTACCTATCAAGCAAACATCACCAACGAACTCAAATTCAAGGCCCTTGTCAACAATTTGACTCACACTAAGAAGATTCCTAGTTATGGAAGGAATGAATAGAAAATTGTATGAATTGACATTCCTATTTACATGGAGAGATAGGAATTGTTCCAATGCTCTTATGGTGCATTCATCATCATTGGCCATGTAGATGATCTTCCTTTCACCTTCATAGGTCATCAAAGATGAAAAGTAATCTTTGTGCCTTGTCATGTGAGAGCTTGCTCTACTATCAATCCAGCATGCATCAATATAACCTTCAATAGATAACAAGCTAGAAGACATCACAATATAATCACATGCAGTTTTGTTCATTCTCTTCTAAAGTGAGATTGCCTTGCATCTATCCTTGATCTCTCTTCCTTTTAAAAAATTCATCTAAAACGTGTCCTTTTTTGACACAATAAAAATACTTTAGCTTTGACTTATCTCTTTTGTTATTACCGAAAGAATAAGCCTCACCTGAGAGAAAGGGGAACGTGCAGACAAGTGACGACACAATACACTCTATCCATCATACTGGTCATATACCTCTCACAATTGGAAATGGTAAGACTAAGTATTTGAAGGATGTCTTTCATGTTCCAAATATTACAAAGAACCCTGTATCCATTGGTCAAATGGTGGAACAAGGATTGCAAGTTAGATTCAACACTCATGATTGCTTTGTGGAGGACTTGAAGAATTATTGTAGTATCATAGCCAAAGGCAGCAGACATGGTAGGATGTTCACACTGGATGTTTGCAGTCCGAGTTAAAATCTTGCGCTTTATGGCCAAGGTCAGAAAGTACTTGTTTCTATCGAGATTTGGCACAAGCGAATTGGGCATGTCAATCTTCACAGTTTAAAAAACATGCAAACTAGTGGCGTCATTTCAGGTCTGCTTTCATTTAGTGGTGTAAATCTTGATGGGATTTCTGAGGCTTGTCAGATAGGGAAGCAAGCTAGTCAACCTTTTTCTCAAAGCACACATGTGAGTAACTACCCACTAGAGCTTTTCCATTATGATGCTTGGGGACCAACAAAGACTGTCTCGAATCGGGTTCAAAGGTACTTTGTTACTTTTATTGGTGATTGTACTTGTAAAACATGGGTGTTCTTCATGACGTAGAAGAGTGAAGTGTTTTAACATTTTCTCACATTCAAAGCTGAAGCTGAAAAGTTTACTAGAAGAAGTCTCAAATGCATAAGATCAAATGGAGGGGGGGAGTGTTTTTCTGATATATTTTCAGATTACTTGAGAAATCAAGGCATTCAAAGATAGTTTACATGCAGATACACATCGCAGCAGCATGGCATAGCCGAGCAAAAGAACCGACATATTGTAGAGATTGCTAGAGCTCTTATGAATGAGAAGAGCATGCCATCACATTGGTGGGCTGAAGCGGTAGTCCCTGCTATATATATTTTAAATAGAACACCTACAGCAATTGTGCATGATAAGACTCCTGAAGAAAGGTATACTCACAAGAAATTAGATCTATTGCATTTGAGAGTATTTGATTGCATTTGTTATGTGCATGTTCCTGTGGAGCTAAGAGGAAAGCTTGATGCAAGAGCCAAAAAGTGTATTTTTGTTGGTTATGCCTCTGATCAAAAAAGATATTGTTGCTATAATTTTGTTACTAAGAAGATGGTGGTAAGCAGGGATGTTATATTTGATGAGTAGGCATCTTGGTATGTGAAAGTTTTGAATGCAGAGAGCCAAGTGGAGCAAAGAGAAGACAAAAGTGCAAAAGAGCATGAAAGTACTTCTCTTAGTGGGCCCAAAGAAAGATCACATGGATTACCTTCGGTGAATCCTTGGTCAAGAAGGCTTAAGAGTGGTGAAAGCCCCTCTACATCATCCACAAATGGTAAGGATAAGAGTAAGAGCAAGATTTCTATTGATGCTTCCTTGAAATCTTCTCATGTAAATTGTGATTCTAGTGGTTCTGAGAGCATGGATGAGGATCTTGGCATACCTGTAGTGAGGACTCCTGAAGTAAGGCAAGAAGGGCCAAGGAGATCCGAGAGGATCAAGTACCCTATTGATAGGTTTGGTTTTGGTAGTTATGCAAGTCATCATTTTGCTTACATGACTAAAGTTGTTGCTAGCAAAGAACCTACTTCTTTTGAAGATGCAGTTGGCAATGCTCATTGGGAAAAAGCTATGGATGCTGAAATGGATGCTTTGGAGAAGAACCAAACATGGGAGTTGGTTCCATTGCCAAAGGATAAGAAGGCAATAGGCTGCAAGTGGATTTACAAAATGAAACATGATGAAAAAGGTGCAGTATCCAGGTACAAGGCAAGGCTAGTGGCCAAGGGTTTCGCACAGACCTATGGCATTGACTATGAGAAGACATTCAGTTTCATGGCCAAGATGACAACCATACACGTGGTATTTGCAGAAGCAAGGGCACAGAGATGGGTGGTACGCCACATGGATGTCGCCAACACATTCCTCAATGGCAATCTTGATGAGGTGGTGTATATGTTATAACCATCGGGGTACACTCATCCTGATTTTTCAGATTATGTACTTCTTTTGAAAAAAGCTTTGTATGGCTTGAAACAAGCCTCTAGAGTCTAGAATAGGAAATATGTAAAGTTTTTGGTCTCTATAGGCTTCATAGTCTCTGATTCTGATCCGTCCTTGTTTATTAAGAGATTAGAAGAAGGTATTGTCATTATTGAAAAATATGTTGATGATTTGATTTTGACTAGGGATAGTGAAAAGATGATAGATGAAACTAGGTCCATGTTGATGAGTCAATTTCATATGAAGGATCTAGGTTTCCTTTAGTATTTTCTTGGCATAGAGTTTGTACATGATGTAGATGGTATTTGGCTATTGTAGAGACAATATGCCTTGGACTTTTTGTCTAGGTTTGGTATGACTGATTGTAAACCAGCGTCTAGACCTTTGGATGTGAATGCCAAGCTAGATCCTCTAAAGGGTGAATTTATTGAGAATCCTACTATTTTTAGGAGGATAGTAGGTGGTTTATTTGACTATCATTAGGGCTAATCTATCACTTGTTGTTGGTTTGGTAAGTCAGTTTATGCAGGCACCACGGAAGCCTCATCTTGATGTGGTGAGAAGGATACTTCGTTATGTGAAGTATACAAATGATTATGGGCTTTTCTATCATTTTGTTGCGGATTTATTTTTGACTGGATTTACAGATGCTGATTGGGTTGGTTCCGTCAATGACAGGCATTCTACTAGTGGTTTCACTTTTCTTCTTGGTGGTACAACAGTCTCTTGGAGCAGCAAGAAACAACCAACAGTGGCACTATCCAGTACAGAGGCTGAGTATAGATGCGCAACACTTGCTACTTGTGAGGTGATATGGTTACAGATGTTATTGTTTGATCTATTCCAACATGTTGATGTTCCTATTTCGATTTTTTGTGATAATATGAGCAACATTCAGTTGGCAAAGAATCTTGTTTTTCACACACGTTCAAAACACATTGAAATTCTCACTTTGTGCGAGAAATTTTTTTGGCTGGAATTGTTGACTTACATCATGTAAAGACGAAAGACCAAGTAGCGGATATGTTTACTAAGGCTTTAAGTGCTGAGAAGATTGTCAATTTCTCAAGGCTACTGGGATTGTACAATTTGAGCTCAAGGGGGAGTGTGAAAATTGTGAGCTCAAGTTATGCGGCTACTTATGACAGTGTTGACTCGCCAAGCTAGGTGGAGCCTAGAGCCGACGCCACCGAGGTGACTCGGTGGCTGCATGGGTGTATTCATGTATTGGCACATACCATAATAAATTAATATTTCATATTGTTGTTAGTAGTTAGTTGTGTTGAAAATCGTCACTTCTCACTAGTCATTTTTTTATTGTAAATAAAGATCAATCATGAGTACAATGTTCATGATCTGATTTTACACATGTGGAGCCTGTTCTCACATGTGAAAGAAAGTACTTTTTTTACTTGTAAATATCTACTTTGATTTTGTATCAATCAAGTCAAGTGTGAACATGATATGACTAGTTTTTAGTCAAGTTGACTAGTCACCTAGAAGTTAGCTTATCCTTGCATGTGCATGAGTAAATTCTCCCACATGGCAAGTGGATGTTCACACGTGTATAGAGTTTTAGAAGATAAGAGTTGACCATTTTTCTTAGATCCTATTTTATAGAGAATATTCCTATATTCTAGGAGACTAGCTCTTTGGATTTAAGCCATATTCTAGAAGGTCAACTTTGGATAAGGATCAAGGATAAATCAAATGGATAGATCTGAGTGATGTGGCACTCTTCACATGTGTAAAGACTTGCTAGAGTGTACCAGCTTGTGGATGTACTTGATCCATAAAAGAATCATCATTTTGCTAATGAGATTGATGAGAAGTTTGCATTCTACACTTTTGTGAGATTTCTAGTCAATAGAATTGTGATTTTATTGAATGATTGCTATCGAGAACCAAAGTACTTGTTGTTTCAGGTCTAGGCCGTACAATGGACAGTACTCCACACGTGTGAGACCGCTCTCACTTGTTTATGAAGATTTGATCCATTGCTCTTGTTAAATCTAAGTGTAGTGAACTAGATCAAGATCTAAAGTGTAGAACTTGATAGATCCATTGATTAAGCAACTAATAACTCTCTATGATTGTTAAGTACAATCATTAATGTCATTGGCAAAATTTGTTTTTGGCCAATACTAGTGAGGGCGAGTTCATCTAGAGTGATAGCTTGTTTCTATTTGGATCAAATCGACTTGGAGGCTGTGTATGTACTTTTCAAACAAGTGAAACCGTACAACAACTTTCATTTCAAGTTACCTTGTGTTTTTGGTCCTATAATCTCAATTCTAGTCTAGGTTTAGTGCTTTCTAAAGCATAGTATTGATCTAGATTCAATCTAGCTAATGCCTATGACCAAATAGAGTTTTGGATCATTGAAGCATTTCTTTTTGGAGTTTAAGATCATATCTAAGAGGCTGATTTGTTCAGATCCTTAGTTGAAGTGAAATCTCTAAGAAATCTTTTTTGTGAGAATGAAAGCTAGGAATTTTTGTCAAGATCTAATTGTGTATCATTCAAGCTTGTGTGCTAGTTTGATAGAGACAAGGCTATAGGAAATATTGTGAGATCTAGGCCTTTCATAGATCTTTAAAATTCATAAATCTTTGTGATTTTAGAAGAGCATTCATTCTACAATGTCATCCATGGGTAGTTAATTGTTGAATTAAGTGAGAGACTCACTTCCACAAATTATTCCATTTGGAAAGTGAGGATGAAATCACTCCTAGTGATCCATGACCTCTTTGACATAGTTCTAGGAGTTGAGGAAGAGCCTCAAGCTACCCAAGAACAAACCAAATACAAGAAGAGAGCAAGATTAGCTTTACATTGCATAAAGTTGAATGTATGCAATGACCTCTTGAAGGAGGTGTCTTCTTGTGCCTCATCAAAAGAGTCTTGGGATTCATTAAAACGTATCTATGAATCCAATAACACTTCAAGAATCTCCATGCTAAGGAATCAAGCCTTTCAAAGCATGAAAGGAACTGGAGAGAGTGGACAAGAGTATGTCCTTAGGATCAAATCTCTTAACAAGGAATTGAGTGCTATAGGAGAAAAGATCCAAGATCAAGAGCTAGTACACCAACTTGGTCCAATCATTTGCTATTCAAGACACTCTTCCATCCATTGAAAAGTTGCACAATGTTCTTGTGTTCGAGGAAAGTAGATCCTACACCTCAAGACAAGAAGGGAAGGCATGTCACTTAATGGAGGAAAGGAGAAAGCAAATTCTTCATCCAAAGGCAAGAAGAAACAATATCCATTGAAGAAAAATCAAGGCAAGGAGGCCGAGATGAAGAATGGAGGATCAACTTCCAAAGGCAAAGTGAAGAACAAGCCAAAGCTCAAGTGTTTCTTTTGTGGGAAGAAAGGACACTTTGCCTCAGAATGTTACCTGAAGAAGAATCAACAAGCAAATGGAGATCAAGGGAACATTGCTCAAGAGGAAAAAGATGAGGATGGATTCAACACATCCTTAATGGTTGCATCTACACCAACTTCAAGTCAAGACACATGGTGGATAGATAGTGGGGCTAGTTCCCACATGTCTTTTAACAAGCATTATTTTTCTATCCTTCTCTCTTGTAATGACTCTAAGAAGTCAATATAAACTGCTAGTGATCAAGAATGCAAGATAGATGGTATAGGATCTATTCCTCTTTGCTTAGGCACATCTAAAAGGATAGATCTAGATAATGTTTTGTATGTTCCTACCATTTCAAGAAACTTGCTTAGTGTAGGACAATTAATGGACAATGGACTAGATGTACATTTCAAGAATGGAGTTTGTTCCATCTTGAAAAATGATAAGTGCATAGCTAGTGGCATTAAGCAAGGTAGACTTTTCAAGTTGGATGCTAATGTTGCAAATGAAAGTGTGAACTTGGCTAGGGAGGAGCTATCTCAAGTGGAGCTTTGGCATAAGAGATTAGGCCATCCTAATCTTCAATCCATGGAGTCAATGGCAAGCAAGGAACTAGCTCTCGGCCTACCAAAAGCTTTCAAAAAGTGTGGAAAGATGTGTGAGGCATGTGGCCTTGCAAAGTCACACAAATATTCTTACAAGAGATCTTCATCAAGATCTCCCTCCCCCTTGGATCTCATACATTTTGATGTACATAGTTTTTCACATGCCAGTAATGGAGGTGCCTTGATGTATGTAACATTTATAGATGATTGTACTAGATTCACATGGATTGAGTTATTATCAAATAAAATTCTTGTATATGAAGCTTTCATTAAGTTCAAGTCTGTAGTTGAGAAGCAACTTAGTACTTCGATCAAGACAGTAAGATGTGATAGTGGAGGAGAGTACACCTCCAATAAAATGAAAGACTTTTGTGAGATCAATGGCATTAAATTGCAATACACTTGTTCCTACACCCCTCAGCAAAGTGGGGTGGCCGAGAGGAGAAATAGGACTCTATGTGAATGTGCAAAGTCTTTAAGACTTGATGCATAACTTCCCATCGCATTTTGGGAAGAAGCTATAACTTGTGCTAATTACTTGTGTAATAGACTTCCTAGTAGTGCTATTGATGGGATCTCACCATATCAAGCTTTTTTTGGTAAGAAACCCAATGTAGAAGATTTTAAAATTTTTGGATGTATTTGTTATGTCCACATCCCTTTGGAGACAAGAAGGAAGGAAGATGCTATCTCCTTCAAAGGGATTTTTGTTGGCTATGGAGAAAATAGCAAGGGATATAGGATATGATCCTATATCCAAGAAAGTAAATGTAAGCAAGGATGTACTTTTTGATGAGTCACAGTCTTCTAAAAGCTTGTCTAATGGATCTAACCCATTGTGCATTGAAGATCTTGACAAACCCGAGGATGGAGACAAAGATCCTAGTCAAAGGGGGCCAAGAAGATCAACAAGAAGCAAGGCCGAGCCCTCAAGGCTCACCTATGTGTACAAGGGAAAGAAAAAGAAAGACTCTACATCTTCTACCTATTACTCCTTCTTAGCTACATTGCTTGAAGAACCATCATTTTTTGAAGAAGCATATAGATCTAAAGTTTGGAGAGATGCAATGCAAGTACAGTATGATGCATTAGAAGAAATCATACTTGAAATGTTGTAAATATTCCAAGAGAGAAGAAGCCACTTGCAGGTAAGTGGATTTATAGAATAAAGTACAATCAAGATGGATCTATTAGTAAGTACAAGGCTAGTCTTGTTGCTAAAGCATTTTTGCAAGTAAAAGGATTGGATTATGAAGAAACATTTGCACCTATAGCTAAGCTTGTAACTATTAGATTGATAATTTGTATTGCTACTTTGTTCAAGTGGAATCTCTACCAAATGGATGTGACAAATGATTTCTTGAATGGCTTCTTAGAAGAGGAAATCTACATGATACAACCCGAGGGCTTCATCAATGTTGGTGAGGAGCAAAAAGTGTGCTACTTACTAGAAGAGCCTATATGGCTTGAAGCAAGCACCTAGAGCTTGGTACTCTAGGTTGCATGATTTTCTCTATTCCCTTGGCTTTGTACTAAGTGCTTATGAACCTTTTTTATATTTCAAATGTAATGAAGGAAAGATCATCATTTTGGTGTTTTATGTTGATGATATCATTATGACAGAAAATGATCATGAAGGCATAGGCAAAGTAAAAGTTGATTTATCTAGTGAGTTCAAGATGGTAGATCTAGGTTTCCTAAAGTTTATACTTGGGATAGAAGTGTCTAGAAGTAGCAATTATACTTTTACAAGTCAATCTAAGTATGCTACTTCCATTCTTGAAAATTGGTATGAAATATTGTAAGGGGATTGACACCCCTATGGAGCATGTTGTGAAAGCAACTAATGAAGGTGATGAAGCATCATTTGAGGACATCACCCTCTTTAGAAAGCTTATAGGCTCCCGAATCTATTGAACCATCACTAGACTAGACTTAAGTTTTTGTGTAAGCAATTTGAGTCAAAGTATGCAAGCTCCTTTAGTGCATCATTGGAAAAGTGCCAAGAGAGTGCTTAGATATGTTACTAGTACTAGATTTTTTGGCATACTTTATGAAGGATCTAACTTGCACTTGAGAGCCTACTCAGATTCAGATTTTGCAAGTGACAAGATGGATAGAAAGTCCATTAGTGCATTTGCAACATTCCTTTGTGGAGGAGTAATATCTTGGCTTTCCAAAAAGCAAGATACTATCTCACTATCTTCTTGTGAAGCCGAGTACAAGGCATTGACTTCAACAACTAAAGAGCTCCTATGGCTAAGAGGACTCTTGATGGAGCTACATGTGCTAAAGACCGAGGAGATCCCTTACATATATTGTGACAATCAAGCTTCTCAACAAATTACTTCCAATCCTATCTTCCAAGCTAGAACAAAGCATATTGAGATAGCTCACCACTTTGTGAGGGAGAAGGTACAATCCAAGGTGGTGCAACTACATCATGTACCAACATCCGAATGCATAGCTGATATCTTAACCAAGCCATTGTCCAAAGATCCATTTTACAAGTTAAGATATGCTCTTGGAATTGTAGATAGATGTACATTAGATTTGCCAAGTTAGAAGTGAGGAGGAGTGTTTAAAATTGTCACTTCTCACTTGTCATTTTTTTATTGTAAATAAAGATCAATCATGAGTACAATGTTCATGATCTGATTTCACACGTGTGGAGCCTGTTCCTACGTGTGAAAGAAAGTACTTTTCATACTTGTAAATATCTACTTTGATTTTGTATCAATCAAGTCAAGTGTGAACATGATATGACTAGTTTTTAGTCAAGTTGACTAGTCACCTAGAAGTTAGCTTATCCTTGCATGTGCATGAGTAAATGCTCCCACATGGCAAGTGGATGTTCACACGTGTGTATAGAGTTCTAGAAGATAAGAGTTTTATGATGAAGCAAAAAAGTGTGTGTGATGTTTTGAGCTATATTGGATTGTCACACATCACTTTTTCTGGTGAGAAGGTTTAGTGTCTGCACCAAAGTTACATTAATAAAGTTATGAGTGAATCCTATGTCTAAAAGGACATTAATAACTTGATCTTTAACTTTACCTTTAATGCAAATAAGGTCACTAGGTCCAAAATCTAAAGAACTAAGGAAATAAACATCCATCTCATTACTTCGAGATAGATTACCTGAGGTTGAAGCTTGTCTTACGAGCTTCAGCTTTATCAATGCCACCCTGATGGTTTTTAAAGTTTTTTTTTTTTTTTTAGAATTGGGATGTGTTTCACTAACAACTTTCCTATCCTTTCTCTTAGATTGAAATCCATTTTTCTGCCCATTAGGCTGTTGACCCCCAGGTGGCTTAGGTGTGTTTCAAAAAATTTTGCAGCCCTAATAGCATCCTCTACAGTTTTTGGATGGTTCTTATGAACATCCACTTGATAATCTTTTGGAAACCCATCAATAAACATTAACATTCGCAATAAACATTAACATTTGTACCTTAGGTGGAATATCACTATAAAGTGCATTCAGGTACTCATGAAAAATCTTGAATAAATTGTTCCAAACCTTTATTCATTGTTATATGACTCAACTTTTGAAAGGGTTAGTCATCTAACAGTGGTAGGAAGTATTCTTTATATACTATGCAAAAATCTTTTCATGTACAATGTTGATTGCCTTTTGCAACTAAGTCATCCCACCATACTATGGCTCTTTCTTCAAGGAACATAGTAACAGTGGATCACTTTCCACATTCAGAGAATTGGTTCATGCCAAAATATTTGTTCCAAACATTAAGGCATGAACTTACCACTTGTAAGTTCCTATCTTTCTTCTCTTTCTTAAATAATTATATGGGAGGTGGAACTACATGCTTCTTCTAGTTGGCTAACCTAGACTCCAAGTGTTGATCCTTTTGATTAGTTTCAAGAAGCTGTTTATTAGTGGCTTGAATTTGTTGGTATAAAAGTTTCAAGAGCTTGTGCCACATTGGATGAGTTTGATAGATCAAAAGTTGGGTTATCATTGGTTTGATCCATTGGTGTTGCTTGTGTGTTTTCCTATTATGCAAATGTAACAACAAGGGCTCAAATTAGTATGGTAGAAATGTTTTAATTCTTACATCCAATGCAAATAAAAAGCATTTTACTTTTACTCATTTAATCTTATTGTTTGTAAGCTCAATCCAAGCCTACTATTTGCAAGCTCAATCCAAGCTTAAGAGAACAACAACAAGCAGCTACCTTTGTCTTAATCCAAAGCAAAAATGAAAACCAAATCTTTATGTAAACTACAATCAACTAAATCCAAGCTAAGTTTACATAAAGATCTCAATCCAATTCCATTTCTTTTTTTTCATTACAAAAGAAACCAAAATTTTCACATTTTTCACTATTCTAGATCTCCAAATCCATGAAACTAGTGTCTAGAAATTGAAAATGAACGAAGCTTTATGAAAACTTTAATTTTCAGATCTGAATTTAAAATTTAAAGGTCTGAAAATCAGAACTTCATAATGACAAAAAATAGAACTTCAAAACTTGTTTTATGCACAAAGTTTCACTATCATTCACTTCCTACAATGTCATCTATATGAAACTAGGAGATAGAAAGGTGTAATTGAAGTTTGGATAAAAACTTTACTTTTCACATTTGATTTTAGATTTAGAGAGAAACAGAACTTCAAAATGAAAATCAAAACTTCAAACCCTTTATTTATGCAAAAAAAACACTAGTTTTGATCAAAAACACAAGCTAGAATCAATTTTTTTTCCAAAAAATAATTTGTGGATGTAGAGGAAGACTTCTTCTAGCCATTCCACAAATACTTTTCCAAAAATGTTCTAAACCAACAACCCACATTCATCTTCTCTAATTATAATAAAAAATCAGCTCCTAAATAGTTCTATAAGCATCACTACCTCTTCCAAAGAGAACTAGATTCATTGAGTACTTCAACTACAAGCTTCCTACCACTAGAAAAGCCAATAATCTTCTCCAAAAAAATTTAGTTGATGATCTTAATAGAACATGAAGAAGATTAGAAAGGTTATCATGCTTTGTCTAGCTCTGATACCACTTTAGCAAGTAAGGGTGAGAATGTCCTCCAAGCAACCTGCTCCAAGATGCTTCTCCAACTCCAAGCTAGGATGCCTCCACCTGCAAGTAAGGATCTGCAAGCCTCCAAGGATCTCTCCTCCACCTGTGTCCATACTCTTATACACAAAGGTAGATAACAAACTGGCCTCAAGTATTCACCACCCAACCATAGCTAGATCCAAGCTCCAAGCAAGACCTATCTAGCACCCCCTCCCTAACCATAAACAAATCACAAGCATACCACAACAACCAATAGCATACTCAAGATCTAAACCCTACTTATGTCTCATACGATAAGCAAGATCCAAACCCTCAGCATACTACACACAAGAATTTACTCTACACACTAGTAGCCACACTAGAGCATATGCAATACAAGCAAAAAAGATCTCTCCTCCTCCCAATGGGTGCCCTACTCCCCTTATATAGATGGCAATTGGTACCCTCCAATACACTATGGAGTTCCACGCACATCTAATGAGAAAGAGAGAGGCCTAGAGGAGTTCAAGAGCCTTCATAGGCTTATGGAAGGTCATCAGACAACTTTCATAACTTATGACTCTTTGATTGCTATTCTTGTGGAACTTGAAACTCAATGGACCCTTTGGGAGGGCGCCCTCCCACTAGGACCCATTGCCCAAGTTGTGCAAGTATACTTTGGTCCAAGACCAATAAAGTGATATGGTTCAAGTTTGAAGCCCAAGGTTTAGAAAAATAGTCATCCAATGACTTTCTAATACCTCTCTAGGTTCCATACCTCCATCCAAGGCATAGACACCTACCTGCCCTTATCCAAGGACACTAGTACCTTAATCTAAGACACCTACCCTTATTTCTAAGGGTATCCCATATCCAAGGGTCATGTGACTCCATACCTCCGACCAAGGTCTAGTCACTTGTCTATCCTTATCCAAGGATACATACCCTTAATCCTAAGGGTAACTTACCATTTAGCCCCCAACACTAAATGGACCAATAGGCGTCTGAAGTACTGCTAGTTACATAGGTATGTAACAACTTTCATCACATACACCACCCGTGGACTTGCACGAAGAGATGTCCCAAGAAGAAACAACACACGAGGATGCGCCATTCACATTGCATGATCACGAGGGGGACATGGATGACATGATGGATGCATTCTTCACAAACCCACCCGAGATGATGCGTGGCTTGGCATCCAATCCTTTGTATGAGGATGCAGAAATGTCAAAGTTGCGAGCTTGTTTGCTACTTTTGAACTTGCAAACTAAGTAAAGGTGGCTGGATGCGAGCGTGACAGAGTTGTTTGGGTAAGCTTGCTTGCTTCATGATGTGTGTTATAGACAAATTGCTCTATTTTTTTTTTTAATTCATGTGTTGCGAGAAACTATATATAACTAACTACATAAATTTATATTCTGTCATAGTTTGCTCATAAAACTGTTGCCCCCAAATAACACCATGACGACATCTCGACAAGAAGCAAGAAAATGCTATCCGCAATTGGCATGGATTACAAGAGCATCCATGCATGTCCCAACGATTGCATCTTATATCGAGATGAGTTTGAGGAGGCAAGCACATGTCCACGCTGTAGGAAACACCACTACAGGCAAGATTTACAAGGAGCGACCATACTTGCCAAGGTGGTAAGACATTTTTCCATCATACCCAGGATACGCCACATGTTTAAGTATAATTTGCGGAGCTAATGACATGACATTCGAGCAATCGTTCATCCGATGATACTATGAAAATCCTTGCCGATTCTCCAACATCGAAATGCGTGGATGCTACCTGGCATGAGTTTAGGGATGAGCCTCGTCATTTGCATTTGCGGTTGGCCATGGATGGTGTGACTCCATTCGGTTTGCGCTCCACATCATGGTCCACTTGGCCGGTGTCCTTGTAAACTACAACATCTCTCCTTGGCTAAGTATAAAGAAGGGGCACCTAATGCTCGTCTTTCTTATCCCCAAAAAATACAAGACAAAAAATATGGACATGTATATGGCTCCCTTGATAGATGAGCTAAATATTCTATGGCAAGGAGTTCAAGTGAGTGATATATCAAGACCACTGAAACAAAGAGATTTTGTGGTTAAAGGGGATCTTGATGTGGACGATGCATGACTTTTCTGGCTATGGGGAACGTTTAGATGAGATATCCTTGTTATTGGTTTGATTCATTCTATCATATTAAATTTTATGTGCATTCACAAATTTTCTTTCAATTCGAACGTTGGACCCATGATTAAGTTGGCTGTTTTGTAACAATGTAGGGCTCCAAACTAGTGGTTACAATTCGTGCCCCGTTTGTGGCGAGTTTTTGCAAGCACGTCACTCACAACATCTACGAAAGATAATTTATGAGGGCCACACTCGATACCTTCCACCCGATCACCCTATACGTGATGGGCTTGATGGCGAACATCCTTATTCCATGAAGGTACAATACATATTTGGGCCAATTAATGGTGCATGTCATTTATTTATTTTATGATTACCCTCTTTATGTTTCTTCTAATGATATATAATCTGCATTAAATGTGTGTGCTTGTTTGTTAATATTGTAGGCAAGTGATTGGCTTCAAATTTGGAGATCCAATCAACATCTACGGTGACTCCCTCTCGGCATGAAGAGGTTATCAATATTTCATGAACTCCCATATTGGAGAGAATTGTTGATAAACCATCTTTTGGACCCTATGCAGATATTCAAGAATGTCGGGAGCACAATTTGGGGCACTTGACCGGGTCAAAAGATAAAAAAGACACACGAGATGACCTTAAAGAAGTGGGAAAGGTGGCCGATTTATGGCCACAAACTGTGGGGACTTCGATTGTCGTACCAAAGGCCCCATGGATCTTATTGAGGAGAGAAGAGACGATTGTAAAGAGGGCAATAGCCTCTTTTCGAACTCCGACATGACACATGAGATGCCTAAAGGGTGCCTTCACAAGGGACAACAAGCTAAGTGAACTAAAGTCTCATGAGTGGCATAAATTTTTACAGGTTGGCATGGCATGTTTTTTGACTTTTTTTCCACATCAACATTGTCGATTACATTTTATAGCATGTCTTGTAATTTCCTGATGATCTCATTGCGCATATATGTATCTCAATGATCATGACCAAATTGTTTTTTGTGCATGCAGTTTGTGTTTCTCTTGGTGTTGAAGGGGTCTTTATAGAGGAGTTAAGGAGTGCAATCTACAAAATCAGTGATTTGGTGAGGTACAGTGAATGCGCTTGCGATTCACATCATTTTTTCTTGGGGTGATTCAAGATGATGATCTTACTAACACGTACGTCATTGTTGTTTCTCTTTCTTATGAAGATACATTTCATCCAAAGAGATACCGCTGGCATCCATTGAGGCGGCAAGTCAAAGCTCCATCGAGGCAGCGTGTTTGATCGAGAAGCACTTTTCCACATCCATTCTCACCATTCAAATGCATCTCATTGTGCATTTGGTAGATGAGGTGGCCATTGCAGGTACATCATCTACTTTCATCAATTGCCTATTCTTAGTCCATCCTAGACTATTGTTATTGTGATCATTCCCACAACCAGGAAGTAACAGAGAGAGAGCGGGAATATGCAATGGGGTGTGAATTACATGTAAGCTATGATGATCAACATTCACATGTTTATTAATACGTGCAATTTTGTACATGTTTGTTGTATCCCTAACACATTTACTTCCATTTCGTTCAGTACAAAAAATACAATGCACTTTGGTCGCATGGACGACACTTTCATATAGAGCGCATTGACAAAAATAGAAACACGTATGATTGTGGAGTCATGGCAAATTTTACCCAAGAGAGTCGAGCAAGCATGACGGACACCGATTTACTCTCTTCTCAACTTGATTATTGTGGGACAATCAATGACATCCTCGAAGTTGGGTTTAGACAATTCGTCGTTTTTATATTTGATGTCAAACGGTTTAAAGTTATTTGCAATGGTCTCAATGCAACTGTCAGGAAAGATGAGAGTGGTTATTTTGCCATTGACTCCACCAAGCTTTGGACAGATAAAAGTGACACATTTGTTTTTCTACAACAATGTGAGCAGGTACATTTCTTTGATGTCTTCAATATGTCTATGCTCTTTTGTTGTCAATCAATTGATTTTTAGTATTGTACTGCAAAAAATGTATATTTTGTATAGTAATACGCAAGCAACTGTAGCATACCTATGGATATTAACTACAAGTCAACATTTATGGTAACATCGATCGATTGTAGAGCTATAGGAAATATTGGGTTAGACTTAAAAATAGACTCATTTGGTTTGGCGGATTTGTCGCATGATGATGCGGCAAATGATAACAATGAACCACCAAATGAATGAGTGAGACTGTACGATGTATTTCAATTCATTACGCAATGCGGGATGTATAATTGGCAGTTTTACCCAGCTTTTCAAACAAAGCAGAATCTGAAATGGGTCAAGAAATAGATTTTCTACCTTAGTAACTCCAAACTTAGCGAATGGTGTGAAAGAGTGAAGTGTGACGATAAACGCCCAAGAGCTTCAACTAGCTATAGATCAGAGCGACTGCACCTTCTGATTCCAGCACCATTTACAGCAAATGAGATATTGTGTTATCAGCCGATTGCAGTGCAATGCAGCAACAGCTGAATTAGGAGCAGCAACTGAATGAACGAGCTATGGCATGGAGAGAGAAATGGGTTTTCTGTTCCACTTTGGTTTTTATAGTTTCATGTGTTGTCGATGCACCTCAGCAAGCCTCAACCGTAAGATTGCATCGTGATTGCACAGATCAGACAAGTTAACTCGTTGTTCTTAAATACCTGTAATTTTTTTTCAAGTGTATTTAGAAGTTGCCTTAAATGGCATAATTTTTTGTACTTTTAAAGATTATGAGAAATAAATATTTTACAAATTTGTAAGGTGCTATTACTATTTTTAATAATCTTGAGAAGCACCTTACCAAAATGTAAGGTTCATTTGCTATTTTTAAAAAGTCGGACAGATTCCAATCTGTTATTTTTGAAAAGTCAATATTCTAAAAAATTAAAAAATTAAAAAAAAAAACTACTGGTACTTACGGCGGGGAAGGTTCCTACCCTAGGGCCTTCCCTTATACATAATCCTAATCTCACATGAGCCCTAGATTGTCATGCTTTTCATTTTGAAGTCTCATTTTCACATCTTTTGAAGGAGTTTCTGATTGACTGCATCTTGACGACATGGCTTGAGTGAATCCTTTAGCCACCAGCCATGCTTTCCATTTTGCAATGGAACCATCAGAGTTGATCTTCTTCTTGAAGATCCACTTATTGTTGATAACTCTCTTGTGAGTGGGGAAGTCGACCAGTGTCCAGGTCTGATTTGTCAAAAGTGAGTTGTACTCGCTTTCCATAGCTTCTTGTCACTTCATAACATCTTTGGAGTTAATTTCTTCTGCTAGGCTCTCTGGTTCTTCTGATGAAGTCCAGAATGATTGAGGTGCATAGCTCTCAGGAACTGTCCGAGTCCGTGAGGATCTACGGACGTTTGGTTGACCAAAATGCAATGATGCTTCTTCTTGAATTTCTCCAGCTCTGTTCGAGCTAGCTTGGTCTGGTCTGATGACAGGTACTATCGGTTGCTCGGCTTCTGTAGCTATAGTTGTGGGTTCTGTAGAAGGAACATCAACGTTGGAAGAATCTATGCTACATAAAATAGGATGAAATGACATAGCATCATGTATCGATAGCTGTTTGAAATCATAGTATGTATGTCAAGCCTCGAAAACCTCTGTTCTTGTCAGTAAAGCATTACTATGGCATCATCAATTAGGACACTTGAATTATACATCCATTTCATACATGTCTAAATGATCCCTAGTACTTGATTTTGACTATCCATCTCACAAAGTTGACCTCCCTTTCTGTCATAGCTGCATCCTTAAATCGAGTCAAAGGCATGCATCAAAATATTTGTTAGGGGTATTTTATTACCCTTATTGACAAATATTCAAGAAGAATAGATGTTTATTTCATTAAGCAGAAATCAGAGTCTTTCAACGGGTTTCAACAATTCAAAGTGCATGCAGAAAATCAAACTGACAAAAGAATTAATGCACTGACTGAAAATGGGGAAGAATATATGTCTACTGAATTAAAGGAGTATTGCCTTAACAACGATATCGAACAACAATACATTATCTCATCTTCACCTCAGTCAAATGGTCTTGTTGAGAGAAAGAACAAAACCTTAGTTGAATTAGCAAAGTGTATGTTATCACATGCAACACTTCCGAAGCCCTTCTAGGCTGAAGCAATTTTAGATATAGCTTATATTCAGAACATATGTCCTACTAAAGGTCTCTCAGACAAAATACCATACGAAGTTTGGACAGGTTCCAGACGTTCTTTATCAAACTTACGAGTTTTTGGATGTATCACTAATGTGCAAATTTCACGTGGTCTCATGAAGAAGCTCAAATTTTAGAGTATCAAGTCTATTTTCATCAGCTACGCTACTTCAGATAAAGCTTATAAGTTGTATGATCCTATCGAGTCGAAGATATTCACTAGCCAAGATGTCATCTTCATCGAAGATCAGTTTATTGACCTCAAAGGAAAAGGCAAAGCTCATATTGTCGAACTTTTGGACTCTTTTAAAACATCGAATTTTCAAGTTCCAAATTCAACTATTCCTATCGAAGGTCCAAGCTTGTCTACTCCCGACGAACAACTTATCAACAGTGAAGCTGAAGATGATGATGTCGCAGTTCAGCAATTATAGCATGATGCAGATCAACTTCAATCATCACCCAGAAGATCGACAAGAGTCAGCAAACCACTTAACAAGTTTATCGACGAGTCTACAACTTACCTTGTTCAAGAGCCGACGACTATCGAAGAGGCACTCATCAGCCCACTTTTGATCTCTGGAAAGAAACTATGGATAAAGAGCATTCATCTCTTATCAAGAATCAGACTTGGACAATCGTCAAATTATCTGCCAACAGAAATGTAGTTTAGTGCAAATGGTTATTCAAAATCAAGTACAAGACAGATGGAAGTATTGATCAAATAAAGACTCGACTTGTAGCCAAATGATTCTCTCATGTATTGAGCATCGACTACACTGAGACCTTCGGTCCAGTAGTTAAACATTCTTCTATCAGACTTCCATTGCAATTTGAAAATAAAAATAAAATGGATGTAAGACAACATATCTTAATGGAGTTACCAAAGAAGACATCTACATGGTGCAACCTGAAGGTTACAATATCGAAGGTAAACACAATCATGTGTGTAAACTCCATAAAGCACTTTATGTCTTGAAGCAATCTAGTCGAGCACGATTTTAGGGGATCAATACTTTCCTTACTGATCATGGCTACACACCAAGCTCTTTAGATTCGAATGTCTACTTCAAGTCTGTAAAACATTTCTTTATCATTATCACTTTGTATGTGGACACCACATTGCTTTTTAGCAACAATATCGATTTGATAAAGAAAGCCAAAACAATGCTATCTGCCGAACTTGACATGATCGATCTGGGTGAAGCTCATTACTGTCTAGGTATTCAGATCCAAAGAGATATAAAATAGAAGTTGATCTATATTTCTCAGCAAACATACATTCATAATGTCTTAATCAAGCATTAGAGAAGTTTTGAGTTCCAAAAAGACCCTTTAAAAATTCGTGCAAGATGTCTGTTTTATAATTAAAATATTATAACACTAATACTTTTGACTTGCCATAACTTTTTAATTGTAGCTCAAAAGTATGTCATCTAACATATCATTGGAAAGCCCTTGTTAAGCGCTTTCCAATGCACCAAACTTTGCTAAATTTGGACTTACCACTAAAAAGTTATGTCATTTTCAGTATGGAATCAAAATGTGGACTCAAAAAGTTACGTTACGTAGATTTCAAATTTGAGTGTTTTGATTGGTCCATGTGTAAGAAAAAGTTGAGAAAAAATATAAAAAGAATCTTTACAAACGGTCTTTTTTGGATTGAGAACTCCTCTAATGTATAATCTGATGAATTGCAAATTAGCTCTCTCACCAATGGATCCAAGACTCAAGATGTCGAAGGACCAATGTCCCCAAACAATCGAAGAGAAGGAGCATATGCATGAGTATTCCTATCATTTTTTTGGCTGCGTAATGTGTATATATTCACCAACTTATCATTTGCTCGGTTAGCATAATCATCTAGTTTATTGCGATCAATCGGCCGTTCAGAGCGCAATTGTATTGTTCTTTCTCTCTGTTATCACGAAGTATTGTCTAAGAAAGAATGCACCTCTATCTGCATTCAGACTGTATTTTCTACACGAGTAATCTATCAAAGTTCCAGTAATCTAGGTTGTGTATGCTGAATTCTTATTTCATTTTTATTGTCAGATAGATTCATGCTCGTAGATAAACTTACTAGTAGATTAAATCGTTTCATATGACTGATAGCAGTGCTCGATCTGTTGCTCCATTAGCACATCTAAATTGCTTTCGCAAAGCTAAATCTGAAACTAAAGTAGCTTATGTATGGCTATCCATGGAATTGACTATCTAGATCAGCGACTTTGTATCTGATCAACTAAGACAAACTTCGATTTATCGTTGTCTGTCTAAATCCGATAGACATCGCTACATGCATCGAGGATTCCATGTTGCTGCGACAGACATTGTCGGTTGATTCACCATTTGAGATTCCCAACATGGTATCAGAGCAACGTCTCTAATTCTGTGAAGTGCACTTAGAGCATAATCAAAACGATTGTTCTGAAATAGTGTAGACATTTTCTATAATTGTTTCTAGTCATATTAATCTAATATCTACATTAAACTCATCCCAAAATTCCAAATGGATTTGCAATCGAAGGCTGCTCTAATGGTAGAAAAACTAGATGGTCGATCTATCACTTGTGGAAATTGAAGATGAGGGTAGTACTGATGGCCAAGGAAATTTGGGAAATAGATGCTGGAACTGAACTACTTCCCAGTGTCGATGAGCAAGCCATTTCCAAAAATGGAAGCTCAGTGATGGCAAGGCTTTTGCCTTCTTGATCACCCTTAACTCTCCGACACACAAATTGGCCATATCAGACAAGCCCAATCTTCGAAAGAGGCTTGGGACATATTGAGTAGCTATCTTGCACACATGGATTCCATAGCTTTGAAGTTGTGGTGGACCAACCTTTTGTGCCATATCTCCACATTGGTAATCTCCAACCTTGCCAAGTTCACACTCTCCATTGCAGCATTAGAATCTAATTTAAACAAACTACCTTGTTTAAATCCCTTTGCTATGCATTCACCATTCTTAAGGATGGAACAAACTCCATGCTTAAATTGTACATCTAGGCCATTATCCATTAATCGGCCAACACTTAACAAAATATTAATTAACTTAGGTAGAAAAAGAACATTTTCAAGATCAACCTTTTGGATGATCCTATGTACAATGGAATACAATACCACTTATTCTACACTCTTGATCACTAGGTATAAAGATAGATCTTTGAACATCATTATAAGAGAGTAGAGTGGAAAAGTAGTCCATTTGGAAAGTCATGTGGGAACTAGCCCCACTATCAATCCACCAACATTCACTTATGTTGCTCTTGGATGATGGTGATGAGTTGGATACCATCAAGCATTTGTATGGTTGTGGCCTGTGGGGCTTGGACCCAATGATCCATCTTGTGCTTGGTCGATCTGGGCCATCTGGTGCTTTGGTTGCTGCTGGACCTCTTCCAATGTGATCTTCTACCCGGCCATCACAGATCTTGTCTCTTTTTTTTTTTCTTTGGCCAACTTCTGCTGTTGTGCGAGGCACTGGTACTAGACCTTATTCTCGAGCACTTGGTGTTGGCTTATCAACTAATGCATGTGGTAGCTTGCTTCGAATAGGCCGATCATCAAGTGCTTAGCTACTCTAGAGAGCTTCTCAGGGTTAGTGATGGTTGGGTACTGGTCAAGGTGTGGGATGGTGAAACTAATCCAAAAAATAAACATTGTGGAGGAAATGAAAGTGGAAGTGGAGGGAGTAGAGGAACAATGTTAGTAGAAATGTTGGTGGTTGTGGTGGTGGTGGTGGTTAGTGGAGGGGTCAGACTTCTCCCTGACTGATCCGCTTTCTCAGGTTCGTCATTGCTGATCTCCATCAGGTCCGCAACATCAAAATATTGTGATGTGTCCAAAGTATAGACTTGTTGGGCCTGTAGATATGAATCTTGTGACTGTTGAGCTGCTCTCGTGTCTTGGAGAATGGTACTCCCCACTCCCCCCCCCCCCCCCCCAAAGAATGTGCCATTGGTGAAGTTGGCGGCGTTGGCGTGGTAATCAACATGGGTGGGGTGGTGACTTGGTCTGGTGGCACATGTGCTCGTGTCTGGTGCTACTATAGAAATAGCTTCTCCATCACCCCCGTCGATGGTGTGTAAGAGTAATGAGTGTTATTGAGAGGCTGCTTGGGAGGATGAGTTCCCATCATCAGAATGTGAATCCTCGGATTTTGTGCCATCTGGTAATTTCCTCCTGGCCTGAAGCTTTTTGCAGATGTGTTGTTGCCTTGTGTCTGGCAACTGGGCCTTAGAGGTGTCGGCCTGTTGAGCTGCCTATGATTCCTCTGTTGCTGGAGCTGGTTGAGGGCTGGGTTGCTTCTGGACCAGTGTGATGATACTGGTGTTTGTCCTTTTGGGTGGAAGCCCTGATGATGAAGTGGCCCGTGAGCGTGAACGCTTGGACATTTTGAACTCAATAGGGATGTCCCAAGCTTTGTCGGCAACTTATAGGTGTCATTGAAGGCTGGTCCCATTTTGTACCTGATGGAGTGTGATATTGGTCATGAGGTATCCCAAGATTGTTCTCGGCTGCTTGTTTTTTACATAGTCATGAAGGCAGTTCGAAGCAAACCGTGCCCAATCATAAAGGTTTTGGGGATGCAGTCGAGAATCTGCCATCATGTGGACTAAAGACATTGGTACCCACAACACCTTTGTTCTCGGTCGTTGTGCGGACCTGGTCAAGTATGCACATGCCACTGCCAGTTGTTGATCATTGATTGCCTCAATGTTGTACCCAACTTTATTCTTCCATTTCTCCATTGAGGGATTGATATACTTGAAATAAGTTTTCTGCTCAATTTTCTGGAGCATTCTGATAATAGCATTTGGTCCATGAGGGAACCCGAAGGGATGCAAGTGTGCCACCGCAAAAGATATATTATAGACATAGTTCTTGACAGTGGAAATTATGAGTTGGCACGATCTTGCAGTAGTAGTATAATTGGCGTACACCATGTGTAACAACTACGGGCTTTGATACCCAATCAGGACAGGGACTTGGAACTCAATTGCCTTGAAAAAGGGCTGGGCCTATTGGTTCCAAGTCTGCATCTCGACAATATCCAGGTTGGACATCTGGATGTCGATCTTATTTGCATTCGGGTCATCGAAACTGGAACCCTGGTGGGAAGACATGGTGAAAAACTGGAAAAAACAATGTTCTGGAAAAAATGCGTCGGTTGAGATTCGAGATAGGGATAAGGGTGGCTTCGGCTCGGTCGAGATGTGATGGGTGTGTGTCAGTCGAGATTGAATGGAAGGTCGTTAGTTGAGATGGGAGTGGAATTCTTTGGTCGAGATAGAATTCGATGGCTTCAGTTGAGAAGTGACAAATTGGATTTGGTTGAGAAGGCAGGTGAAGGCATTGGTCGAGAAGTGACTGGATGGCTTCGGTTGAGAAGTGAGGTGATGGCTTCGTTGAGAAGTGAGGTTAGGGTGTCAATCGAGAAGTGCAAAATGTGTGCAAAGTGAAGGATGATGGTGACAAAATGAGATTGGGAAAGCGAAAAAAAATGTAAGGTATAATGTCCAAAAGAAGAAGATGTGTAGATGGCAGTCGAGGACAAAGATATTGGAAAGATGGGTAACTGTGAAAATGGAGGTGTGGAGGTGGTGAAGGAACTAGAAAAAAACAGAGTGTTTGATATTGATGATGTTGTTCTCAATAGTGTAACGGGAGCGTGATATATGCTCACATGACACTACCTCTCAGATGTGCAAAAATTTTCAAGCTGATGCGTCATCTGCAGGTGATGTTAGGTTTGAAGGATTGGTGATGGAACTCTGAATGATGATCAAACCACGATGGTGGATACTCCATGGAGGTGGAGTGTAGCCAAGAACAGATGCATGTAACAGAAGAGCGCCAGAATTGAACACAAAAACAAGAAGATCGCCAATAGATAAAACTCCATAAGTCGCACTTTGTTGAGGTACAAATGGTGTCGTTGTCAAGGTATTTATGGACGCCATCGTCTGGCTTCAATCGAGATGTGACATTTTGGCTCCATCAACTTCTGAATTGAGACCTCCTATTGAGATTTGAATTGTGGCCTCCGGTTGAAATTTGAGTCATGGACTCCGGTTGAGATTTGAATTGTGACCTCCGGTTGAGATTTGAGTCATGGCCTCCGGTTGAGATTTGACTGGGTGGCTTTGGTCGAGAAGTGACTGGATAGCTTTGGTTGATATCGGACAAAAGTGCTCCGGTCCAGAGTTGAATGAAGTGCTCCGATCGAGAGCTGAGTGAAGTGCTCCAATTGAGATCTGAGTGAAGTGCTCTAGTTGAGATCTGAATGGAAACCCACCGGTTGAGATCTAAGTAAAAACCTCCAGTTGAGATCTGAGTTGTGGCCTCTGGTTGAGATTTGAGTGTGGCCTCCGGTTGAGATTTGGGTTGTGGCCTCCGGTTGAGATTTGACAGAAGTCCTTTATGGAGGAATGGAGTTGTGTGATGCAAGTGAAGAACTCCAGGAGGGAAAATATGACTGTGGCTCAAATTAGAAGTTCTTGTTAAAAAGAAGCATCCAGTGACTAGATGTATATTATATTGTAAATACTGAGATGTCATTCAAACAGAAATGAGGTAAGCCAAAAGTGTGAAAAATGTTTTCCTTGTGATGTAGTTTGGTTCATAAGCACTTAGTACAAAGCCAAGGGAATACAGAAAATCATGCAACCTAGAGTACCAAGCTCTAGGTGCTTTCTTCAAGCCATATAGGCTCTTCCTTCAGTAGCACACTTTTTGCTCCTCACCAACCTTGATGAAGCCCTTGGGTTGCATCATGTAGATTTCCTCTTCTAAGAGCCATTCAAGAAAGCATTTGTCACATCCATTTGGTAGAGATCCCACTTGAACAAAGTAGCAATGCAAATGATTAATCTAATAGTTACAAGCTTAGCTACAGGTGCAAATGTTTCTTCATAATACAATCTTTTTACTTAAAGAAATCCCTTAGCAAAAAGCCGAGCCTTGTACTTACTAATAGATCCATCTTGATTGTATTTTATTCTATAAATCCACTTACATGCAAGTGGCTTCTTCCCTCTTGGAAGATTTACAAGATTCCAAGTACTAGTGCATCATACTCTACTTGCATTGCATCTCTCCAAACTTTAGATCTATATGCTTCTTCAAAAAATGATGGTTCTTCAAGCAATGCAGCTAAGAAGGAATAAGAAGTAGAAGTTGTAGAGTCTTCCTTTTGCTTTCCCTTGTCCACATAGGTGAGACTTGAGGGCTCGGCCTTGCTTCTTGTTGATCTTCTCGGACCCCTTTGACTAGGATCTTTGTCTCCATCCTCAGGTTTGTCAAGATCCTCCTCGAGCTTGTCAAGATCCTCCTCGGGTTTGTCAAGATATTCAATGCATAATGGGTTAGATCCATTAGACAAGCTTTTAGCAAATTGTGACTCATCAAAAAGTACATCCTTGCTTACCTTTACTTTCTTGGATATAGGATCATATATCTTATAGCCCTTTCTATTTTCTCCATAGCCAACAAAAATCCCTTTGAAGGAGGTAGCATCTTCCTTCCTTCTTGTCTCCAAAGGGATGTGAACATAACAAATACATCCAAAGATTTTAAAATCTTTTACATTGGGTGTCTTACCAAACAAAGCTTGATATGGTGAGATCCCATCAATAGCACTACTAGGAAGTCTATTACACAAGTAATTAGCACAAGTTATAGCTTCTCCCCAAAATGAGATGGGAAGTGATGCATCAATTCTTAAAGACTTTGCACATTCACATAGACTCCTATTTTTCCTCTTGGCCACCCCATTTTGTTGGGGGGTGTAGGAACAAATGTATTGCAATTTAATGCCATTGATCTCACAAAAGTCTTTCATTTTATTGGAGGGGTACTCTCCTCCATTATCACATCTTAGTGCCTTGATGGAAGTACTAAGTTGCTTCTCAACTAGAGACTTGAACTTAATGAAAGCTTCATATACAAGACTTTTCTTTGATAGTAACTCAATCCATGTGAATCTAGTACAATCACCTATAAATGCTACGTACGTCAAGGCACCTCCATTACTTGCATGGAAAAACTATGTACATTAGAATGTATGAGATCCAAGGGTGAGGGAGATCTTAATGAAGATATCTTGTAAGACGATTTGTGTGACTTTGCAAGGCCACATGCCTCACACATCTTTCCACACTTTTTGAAGGTAGGCCGAGAGCTAGTTGCTTGCTTGCCATTGACTCCATGGATTGAAGATTAGGATGGCCTAATCTCTTATGCCAAAGCTCCACTTGAGATAGCTCCTCCCTAGCCAAGTTCACACTTTCATTTGCAACATTAGCATCTAACTTGAAAAGTCTACCTTGCTTAATGCCACTAGCTATGCACTTATCATTTTTCAAGATGGAACAAACTTCATTCTTGAAATGTACATCTAGTCCATTGTCCATTAATTGTCCTACACTAAGCAAGTTTCTTGAAATGGTAGGAACATACAAAACATTATCTAGATATATCCTTTTAGATGTGCCTAAGCAAAGAGGAATAGATCCTATACCATCTATCTTGCATTCTTGATCACTAGCAGTTTATATTGACTTCTTAGAGTCATTACAAGAGAGAAGGGTAGAAAAATAATTCTTGTTAAAAGACATGTGGGAACTAGCCCCACTATCTATCCACCATGTGTCTTGACTTGAAGTTGGTGTAGATGCAACCATTAAGGATGTGTTGAATCCATCCTCATCTTTTTCCTCTTGAGCAATGTTCCCTTGATATCCATTTGCTTGTTGATTCTTCTTCAGGTAACATTCTGAGGCAAAGTGTCCTTTCTTCCCACAAAAGAAACACTTGAACTTTGGCTTGTTCTTCACTTTGACTTTGGAAGTTGATCCTCCATTCTTCATCTCGGCCTCCTTGCCTTGATTCTTCTTGAATGGATGTTGTTTCTTCTTGCCTTTGGATGTAAAATTTGCGTTCTCCTCTCATCCATTAAGTGACATGCCTTCCATTCTTGTCTTGAGGTGTAGGAGTCTACTCTCCTCGTCCACAAGAACATTGTGCAACTTTTCAATGGATGTAAGAGTGTCTTGAATAGAAAAGCATTGGACCAAGTGGGTGAACTCATCACCTAGGCCATTCAGTATGATTTGTACTAGCTCTTGATCTTGGATCTTTTCTCCTAGAGCACTCAATTCCTTGTTAAGAGATTTGATCCTAAGGACATACTCTTGCCCACTCTCTCCACTTCCTTCAATGGTTTGAAAGGCTTGATTCCTTAGCATGAGGATTCTTGAAGTGTTATTGGATTCATAGATACTCTTTAATGAATCCCAAGCCTCTTTTGATGAGGCACAAGAAGACACCTCTTTCAAGAGGTCATTGCATACATTCAACTTTATGCAATGTAGAGTTAATCTTGCTCTCTTCTTGTATTTGGTTTGTTTTTGGGCAGCTCAAGGCTCTTCCTCAACTCCTAGAACTATGTCAAAGAGGTCATGGATCACTAGAAGTGATCACATCCTCACTTTCCAGATGTAATAATTTGTGGAAGTGAGTCTCTCACTTGATTCCAACATATAACCACCCATGGATGACATTGTAGAATGAATGCTCTAATAAAATCACAAAGATTTATGAATTTTTAAAGATCTATGAAAGGCCTAAAGCTCACAATATTGCCTATAGCATTGTCTCTATCAAACTAGCACACAAGCTTTCACTCTCACAAAAATTTTTTGCTCTATATTTTTCTTAGAGGTTTCACTTCAACTAAGGATCTGAACAAATCAGCCTCTTAGATCTGATCTTAGACTCCAAAAATAAATGCTTCAATGATCCAAAACTCTATTTGGTCATAGGCATTAGCTAGATTGAATCTAGATCAATACTATGCTTCAAAAAGCACTAAATCTGGACTAGAATTGAGATTATAGGACCAAAAAACACAAGGTAACTTGAAATGAAAGTTGCTGTATGGTTTCACATGTGTGAAAAGTACATACACAGCCTCCAAGTCGATTTGATCCAAATTGAAACAAGCTATCACTCTAGATGAACTCGCCACAAATTTTGGCCAAAAACAAATTTTGCCAATGATCTTTGCAAGTTTTATGAATCAAATGATCACTCTCTTACTCAGCACTGATACCATGATAAAATTTCAGTTTTAGGACTTTAATGATTGTATTTAACAATCATAGAGACATATTGGTTGCTTAATGAATGGATCTATCAAGTTCTACACTTTAGATCTTGATCTAAATTCACTACACTTAGATTTAAGCAAAGAGCAATGGTTAAAATCTTCATCAATCTCATTAGCATGGATCAAGTACATCCACGAGTTTGGTACAGTCCAGCAGGACTTCACACGTGTGAAGAGTGCCACATCACTCAGATCTATCCATTTGATCCATCTTTGATCCCTATCCAATGTTGACCTTCTAGAATATGGCTAAAATCCAAAGAGCTAGTCTCCTAGAATATAGGAATATTCTCTACAAAATAGGATCTAAGAAAAATGGTCAACTCTTATCTTCTAGAACTCTATACACATGTGTGAACATCCAGTTGTCATATGGGAGCATTTACTCATGCACATGCAAGGATAAGCTAACTTCTAGGTGACTAGTCAACTTGACTAAAAACCAGTCATATCATGTTCACACTTGACTTGATTGATACAAAATTAAATTAGATATTTACAAGTATGAAAAATACTTTCTTTCACACGTGGGAACAAGCTCCACACATGTGAAATCAGATCATGAACATTGTACTCATAATTGATCTTTATTCATAGTAAAAAAATGACAAGTGAGAAGTGACAATTTTCAACAATTTCAAGCATTTGTACTATTGGCCAAACCTGGTGATTGTAATGGAATTTATAGCGAAGGTTGTGTCACTTCTATATAGCAGGTAGATAAAGCATAATTAAGGCGCCAGAATCTATCAACAATGAGATCCAATGTTGGAATCTGATCAAGATGTCACTGGGATATAGGTAAGGATATATCTCAGAAGAATAGAAATAATGGCTCATAGTGCCCCCTCGGATCACTTGACAAAACATCACGAAAAGACGGTATAAAGTCAAGGTCCATCATACAGACCTCTAACCTACTTTTAGTAGTGAATTGTAGTGGTGACTGAGATTCTCTTTAGCTGGTATGGTACTGAAACGTCTACATTTTTCTCAAAATTCTATCCTCTAGAATAGGATCAGAATTATGACATCTATTGTTCTCCTCAGATCTATGATGGGTAAAATGCAAGGCTTGGTCGATTCCATTATCTCATCGAGTCTCGCTGCTCCCAAAAGAGATACTATATGTTGACAATGTGAAAGATTTCATATCCTTAAGATCCAATCTACTTGAATGATCTTTGGTTAGAAAGAGAAATACACTACCAATTTCACCAATGTAGAAAAATCAGCATCTACACACAATTTGAGATGCAAACACTAATAGAACTTGATCAAACTTGAATGAAATGATTATGTACTGTTGCTGTCCGTACAAAACCAGCAAGCTACTGTATTTCACACGTGTGGATCCAAAAATAGCAAATATAGATCATTCTACACATAGAATTGCAAGCAATCACCAAGATAGTGCACCAATGGATAGTAGAACCCAAGAGAACCATGTATAAGCATGAAATGAGGTAGAGAAGAGAGAATATGACTCTCTCCACGAGTTACATCCTTTTATAGCAGGTCCAAACTCTATTTGGCCACTTGGCTTTCCCACCAAAATGCTAACCCTACCAATTTTGGGTCTAGATTCAATGTACCCAACTTATTCAAATTGAATCTACTCAAACTCGCATTATATCTTTCCCACACTTTCAAAAAGTGTTTATTCAAATGAAATTTAGACTAATGAACTTTGAAAAGTCAACCTCTAAGTCTAAAACAAGTTTTGGCCTCAATATGCCAAATATGGAAATATTGCAAAATCTGATGAAACTAGTTGAATCTTTCACACTCCCTCTTCAACTAGTTTTAGCATAGACTTTGATAATACTCCAAGTGAGGTCCTATGCTTCATGAAAAAGTCTTTTCCCAATGCTTTGGTGAAGATATCAGCTACACATTCCCTTGAAGACACATGTTGAAGCTCCACCTCCTTTGCAATGACTCGCTCCCTCACAAAATGATATTGTATCTCAATATGCTTGCTCCTAGCATGAAAGATAGGATTGGATGCCATTCTTTGGGCTCATTGATTGTCACAGAAGATGATTGGGCTCTCTGAAAAGTCCAGCAAGTGAAGATCCTTGATCATCCTCTTGATCCATACCATCTCCTTTGTGCAATGTGTAAGAGCTTTGTACTCGGCCTCACTAGATGACAATGAGATAGTGGCTTGTTTCTTTGACATCCAAGATATAGCTCCATCACCTATGAAAATACAATAAGAACTAATGGATTTCCTATCCATTATATCTCCAGCATAGTCCGAATCTGAAAATCCAAAAAGATTAGGTGATGATCCCTCATACAATATGCCAAAATCTCGAGTTCCAATGATGTACCTCAAAACTCGCTTTCCTAGCTTCCAATGCTCCTCACTAGGATCTTGCATGAATTGACTCAATATTCCAACACAATAGCTTAGATCAGGTCTAATAATGGTTATATAGATGAGTGAACCAACTAGCTTTCTATAGAGAGTAATGTCCTTGAAGGATCTTTCATTACCTCTTATAGTAATCTTTACATGAGACTCCATAGGTGTATCAATAGCTTTTGCATCTACCATATGAAATCTTTCTAGAATAGAATTAGCATACTTCTCTTGACAAATGAAAGTAGATTGAGAAGATCTAATGACTTCTATTCCTAAAATGTAATGCAAATTACCAAGATCATGCACCTCAAACTCCTTCTTAAGAGCATTCTTGATATCCTCTGTGAAAATTGTCAACATTTCCTAGCTAGTTTGAGGCCTAAATTGGCTAAAATTGTAAATAGTTTTGGTTCTGGAGTTTCACACGTGTGAACCAGGCCACAATGTTTTTATTTACTATATTTTTTCAGTATGATGAAGTGTCAAACTTCATACCCTTCAAAATGAGACCATTTTGATGTATTTTGGTCATATAAGCCATTTTTAGCTATTTTTCCTATATAGGGAATATCTAGGGTCAAGTACCTTCTAGAGAGAGGAGAGAGAGTCATCTTCCTCATCCATAAATAGTAGGGAAGTCGTGGAGAACAGGTTGGAGAAACCTTTTGTATGCTTCATTGAGATCAATAGATCATTGTCATTGTTTCTTCCTCCATTGAGAGCATTGTTGTGTGTATTGTCTTCAAGCTATTGTGTATGATCTTAGATGCTTTCCAAAAGTGGTAGGCTGATGTATTATGGACTGTATAATGCTATTTTGGGCCGCACTTGATGTTTATGGAAGTTTCCATTTGTGATAAATGCTTTTTGATCAAGTTCTTTGCATTCTAGGTAGCATAGAATGTGTTGCCAATTCCTAGCTTATGTAGTTTGGAGTGCAAGCATTCAAGCCAATGATCTTGGAGTTTAGATCCACTTAGGATCTGTATTTTTCACATGGTATCAGAGCTGGTTGGCTTCTATTTACAGTAAGTATTCCATTTTTGGTGATATTTGGATGTTTGATCAAGTTCTAGCATGATTTTGCATTGCTTTGTTGATCAAATCTTACTAACCTTTGTTTTGTGAGTTGAACTTGTGGATCAAAAGCATATTTCAGGTCTATTGAAGATCAGAGGCTGAAAAGAAACTATTTTGGATCAGATCATAACACCTAATCATTTGTGATTGTGAGACTTGTGCATATTCAATACTAACAATGTTCTTTTCAATCCTATTGTTGACAATCTCCATTCTTGGATGAACACTCTCCTTAAGTGGATGAAACTTCTCCTTAAGTGGATGACAAATGCTCTTTTGAGTGAGTTGTAATTCTCCTAAAGGCTGAGCAAAGCTCCCATTTGGATGAAAGATCCCCTTTTTTGGGTGAACATATTGTAAGCTCCATTGTGAAGAGATATTGTAAAGATTGTCATCAATTTTGGCATAAATTTTGGTGTACTTTGTTGAGCATGTAAGTAACTCTCCTTATGTAATTGGAGCATTTGCTGGAAGGTGTTAACCATTATGCAAGTGTGTTTTCAGGTTCTTAACAGGTTGAGGAACATTCTCATGTGAAGTGATCTTAGATTTACATCTAAACACCAAGATTTGACAAGATAGTGAAGCTAGTCTTGTGATTCACTAAGTGTGCTCATTCATTCACCTCTAAATCTTGTATTTATCACTTGCTGGAGTTTATAAACTTTTAGAAGTGTGGTTTACATGTGGTTTTACAGGTTGAATCAATATCTTAGTGTGTTGATCATATGTTGATCAAGTTTGTTCATTACTAGGTAATCTTGGCATCCGAGTTTTGGGTATTTTCTAAGAATGCAAGTAACTCTTCACACCATAACTTGATTTGGTCACTTGCTGGAAAGTTTGAGAGCTTAAGCAAGAGTGTGTTCAGGTTGGTTTGATTTTGTAATCCATTCTTAGTGTGTGCAAAGTGTTGCATGTGTTTCAATCTTCCTTTCTATGCTTGGAAACCATCTAGGTTCAAGATAGAAGTGTTTTAGGGTCCTAAATCTTCATAGATCTCTTTATCTATCATTTGTTGAGAGAAAAGTGAGTGCTAAGTGCTTTAGGACAGAACCTAAAAGTTGAAGAAACATTAGAATCATGGCTTCCAATGGTGGGATCATGCTAGAGTCTAGTGAAAGGTTGAGTTCATCAAACTACTCTACTTGGAAAGTGAGGATGGAGTCCTTACTTGAGTTGAATGAACTCATGGACATAGTTGCAGAAATTGAAGAGAGACCTCTCACACTTCAAGAGCAACAAAGGTTTGATAAGAAGGCCAAAAGGGCTCTTCATATCATTAAAATGAATGTTACAAATGAACTTCTCAAGGAAGTTGGAAAGTGTCAAAGTGCAAGTGAGGCATGGAATGCCTTAAAGAAGCTCTTTGAATCAAAGTCCACATCTAGGGTATTGACCCTAAGGAGACAAATATTTTCTAGTAGGCAAAGAGAGGGTGAAAGTGCTCATGCATTTATCTTGAGAGTTAAGTCCCTAAGTGATGATTTAGCATGCATTGATGAGAACATAAAAGATGGTGAAATAGTCCAAGTTATGTTGAATGGTTTGCTAAATGAACATGCTAACCTTGTGCAAAGTTTTGCCATTCAAAGAGTCTTGCCAAGTGTGGTTGACTTGCAAGAAATCTTATTGGCTGAAGAACATAGGTTGCAATCAAAGCTTGATGGTGCATCCTTGCAAGGTGGAGGTGAAGAGGCTTTCTTCACAAAAGGCAAATTCAAGGGCAAAGGTAAAGGCAAAGGGAAATGGTCCAAAGGTGGTAACTTTGATCATGATGATCACTCTTCCTCTTCCTCTTCTACTAAGAACAATAAGTCAAAGTTCAAGTGCTTTTATTGTGGGATAAAAGGTCATTTTGCAAATGAATGTTATAAGAAGAAAAGAGAGCAAGGAGAGAGGCAAGGAAATCTTACAATAGATGAGGAAGAACATAACACATGTGAATCACTTGTTATGACTTCAAGTTTGTTAGCCAACATAGATGATAATGATCCTTGGTGGATTGATAGTGGAGCCTCATCTCACATGACAAGACATAAGGAATACTTTACATCCTTATTGTCTTATGAGGGAGAAGGTAACATCATCTACACTGCAAATGATGGTCAATGTGACATCAAAGGCATAGGCACTATTCCTATTTCCCTTTCAACAAATAGGAAAGCAAATCTTGAAAATGTTTTGTACATTCCTTCAATCACTAAGAATTTGCTTAGTGTAAGTCAAATGATTGACAAAGGACTTGATGTGGAGTTCATTGGAGATGCATGTTTGATAAGTAAATGTGGATCCTTGATTGCTCAAGGTAGGAGGCATGGTAAACTTTTCAAGCTTGATGCATGTGTGATCTCTAATCATGAAGGATGTATGGCTAGGGAGCAATTGACAAACCAAGAAGTTTGGCACAAGAGGTTGGGCCATCCCAACTTCAAATCTTTGGAGGTAATGGCAAAGAAAGAGCTTGTTCTTGGTCTCCCTAAAAGTCTTGTTGCAAACAATAGTGTTTGTGAACATTGTGCCTTGTCCAAATCTCATAGACTTGCTTATTCTAGATCTACTTCTAGATCTAAAGAAGCTTTTCAACTTGTGCATTCTGATATTCATTCTTCTAGTACAACTAGCAATGGTGGGGCAAAGATGTATGCAACTTTCATTGATGACTTTAGTAGGTATACTTGGATCTATCTTCTTAAAAGTAAGGATGAAGTGTTTGCTGCATTTGTCAAGTTCAAGAATGAAATGGAAAACCAATTCAATACAAAGATCAAATGCTTAAGATCTGATAATGGAGGGGAATACACCTCAAATAGGTTCAAAGACTTTTGTATAGCACATGGGATTAAGAGGGAGATGTCTAGTCCTAGGACTCCACAACAGAATGGAGTGGCCGAGAGGAAGAATAGAACCCTTTGTGAATGTGCCAAGGCAATGAGACTACATGCTAATCTTGCTAAGTCTTTTTGGGGGGAAGCTTTATCATGTGCTAACTATCTATGTAATAGATGGACAAGTGCTTCCTTGGATGGTAAAACTCCTCATGAGGTTCTTTATGGTAGAAGGCCGAGTGTCAAGCATTGTAGGATCTTTGGATGTACATGTTTTGTCAATATCACACTTGATGATAGAACTAAAGAAGATCCTTCATCAAAAAAGGGTGTGTTTGTTGGCTATAGTGAAGTAAGCAAGGCTTACAAAGTGTACATTCCTTCTACAAAGAAAGTTGTCATAAGTAGGGATGTCATCTTTCATGAAGAGAATGTTTCCAATGTTGTTGATGTTGATGTTGATGTGCCTACTAATCATCATGATGTGCAAGATGTCTTGGATGAAGATGGAGATGCCACTCCAAAGCAAACTTCAAGGAAGACTCAAAGGCAAAGGGCTAAGCCATCAAGGCTAACCTATGATGAAAAAGGAAAGCAAGTGGTGGACAACTCTAACTTTGCTTTTCTTACCTCTTTTGATGAACCAACTTGTGTAGGTGAAGCAATTCAAAAGAAGGAATGGATCCAAGCCATGGATCATGAGCATCAAGCACTCATCAAAAGCAACACATGGAGGTTGGTAAAGCTTCCAAAGGACAAGAAGGCAATTGGTTGTAAGTGGATCTTCAAGATCAAGACAAATCAAGATGGATCAATGAACAAGTACAAGGCAAGGTTGGTGGCAAAGGGGTATGCTCAAGAATATGGTATTGACTATGATGAGACCTTTGCACCCGTATTCGAATCCTAATCTCTCTTGCAACTCTTTATGATTGGGATATGTGGCAAATGGATGTTACTAATGCCTTCTTGAATGGTGATCTTGAAGAAGATATTTACATGGAGCAACCCGAGGGCTATGTTTCACATGATGAGCCTAATCATGTGTGCTATCTCCAAAAGAGTTTGTATGGGCTAAAGCAAGCACCAAGGAGTTGGTATGCTAAGCTCAATTCCTTCTTACTTTCTCAAAACCTTGTTATGAGTGAGTATGATCATTCTCTCTACTTTAGATTGAATGAAAATGATATCACTTTACTTTTGATCTATGTTGATGACATTATCTTAAGTGGTGGTAACAATCTAGATATAGATGAAATCAAGATGGCACTCAAAAGAGAGTTTGAAATTCAAGATCTTGGTAAACTTCATTATATCTTAGGAATAGAGATTATTAGAACTTCTAGATCTACATTCATATGTCAAGAAAAGTATGTTAACTCTATTCTAAAAAGGTTTCATATGGAAGATTGTAAAGTTGTTTCTACTCCTATGGAATCAAATGTAAAGCTAACTACAAGAAGTAATGAAAGATCCTTCAAGGACATTACTCTCTATAGAAAGCTAATAGGATCTCTTATATGGTTAACCATCACAAGACCTGATCTAAGCTTTGTGGTTGGTAAACTAAGTCAATTTATGCAAGATCCTAGTGAGGCTCATTGGAAGCTAGGAAAGAGAGTACTTAGATACATCTCGGGATCTAGAGATTTTGGCATCTTGTATGGAGGTACTACACCTAACCTTTGTGGATTTTCAGATTCAGATTTTGCAGGTGATCAAATGGATAGGAAGTCAACAAGTGCCTTTGCAATCTATCTTGGAGATGGAGTGATCTCATGGCTATCAAAGAAGCAACCAACTATCTCTCTATCTTCCACCGAAGCCGAGTACAAGGCATTAACAACATGCACCAAGGAGATTCTTTGGATCAAGAGGATGTTATTGGATCTTCACTTGCTGGAACCAGAGAAGACTCCAATCATACTTTGTGATAACCTTTCAGCCCAAAGCTTGGCAAGCAATCCTGTTTTTCATGCAAGGAGCAAGCACATTGAGATTGCTCACCATTTTGTGAGAGATCAAGTCATTGCCAAAGAGGTGGAGCTTCAACATGTCTCTTCAAAGGAGTGTGTGGCTGATATCTTCACCAAACCATTGGGAAAGGACCTATATTTAATGCATAGATCTAATCTTGGAATGTGCTCAAAGACTATGTTGAAACTAGCATCCAATGTTGAAGAGGGAGTGTGAAAATTGTCAACATTTCCTAGCTAGTTTGAGGCCTAAATTGGCTAAAATTGTAAATAGTTTTGGTTCTGGAGTTTCACACGTGTGAACCAGGCCACAATGTTTTTATTTACTGTATTTTTTCAGTATGATGAAGTGTCAAACTTCATACCCTTCAAAATGAGACCATTTTGATGTATTTTGGTCATATAAGCCATTTTTAGCTATTTTTCCTATATAGGGAATATCTAGGGTCAAGTACCTTCTAGAGAGAGGAGAGAGAGTCATCTTCCTCATCCATAAATAGTAGGGAAGTCGTGGAGAACAGGTTGGAGAAACCTTTTGTATGCTTCATTGAGATCAATAGATCATTGTCATTGTTTCTTCCTCCATTGAGAGCATTGTTGTGTGTATTGTCTTCAAGCTATTGTGTATGATCTTAGGTGCTTTCCAAAAGTGGTAGGCTGATGTATTATGGACTGTATAATGCTATTTTGGGCCGCACTTGACGTTTATGGAAGTTTCCATTTGTGATAAATGCTTTTTGATCAAGTTCTTTGCATTCTAGGTAGCATAGAATGTGTTGCCAATTCCTAGCTTATGTAGTTTGGAGTGCAAGCATTCAAGCCAATGATCTTGGAGTTTAGATCCACTTAGGATCTGTATTTTTCACATCCTCCACATCTTGATTGTCTCCACCACTCAAGATGATATCATCCACATAGATTAGCAAGATGGTAACATCATTTCCAGCAAACCTATAATAAAGTAAATGATCATACTCACTCATAACAAAGCCTTGAGAGAGTAAAAAAGTGTTAAGCTTAGCATACCAACTCCTTGGTGCTTGCTTAAGGCCATACAAACTCTTTTATAGAAGACACACATGATTTGGCTTTGTTGATGAAATGTAGCTCTCGGGTTGCTCCATGTATACTTTCTCCTCAAGATCACCATTCAAGAATGCATTTGAAATGTCCATTTGCCATAGATCCCATCCATAAAGTGTAGCAAGTGAAATGATGACTCGAATGCTTACCATCTTTGCCATGGGTGCAAAGGTCTCATCATAGTCAATTCCTTGTTGTTGAGCATATCCTTTTGCCACTAACCTTGCCTTGTACTTGTTGATAGATCCATCTTGGTTTGTCTTCACCTTGAAGATCCATTTGCATCCAATAGCTTTCTTGTCCTTAGGCAACTCCACCAATCTCCATGTTCCATTCTTCATAAGAGCTTGATACTCAAGATCCATTGCTTGGATCCACTCCTCTTCTTTCCTTGCTTGATCTACACTTGTAGGCTCATCCAAAGAGGTTAGGAAAGCAACATAATTTCCAGAAACTACTTGCTTACCCTTTTGATCATATGTGAACCTTGAAGGTACTTGTCTCTCTCTTGATGTTCTCCTTGGCTTTTGACTTGATGAAGGTCCATCATCACCACCATCCAAAGTAGGATCCTTCTCATCAACATCAAGAATGTTAGATCCATCTACTTTACCATCAATCATGCTTGAAGACACCTTTGGAATGTTTCTCTCATAAAAAATGACATCTCTACCAACAATCACTTTGTTAGTAGAAGGAATGTAAACCTTGTACGCTTTATTCACCTCACTATATCCAACAAAAATACCTCTTCTTGAAGATGGATCCTCCTTGGTCCTAACATCAAGAGTAATGTTGACATATCATGTGCATCCAAAGGTTCTTAGAAAGTTGACACTCGGCCTCCTCTTGAATAGCATCTCAGAAGGTGTCCTTCCATCCAAAATAGCACTCGACCACCTATTGCACAAGAAATTGGCACACAACAAAGCTTGATCCCAAAATGGTTTGTCAAGATTAGCACTTAACCTCATAGCTTTAGCACTTTCACATAAAGTTCTATTCTTCCTTTCAGCCACTCCATTTTGTTGTGGTGTCCTTGATGTTGTATACTCCCTCTTGATCCCATGCTCATCACAAAAAACCTTGAACTTGTTAGTACTCACCACCATTGTCACCTCGCAAGCACTTGATCTTTGTGGAGAATTGGTTCTCCCTTGCATTCTTGAACTTGAAAAAGACATCATACACTTCATCCTTGCTCTTTAGTAGATAGAACCAACAAAATCTACTAAAATCATCAATGAATGTTACATATATCTTAGCTCCACTATTGCTAATTGTAGTAAATCCATGAATATCCGAATGTACAAGTTGAAAAGACTTTGTAGATCTAGAAATAGATCTAGTATAAGGTAGCTTATGTGACTTAGACAAAGCACAAGACTCACAAACATGCTTGTGATTACTTAAGGAACTTGGAAGACCAATCACAACCTTCTTCCTTGCCATTACCTCCAATGACTTGAAGTTGAGGTGTCCCATCCTTTTGTGCCAAACCTCTTGAATAGAAATTTGCTCCCTTGCAACACATCCAACTTGGTTAGCAATAACACAAGCATCAAGTTTGAACAACTTCCCTTGCCTTTTACCTTTTCCAATCAAGACATCCTTCCTTTTGATCAAACAAGCATCTCCATCAAAGTCCACCTTGAGGCCCTTGATTAGCATTTGACTCACACTAAGCAAATTCTTGGTAATAGATGGAATAAACAAGACATCCTCCAAATGAACATTCCTATTTGTAGAGAGAGAAATAGGAATTGTGCCAATCCCTTTGATTGCACACTCACCATCATTGGCCGTGTAGAGTAATAGACAATTGCGAGTAATGGACGAGTAATAGGTTATTATTCGCTGAGCTACCTATGTACTATGAATGATGATCAACACACATTGTGAATAGGACAAGTAATAAATCAAAATGACATATCATTATTCGTCGGCTAGTATTGTTGAATTTCTATCCTCTCCATTCTTATTTCATGCTAATCTAGATTCATTTATTAGTTGTTGTAAATATTGGCATAGTTGCAACATATACATGTGACCCCTAGGATTATACATATCCTAGGGGTCACATGTCTAGGTGAAATCATGAGATGTCCAAAGCCTCTTAGTTTTCCCATTATGAATTATTATCATTCTTGAGATATTCGTATTCTAATCCTTTTCTAGAGAGTGAGGTGTATCCTTATAAGAGAGACATACCATGTATCATGAAATTCTGTGCTATCATCAGGGAAGATGTTCCACCCAACTCGTCTGCTAGGACCTGACATCCCTTATGGTAATACATCTCACTTGAATTTTGTTTTGTTAGTCGGGTTGAAAATCATGTATTGTCTATGAAAGATTCAACTAGTTTCATCACGTTTTGCAATATTTCCATATTTGGCATATTGAGGCCAAAACTTGTTTTAGACTTAGAGGTTGACTTTTCAAAGTTCATTAGTCTAAATTTCATTTGAATAAACACTTTTTGAAAGTGTGGGAAAGATAGAATGTGAGTTTGAGTAGATTCAATTTGAATAACTTGGGTACATTGAATCTAGACCCAAAATTGGTAGGGTTAGCATTTTGGTGGGAAAGCCAAGTGGCCAAATAGAGTTTGGACCTGCTATAAAAGGATGTAACTCGTGGAGAGAGTCATCTTCTCTCTTCTCTATCTCATTTCATGCTTATACATGGTTCTCTTGGGTTCTACTATCCATTGGTGCACTATCTTGGTGATTGCTTGCAATTCTATGTGTAGAATGATCTATATTTGCTATTTTTGGATCCACATGTGTGAAATAAAGTAGCTTGCTGGTTTTGTACGGACAGCAACAGTACATAATCATTTCATTCAAGTTTGATCAAGTTCTATTAGTGTTTGCATCTCAAATTGTGTGTAGATGCTGATTTTTCTACATTGGTGAAATTGGTAGTGTATTTCTCTTTCTAACCAAAGATCATTCAAGTAGATTGGATCTTAAGGATCTGAAATCTTTCAAATGGTATCAGAGCTCTTGTGTTTCAGGTTATGAAGGAGGAAATCAGATCTATCAATGATTTGGTGAAGATATCAAGTCTAGAGCATGCTAGAGAGGATTCTACACCAAAATCGGATTTTTTGCTTTTGTAGATTGGAGCTTTTGTAGATCAAAACACTAAATAGGTCAATATGCTTGTTCAATTTTGTTTTTTGAATTCACATGCTGGATTTGGCCGATTTTTTGGATCATTGGTTCAGCCTAAGTGGTGGCTTATAGATTGCATATCAAATTTTCAGCATTTGCATGTAGATTTGGAATAGTCAAGACTTTTCCAAGTTTGATGGATCTTCAAGAGATCTTGATCAATGAGGAATATAGGCTTCAAGCAAGAGGTGGATCTACATCGACACTTCAAGAGGATGCTATGTTCACAAAGGGCAAATTCAAGGGCAAAACCAAAAGCAAGTGGTCTACAGGGCAAGATCAAGTGGATGCTTCTTCAAGTGGCAAAAAGAAGAATAGATCAAAGCTCAAGTGCTTCTATTGTGTCATCAAAGGACACTTTGCAAGTGAGTGCTACAAGAAGAAGAGAGATCAAGGAGACAAGCAAGGTAATCTTACTCTTGATGAGGATGGTTTGGATGTGCAAGATGCAAATGATGATGCTTTTGTGATGTCTTCATGGATGCTTGCTAATAATGGAGATCTAGATCCTTGGTGGATTGATAGTGGAGCAAGTTCACACATGACCTTTCACAAAGAGTACTTCACTTCTTTGTTGGTAGGTTTTAATTTTTTTTAAATAGATCTGAGTGACTGATAATCAAAAATTCATGTCCTTTCTGATTTTTTCTGATTGACTTTTAATTTTCACAAAAACTTGTTTTCCTCCCATCTCCCGATCTGATTTTGACTTCATTTCAATTTTGATCCACACCTGGATCCATCCTCTAATCACCATATAATAGAAAAGATATACAAAAATTTCTAAGAAAAATCATTAGGGGATATTAAAACTGAAAATGGGCCCATTGTAAAGATGGTTTTTTTTACTTCGCACATTTTAAACGTCCAAGTGGGCCAATAAATTGCGTCCATCTGTGACAAACTATAACAGTACTTGATGAGCAAAATATTTTTTGGCATTCCCTGTCAAAATTTGGAGATTTTTAAGAATCTTGTCAGACAGAACAAATGATTGTGATTGGACCACCGTTATTGCCTGAATACTCCATGCTGTCCGTATTTGTAAACTCGAGGTTAATTTGGATTCAATGTTCATAAACTAGTTAAGTAATCCATATAGTTTAGGAGCTTTTTGTCATTCTTAGGTATACCTCTCATTCTCTTCATTCTCTTCGTTTTCATTCGTAATCAACTTTCATAGACATATTTTGGACTAATGGTGACACATAATTGGAGACCAAGAAGAACCATTGATGCTATCAATATTTGCAATGAAAAAAATACAGAAGTTCAATGGATACCAAGAATATATCGTAAATATCAGAGGATTTTGATGTATCCATCTTCATGAGTCTCTTTCCAGAAAAGAAAAAGATCAGATAACATATATAGAAGCTCTTGGAAAAGAAGGATAATGGATTCAAAGTATCAACTGTTGATCAATCCATCACTAGAAGTTGAGTTTGGCATGCTTATCTCCACAAAGAGCTCAACATCCAAGGTTTAAATCCAGATGATAGAAGAAAATGCAATTGTAAGTATATGATTACTATGTACATATTTACATTAAATGTCTTTAGTATTAGCATTTTATTCATATTAAATTTTTCTCACAATATTTTTGTTGGTTTTGCAGATTTATATCCATCAAAATTTTTTGAATGACAATTCTCTGTCCCTGTCATGTGCCAAATCACTCAAAAAAGGTTTTTTTTTGGGAGAGTGTAGGCCCACCACTTACCCCCTAATACTCCAAGAGGGTAGGCCCATCATGATTTGGGACACCTTCATTGCATTAACTCGTGGGTAGCATCTATCAAGCTCCCTCCTAAATCTCCAAAAAGTGAATGTACTACTAAAAGGTACAGTGAAAAATGGGTTTTTATTTTGTACCACCAAACCATGCTTTCAACCAAAAAGCTAGAAACACAAGGATCTCCATAGAATCTCAATAGAATCCAAAGGAAGAGTACAAATCAATGGAAAAATGAGCATGAATTCTATGGCACATGAGACCTAGCAATGAAAATCCCCATAGCTCACATTCACAAGGAGGAAGCAATAAGCTCTCACTTGCAAATGAGCCAAAAGATCCACAAATTGATGTCTCTTGCTTAGTTATAGACAATGCTCTTACTTAACTAAACATAAGTATCTTGAGGGCTAGTTAGCCCTTGTTAAGTGTTATTTAAACTACATTGGGCCCTTATTGGCCTATTATCCTCATTAGCTACTTTGGAGGTCCTAAAGAGGGAACTATCTTGTTCTTAAGGCTAATAGCTCCTTTTGGGCCTACAAAGCTTACATTAGATATTATCTTGCATGTATAAGCATGGATGTACTAAGTATATGACAGTCCCACTACCGAATCAATGCGCATTTGCACAAAGCAAAAGTGAGACACTGGAGGAGGCGCGCGTTGAACCGATATCCTAAAAAATGTAAGAATAAGCATATATGTAGTACTTCTATCATAAACAATGGTAGTCACTGAATTGGTGTTCGTATATAAATGCTCCATACGAAGTAGTCGACATGAATATTGACACTCTGTAATATGATGAAGCATATCTCTGGGCATAATGTTGACCAAAATATATTTCTTCAAATTTGGTCAATACCTCATTCATAGGTAGTTGTGAATAATTGGCCCGATTGACCTTAAAAATTGACTCTCATTTCGAAATATAAAATTTGCAGTTGCCCATGTAAATCGTTGAAGCATCAATCCCGAATAGTGAAAATACATTCCAAAGTTGAACCAGGGATTTGATGTTTCAATTGTTCCAAATAATGATTGAACAATTATTTTTGACATTACTCGATAGAAGATTCACCTGGTTGAAGTAAAACTCGAAAGAATGTTCAATTATCTTCACATCCTGATCTGAAATCACCATATCCATGATAGTGCTTCTTTGATGTTGACATCTTTGATGAGCTTGAGAGCTTTGCACCATCCTAGCACCTCCAAAATTGATTCCTTCCAGTTTTCATGTAGATGCTTGACCTTGAGGCCTGCTCCTTCTTCATGTGCATGCTCCTTCATGAGAAAATAAAGATTTCTTCTTGATTTATTAGGATCACAAAGATCTAACATCATGTTACCATGATCTAGAGAATTAGACTCATCCAAATTGGCAAGACTACGCATGTTATAATAACAAAGTGTTTGCATCATATCTTCATGCTTGTTTACCATGCTAATCTTAGATCCAATGAGGCTAAATACTTCATTATGGAGATAAGTGTCTTTAGAAGATGATTCCTTACTCTCATAAAGAGTTTACAATTTGCTTCAATACAAATTTTCAAACTATGAGTGAACAAATCACTTTTGCTCTTACATGACTTAAGAGCATACATTTGATGAAATAACCATTTGCTTTCTAATTGATTTAAAATCAATTTCAACCTTTTAAGAACATCATCTATGTTCTCAAGAGAGACTTCATACTCAACTAGTATGGCTTTACTCCAATTTTGAGATGCAATGATCTCACTAAAGCAAATTGATTTATCAAATGACTTAAGAGAAGTAATTATGTGATGTATACCATATGTGATATGCTCCTCTTTCCCTTGAAATGTGAGCCACATGGACTCAACCATATTTCTTGAGTTTCTTTTTGGAATCACAATTTGAGAAGGTCTCTCCTCAATCATTGGCACACTTGAACCTTGAGAAGGATTCTCCTCCTCAATCCTTGGCACATTTGAACCTTGAGATGACTCCTTAAGATCCTCTTCATGGTGCTCCTTTTTGATGGAATCCAGAGACCTCCATGTCTCATAATCATCACAACAAGTATGACCATTCAATATGCACTTCCTATGATTATCAAGATTACTTATGCTAGAAACATAAGTCCAAAAATCACCACAACTTGGCATGATTTTTTCAATATTGAAATCAAAAGGTATTTCCATCTCAATAAGGCTAACTACTTGCTTATGTATATAAGTGTCCACTTTTGATGCTTCACTTATTCTCATAAGAAGTTTACAACTTGCCTTTAGGATTGAAAACATACAATTTTCATCTTTATGAATGAACACATCATTCATGATCTTATTGAAACCAAAAAATCCTACATTATGAAGATATTTCCATTTCCTTGACTTCATAACTGATGTAAGCTTACAAGGAAAACATATTTTGCTATCTTTTAAGACATCACACTCAACTAGTATTGCCTTAATCCACCTTTGAGATACAAAAATCTCTTTAAAGCAAAATGGTTCTTCATAAGTTGACATGATAGCATGAATGAAACTATTTTCATTTTGTGATTGCTGCTCCTTATTCTTGATTGATTTCTCTTGGTTCATAACAATAAGTTTGAACTTATCTAAACTTCCAAGAAAAATACTTTCCAAGGACATAAAATAAATCCAAGTTACTTTCATGAAAGTGACATCTATCTTTGCATCTTGAACCAAACAATGCACTTCCAAATGAAAAAATTCAAAAAATTTGACATGTGTTGTGATGGACTCTTGAAGAAAAATCTTGCAAGTCCTTGTGAGACTCCAAGCCTCATTCACCTTTCCACAAAGGAAACACCTTTCCTTGGATTTGTCCTTCTTGTATTTTCATTTTGAACTTGAAGCTCCATCCTTCACCTCGTCCCCCTTGCTTTGGTTATCCTTGGATGGACTGGTCTTCCTTTTGTAGCATCTTGAGAAAAAATATCCTCCCTTGCCACAAAGGTTGCACTCAGGATCCTTTCTTTCCTTCAATAGGATGCCACCTTTTGATGCCATGTGAATAAAAACCTGTGATATGATTCTACAGATGTAATTTGTGACTTTCAAGAGACTAGATTTGAACATCTTCAACAATCTAGAAGGATCTACAAAAGATTTAGCTCACAAACCTAAGAATCAATCTTCATAGTAATGACTAGTCACTTGGAAACTTTGCTTTGATCACTAAGACAAAAGCACACAATCTTTGAGTCAAATCACTAAAGAAATCAGATCCAATCTCCTATTGGAATCATCAAATACCAATGACTCTTTCTTTTGAAAGTGGATATGAAAAAGATTTGACACCTAGATTTTCCTTTTCACTTGACTAGTTCTCTCAACACTTGAGATTCTTGAACAAAAGATAGGTTTTGTTTCAAATACATGAAAATCAAACTTAATCACTTCTTTTGGACTCACTCTTGACCCAAATAATCTCACACTTGAGATTTAGAATGAATTTGATTTGATTTGACAACAAACTATACCAACAATTTTTTACAAAGCTTAAAAAATTAGACAACTAGAGATTCACAAAGATCTCAACCATGCATGAATACTCAAATATGGACTCCTCCTCATTCTAGACATCAAATGGGATCACAAATCGACCCTCACACTCTCACAAGGAAAGTTTAATAGAACTAATTTGAGTTTCATACATACTATGTCAATTTTTGCTCAACAAATTGAATTCAATCACTCCTATTGGATTCCACCAATTACTCTACCTTTTAAGACTTGGAATGAAATTCAAAATCAAAAGTTGTGATTTTTCTCACTAAGATATTGTGCTTCAAAGAGCTAATGCCACTTAGAAATATTTGATCACATAGGAGCAGACAAATTCTTCACCAATAATAACACAAAATGAGCTTCTAGATCTTGCCCTCTACAAAGGAAGGAACTCTTAGAAAATTGGATATCTCTCTACACATTTGCCATAGACACCTTAATGACTCTTTTCAAACCTCACAGACACTCAAACAAATCGAGTAGGATTGAATAATGTGACTTGGATCTCAATCTCTTTCTAGAACTTTCAATTGAAGCCAATCTATGTCAAATTCTACAAAAGATTTGCATATATGCTCTATATGCACTAGAAACTCTCAAAGGTTTCACTTGGAGGACAGATCCAAGGATGTTTTCTAGCAAATTGATGCTTCTAAACTTGACCCTATCACTCTTGAACAAATCTAGAGTGATGGTACAATGGATTTCATCCTCTCACCTTGCATATCACTCCTTAATCTTTGATTTTTGGCAAAATCTCTCTTAACTTCAACATGCACTCAAAAAAACAGAGATAATCAATTAATGCACCTAATTCAAGCTTCAAATTTGATTTCTTGGCTGATCTAATCCAAGAACTAATCAAGGGATTAGATTCTCTATAGAAAATGCTTGATTTTGCACCAAAAATTCTCTCAAATTGGGTGTGTGAGTCAAATTGTACAAATTTTTTAATTTTCTCAGCCAAAACTGGAGCTGTACGGCCTCACAGGTGTGAAAAGGGTTCCTACAGCCCACAACAAGATCTGGACCAAAAATTTTGAGGATAGCTATCAAATCCAACTTGCTACACAAAATTTGACTAGTTTCCAAAAAACTGCTAATTTTGGCTTTGATTTGGATTAACCCTATCAATTTTAACAAAACCTCTTGTACTAGGCTCTGATACCATGTGGAAAAAGTACAAAAAGGACCAAGAGTGGATCCTAATCTGATCCTCAAGAGGGATTGGTTGTCAGATTACTTGATCTATCAATTTACTTCAGATTAAGATCAATCTAGATCAATTCTAGACACAAAATCCTAACAAGAACAATCATTAATTGAAGATAAGTGTACTTTATGGTTTCACATGTGTGAAACACTATTTGAGTACGGACTCCAACTTGAAAATCAAGTACACATTGATAGAACCTCAAAACAATCAAAACAAATGTAGACAAATGGAGAGAATCACTCAAAATTGCTTCCAAAACCAAGATTGGTGTCTCACAATGATTATGGCCAAATGTGGCTCTATATGTGCAATAAGTGGGAGGTCGTGGTACTGATCATCCCTCTGATCCCACATGTGTGAAGTTGTTTTGTCATATGATGATTCATCATGCAAAACTGACACTTGGACAAAACCTTCTATTTTGGGCACTTTTGGTCCATCTTCCTTCTATATGGAGATCTACTTGGAAATCTTCTAGAAGTCAAAATTCGTCTACTTTAGCTTATTCCACACATGTGAGCTGTCCTCTACACATGGGATATGACACCTAACCAAATGATGTGGCTCATGCAATCAATAGATTGATGCCATGTGTCATATGTCTAGAAAACTAGTTTTCGACTATTTTAGCCACTAGAACTTGAATTAAATCATATGTACAACATATATGATTATGGTACATGACAAGTACACTAGTTTCACACTTGGGAACATGCTCCACACATGTGTGTTTATCTATATACAAGATTTTTGGCCTCTACCAAGCTTATTTTTGCATTTTTCACAAGATTGATAGTGGAGCAAGTTCACACATGACTTTTCACAAATATTACTTTACTTCTTTTTTGGCATATGGAGATGACAAGAGGGTGATCTACACGGCTAATGATGGTGAGTGTTCAATCATTGGCACAATTTCTATTTCTCTCTCTACAAATAGGAATGTTCATTCAAAGGATGTTTTGTTCATTCCATCTATTACCAAGAATTGACTTAGTGTGAGTCAATTGCTAAGTGAAGGTCTCAAAGTGGAGTTTGATGGAGATGCTTGTATGATCAAAAGGAAGATATCTTGATTGCAAAAGGTAAAAGACAAGGGAAATTGTTCAAACTAGATGCTTGTGTTATTGCTAACCAAGCTGGATGTGTTGCAACAGAGCAAATAACTATTCAAGAGGTTTGGCATAAAAGGATGGGGCACCTCAACTTCAATTCATTGAAGGTAATGGCTAGGAAGCAAGTTGTGATTGGTCTTCCAAGTTCCTTAAAAAGCATCAATCATATTTGTGAGTCTTGTGCTTTCTCAAAGTCACATAGACTACCTTATACTAGATCTACAAATCCTTTTCAAATTGTACATTCAGATATTCATGGAACTACTTCAATTAGCAATAGTTGAGCTAAGATGTATGTAATTTTCATTGATGATTTCGTTGGAAACGGTGAGCTCTTGCAACCATTCCTTGGCATTCCCCGAGGCTGAAGTGTCCGAAGTCGAAGTCGAAGTCATTGATGTGCTCGACGAAGTGCCATTGCAACCAGAGGTCGAAGTCCCTAAAGTGGTTGAAGTTGAAGTCACCAAAGTGCTCGACGAGGTGCCATAGCAACCAGAGGCCGAAGTGCCCGAGGTGGTCGAAGCCAAAGTTGAAGTCCCCGACGTGTTCGAAGTCAAAGTTGCTGACGTCATCAACATCTAAGTGGCCGATGAGGACTCATGCATCAAAAGATGAAGCCCGAAGGCCAAACTTCGGACAAGTCAAGCTAGCAGACTACGGCTCATCGACTGTAGCTCGACGAACGTGAGGACATTGTACTATCACGCTCAGTCGCCAAAGCAATGTTATCAAAGGGTGGATAACTAATGGATTAGCGTTAAACCTCTCTTGTAATTTGTTATTAATCTACCTTGTAATCTCACTTGTTGAGATAAATATAGGATAGAATGCGTATAAGAATATAGAAAAGCAAATTATGCTAGTAAATGTTGTGCATGAAATTCTACCAACAAACAGAACACATCAATTATGTGAGAGGAGCATCAAGCCGCCAACGTGCGAGACATTGAATGACTCGCTCTCCAAACAAAAGCACAATACAAAATGCTTCTAGTTCTTGCATCTCTTATTGTCATGTCGCATCTATCTGATGCCTCAAAGTATGTGATATGTAGCTGATTATCTAGGTCTTGGACAAATTTTTTGCAATCCTTCAATCCCACAAAATCTACATGTTATCATAGTAGGCTCAATAGATAATACAATATGGCTACAATGATTCATACCAGGATATATTAATCACATTTATTTAGATATATATACAAATGTAAAGACATGTTCGTCCGATATGGATCTTGGTGGCAATCGTGACTATTACTATCAAGATAGCAGACAATAGTCGTGGCTGTTGTCGCTACCAAGACAGGTGGCAATCATGGCTCCTATCATTATTAACTTAGCTACACAATACTGAAACTAGCTCTCCTATCATACGTCAATTGTTCTTGAGGTGCCAAATGTTTTCCTCCACACCTACAACAATATCTATCAGCTCATTCATCTCAAGGAGAGACTCCATTCTCACCTTCCAAGTTGAATAGTTGTTTCAAGTAAGCTATCACTGCTCTCAATCTTGATGGCGCTAACTATTGAGTTTGGAAGTTCAAAATCAGAGCACTCTTAAAGGATGAAGGGATCTAGTCAATGAGCGATCTCAAAGAAGAAAAGCCACCAGAGGGAGACCCAAGGAGAGCCGAATGGATCAGAAAAGATGAACACGTAATGACAATCATCATTTCATTGATAAACAGAAAAATCCTCATATAAATTGAAGACTTTGAGAGCAGCCATGAAGCGTGGGAAAAGCTAAAACAAAAGTACGAGGTGAGGACTGTTGCATCAATGATGCACCTACACAATCAGTTGTAAAGCTTATGATGGGATGGCAACCAGTTGGATCAGCACGTTGAGAGGATTAGAATGATCTTTCTACATCTGGACAGGAAGACCAGCACCACAGCAGCTGATGTACTTCATGAAGTCTCTACCTACATCCTATCAACCGTTGAGAATGCTCATCCCAAGCTTATCAGAGATGACATTCGAACGAGTCATCGCTCTTGTTGTTGATGAAAGAATGATGAGAGATAAGGAGAAGGAAGCAATGACCAGGAGAATGTCCTTTTCACAAAAGAAAAGATGATCACTACAACAAACCAAGACACACAGCCGACATATATTGGTTCAACTCGACAATCCCTTGCATGCACTGCAAGAAGAAAGTGCATTTAGCATATAAGTGCCGATACAATTTAAAAGAAAAGAACAAGGTTGAAAAGGCCAATGTTGCAGAATCGTCGAAGGATGCATACAAGAGTGACAGCCTTCAGGGTATTCAATGAGGCTTTGACCAGCTATGCACAACATGACTATGACATAGTGATCGAGCAACCTCACACACCTCCAAGAATAGACTATCAGGTCCGACAATGGAGGTGAGGACATGAGCAAGGAGTTCTCAAACTTCTACCAAGAGCAAAGAATTGAGCATCAGTTCACTCCCCAATAAAAGAAGAAACATAATGCTTGGCGAAGGAGCCAAATGCATGATGTCACAGGCTCAATTGCCGAGTCAATTTTGGACGGAGGCAATTGCTATAGTAGTACACCTATAGAACAGATCGACAATGACAACCATGGATGACAAGACACCATATGAAATGTGGATAGGTTATATGTATGTGTGTTCAGATGTACAACATACATGCACATTCCCAAAGAAAAAAGAAGTAGGTCCATTCCGCTGTGCTCGATAAGTTGTTCACTGCCTTTGACTTGTCGGTTTTGCATTATCACCTCTTTCCAATAGCCTCATGTAGATCTATTCCTCCAAGTAGCCATTGAGGAAGGCATTTGAATGTAAATTCAAAAGTCGATCTACAAGTATCTACATATTCTACCCAACTTGCATCTAAAAATCCACTAAGAATATTGAGTTTGTCATTGTTGACTCCTCCATAATGAATGCAAAAGTGCATTGTAACTCGAAGATATCTCATGACTCTTATAAGAGTCTTCCAATGTGTTATACCATGATTGGTCATATATTGACTCACATAACTGACTGCAAATCCTATGTCTGATCTGGTATAGATCATCGCGTACATAAGAGATCCTATTATCGAATAATAAAAATACTCACACATCTGCTCCTCTTCCATTGTTTGGGGACACTAGTCCTTCAACATCTTGAGTTTTGGATCCATTGGTGAAAGAGTTCATTTGCAATTCATTAGATTATATATGATTAAGACATTATGAATGTATCTTTGTCGAGAAATTAAAATCAACTTCTATTTTCTATCTCTTTGGATTTAAATACCTAGACAGTAATGAGCTTCACCCATATTGGTCATGTTGAATCGGGAAGATAGCATTGTCTTAGCTTTCTTTATTAGATCGATATTGTTGCTGAAAAGCAATGTGTCATCCACATACAAAGTGATAATAATAAAGAAATGTTCTACTGACTTGAAGTAGACATTCGAATCTGAAGAGCTTGGTGTGTAGCCATGATGAATAAGGAAAGTATTGATCCTCTGAAATCATGCTCGACCATGCTCCTTCGTCCATGGCATTCTTTGCTTTGAGGACCCTGTAATCTTGGATCTCATGATTAGTGCACTTGCAATACTTACAAAGCATCTTCATCTTCAATTGTGGATTTGATAATTGTTCTTGACTTTGAGTTGGTTTCTGATTTGATGTGGACTACTTAAAGCTTTTTTGTTTCTGTCATTTTGAGTCTTTGGTGACATATAGAACATGAGATGAAAAAGTCGTCGAAGCATCGTGACTTCTTTCTACAGCAACATAGTGATAACTCTGGTAAGAGTTAAATCTGAGTGTGTCGATATGATCATCACCCAGTTCTCATATGTAGGCAAGTTGGAAAGCAATGTCATGATTGCGTCTTGATTGTCTATGACCGATCTGACAACGGCCATCTGTTGCAAGAGATTCTTAAATTGGTTAATGTGATTCTAAATTGAATCACCATTTGACATCTTGAGAGTATAGAATTTTCTTTGTAGATGTAACTTAGAAGTTACGTCCTTCACCTCATATAGCAAGCTCAGTATGTCCCATACTTGTTCCAAAGTTTGAGCTTTAACTACGTGGCCAATCTGAGTGTCTGATATATTGAGAATAATAAGCATGAAAGCTTTACTGTAAATTCTATACATAAATGGGTCCCACATGTGTGAGGCCATGGAGCCACGTGGGAAACCTATCCTAGTGTAGGTCAGATCAAGTCTAAAAAGTGGGTCAAGTCAATTTGGTATTGATTCCTACTTTATAGAACCTAAATCCTAGATTTGTCGAGGAAATTGACCATCTCGCCACCTACTTGGCATGAATCTAGGAATGAGGCTAGGATGGAAAATTAGGGCAAGAAATCTAAGTTAACTTCCTTATTACATGCTGGAAATTCACCTAACTTTACAAAGGAAAAGGCTTTTCTATGTAGTGAGCTCTCCTTAGTAAACACTTAGATTATTTTTGAGAGCTTATTGGCAATCTCGAGTCTACTCCACATTTGTATTGAGATTTCATGATACAAATGCAATCAAAGTGACATTACTTCCATTCTCTATTTGCAGACCATACCATAGGCTGTACTGCACACGTGAGTTCAAATTTCCATAATTGATCAATTTTTGTGTCTAGTTTTTGCAATAGATTGATTAGCAAACATCCGATCACTCGTGTGGATCTTGTGTAGATCCAATTAGGGTCCTAAAGTACTGTACTTTAACATAGCATTCTATGTTTGGGATTTTCTATGTCGGGTTATCTATGGGTTAGATCTTGAAAGTAACTTTACACTAGTACTAGAGCCATCCTCTAGATGGTGAGATTTGAAGCAAAGGAAAAAGTTATATGGAGCTCAATGCAAAGAATTTATGAAGGTGGACAAAAGGAAGTATGACATCAAATCCATTATAAACTAAATGCCAATTATCATTGCATGTATTACTCTTATGGCTCTTTAATTATACTTGTTATGTTTACATCATAAGTTTGCTATATCTAACTCCTTGAGAATGCCTATTTACTCTAAGTATCAATAACTATAAAATGAAACAATTTCATAATTGATATAGAGAATAGTGTCCACATTGGATGCTTCACTGTTTCATACATCAATTTATACATAAGAAGATGAAAATACAACCAGAAGAAGTACATAGATTAATAATGAATACATTCCTCCTTTTCCACAATAAGATTCATCAAAATATGAGAGAAAAGCAAAGTTAGTACCTTCAACTTGCTGACCCTTTTTATCATAAGTGAGTCTTGATGGCTTTGCCCTTTGCCTTAATGTCCTTCTCAGGTTTTCACTTGGAGAGGCATCTCCAACACCATCATCATTGTCAAGAATGTTGAAGATCATCAACATCAAGCTTTGGAAAATAATTTCATCAAGTATAACATCCCTAACTATGAACACCTTTCTCGTTGAAGGAATCTATGTGTATGCTTTGAAAGCTTTTAGTGACTTCACTATAGACAACAAAATTGTCCTTCTTAGATGAAGTAGCCTCTCTAGTCATATCATCAAGTGTGATATTGGCATAGCAGGTACACCCAAATATTTTCAAATACTTGACACTCGGACTCCTATGAGAAAGAACTTCATATGTCCTCTTACTATCCAATGGTACACCTCGCCACCTATTGTGAAGATAATCAGCACAAATCAAAGCTTCATCCCAAAATGTTTAAGCTCGAGATCCAAAAACAATGTAAAACATGCTATTTTTAGATCCTAGAATTTTTCTAGCCTATCCAAACACATTTTTGCCTCATTTCAAAGATGCTATCACAATGTAATATGAGGAATGAACTTATTGGAAAGCATCCTATGTGATTTGGCACGTGTGGCATCTATTTACATGGCCATCTTGCCAATTACAATGCATGTGACCGAAATTGGTCAAGCTAGAATGAACAAAAAATTGTATGAAGTGACATTCCTATTTGTAGGGAGAGATAGGAATTGTTCCAATGCTCTTATGGTGCATTCATCATCATTGGCCATGTACATGATCTTCCTTTCACCTTCATAGGTCATCAAAGATGAAAAGTAATTCTTGTGCCTTGTCATGTGAGATCTTGCTCTACTATCAATCCAGCATGCATCAATATAACCTTCACTAGATAACAAGCTAGAAGACATCACAATAGAATCACATGTAGTTTTGTTCATTCTCTAAGTGGGATTGTCTTGCATCTCTCCTTGATTCACTCTTCCTTTTAAAAAATTCCTCACACATGGTAAGGTGATTAAAATAGTACTATTTAATAATTTTAGAGACATCTTGGAAGTGGTAGACCTTAAGTCCCACAAAATGCCCTTTATTTGATGAAGACCAAAATTGATAGGTTAGACTTCATATTTCTATTCTAGGGCTATATGACTCTAAAGAGATGAGATAGAGTCATCTCTCACATCTGCAAATAGGTTGAAAGGGGTGTAGATAGTAGATCCATTGTCCATTTCTATGTGTAATATTTTGGAGCAACACTATCATCTAATTTATCATTACAAACTCTTTATTTGTTTCAGAGATTCTATATATTCAAGCTAACTTGCAAGAGGTATTAGTGGTTGAAGAGCATATGTTACAAGCAAGAGGTGGAGGCACTTCTACTCATGGATGAAAAGAAGAGGCATTGTTCAAACAACATAAGTTCACAAGCAAAGACAAAGGTAAGGGGTTCAAGAAAGAATTCTTGGATAAGTGTGAGGCTTCTTCTTTCGGTAATAAGAAAATAGATAAGTCAAAGCTATAGTATTTTTATTGTAGCATAAAAGGACACTTTCATGATGTATAATATATATATAAGCTTGGCCTCGACAAGTAATATGCTGACAATTTTTCAAAACATATATATTTGATAATAACTAGTAAATATTAGGATGGTACACATTTTTCAATATGTCTTCGAGAGTGTTTGTTTTTTTATTGCTTCAAGATTTGTAGGATCTATAAAAATCTCGTGTTTGAATACAATTTGTCATAGTAGCACTTCATTTTTTTTTAATAGAAAATGTACTTTTTGATGGATTCAAACTAATCTAAACCCTTTATATTCTCTAGACATTTGGGTAGCTTATTTCTGTAGTCCGCTTTTATTTCATAAAAGAAAATTCATCCAATAAGATTTTCATAAACTTATCTAGATATTTATGTGCTTTAGCCATCACCTTACAAAAAGATTCAAGAGTATTCAACTCTCTTAAAGGCATTATTCTACATGAAAATATAACTTATTTTATGGTTAATGCCATCTTTTCTTGATTATTTTATACTATATTTATTTGGTTCTACCAACTAAATTCATTCGAGAAACTATTCTACTCCTTTATTAGCTAAATAGCTTTATTGAATGAAAAAAGAAAATTTATCCTTTACTGTAAATGCATTTAGCTTGATGTAGTCAACAAACCCTCAACTTTCAAGTCTTCTTAGGAGCTACCACAAAATCTTTATTGGAATAAGATATTTACCAAGTCCTTGAGGACATAGGATCATTATTGTATAATGAACCATGAAAGATACTCCTATAATTATAATCTAGATTGTCACCTACTTCTAGTCTATTGTTGTTCATTTGGTTTTGTCTTCTTAATACCTTTATAGTGTTTTCCAACTTATTCCCTTTCAATTGCTATTTTGATAGTATATAAATTCTTGATCTACTATTAATGTCCACTCCCTCAAACTATATAGCTCTGCAACATGTTTTCCATTAAGGGAGTTATATCATTGTCCATGAGAATAATACTCTATGGCATAGCTTCTACTGATGCCATGTTTGCTTCTACTAACGCTTCTGCAACCAAATATTCTCCATATTGATGTAGCCTATTCTTAGCTAAATCACTATGTAAGAGGCTTTCAATAATTGTTGTCCCAATGACATGTTCATCTTAGATTGAGGTAACAATCCATGGTTGATCCAATTTCTATAATGATTTGATGTGATTCAACTCAATCTCTATACATGCTCTTGATCACTTCCCAAGTTTAAGGCCTAATCATCAAATTAATTTTCTTTGTCAACTTTCCTTTACTTGGGAGTTTTCTTTATCCCCCTACGTGTTGTAGGTTGACTTTTGGTTACCACATTCAATGGAGGAACCAATAGGGAGATGTGTGTTGTATTTAGTTTTGTAACTTGATATTAAAGAATCTCCATTATTTGCATTTGGTGCTTTTTTCTCATCGTTGGTACTTCCTCTTGTGGAGGTACCAATTTTCCTTGTCTTAAAATCTCAATAGCTTGTTAATTCAAGAAAACAAGGTCAACTGATTTGTTTTCTATGCTTCCAAAAAATGAAAAAATGGTAGTTTAATTCTTTGTGGGCTTATAAATTCCTCTATGCCCCTCTCCATGCGCCAGTCTCTTAGACTATAGCTTCCTATCAAATTCAAATGATAAAATATTTTTGTATTATAAAGACACCAATGTTTTATTTTTTTGGTATATGCAGTCACAATTATTTTAATTATACATATTACAATAACTACAATTGCATATCCCTATTGAGGTGACCTTCTTGTCCATAGACCCAAGTATACTTTGGAGATTTCAACATAGTTGTAGTTATAGCTTTCACCTTGGAAAGCAACTTTTCTACCTCTCATATGTTTTTTCCTCCTCAAAACAAACTCAAGATCCTGTGTACAAACTTTTGTAAATACCTTGAAATCTCATGGACCAAATTGCTTGTCTTAATACTAGAGTGTATCGTAGACATTTGCGCATATGGATTTCAACCATAATATACCAAATATCATGCAATAAAATTTAATCGATCATCTTGGAAAGTTGTACAAGATCTTTGATTAGTATGTATTGTATTGTCTAATTTTAAGAATAGCAATTGATTGCAATATAATACTCGTACATAATTATATTGGAACTAAATTTGAAGGCAATATGCTTATTAATCAACAAGGAACATAAGTAAAAACTATCTTATCCACTTTGCTTGTCAACAGAATCTGATTAGTTAAGTTGATTAAATCTTATTTCAAAGATTCATTTTGTCCTTTGTATCAATCTTCTTATGCATATGTACTAACTTATGTGAAAAAGAGAAGTAAGAGGATCACTCAAGGTTTAAGTGTGAAAATTTAAAATTCTAGTATGTTATCTAACAAGGCAAACCACTACATTCTAAAAATCTTTATTTAAATTGTAATATTGTGTTAGATTGTCTCTCTCAAATTTTTATGTGTAGGAATCCATACCTCAGATACAATAATTTGAGCAGTCATAATTTGGCTAGTATAATTACCATAATTTGATCAAAATGATTTTATTTTGGTTAAGAATAAAAATTGATTGATAGTTATTAATGAAGAAAATCGCAAAATCCATATTAAAATTAATTTTAATGAAATAAATTCCTAGAAATAGATAGGAAAAAGAAACTACTATTTTTTCACAGGTATAGGGTTCTATTATATGGATTGATCGGATCATATAGACAATTATACATGATTTTTTATGTACACAAATACTTGTAATAATGGATCCATTATTCGTCCATTATATCATAGATGATATGGTACCTTAGACAAACTATTTTCATTTTTCTAACTAATACGAGTCACAAGATTCTCCCCACATGGTGAGTTGGGGTATCGTTTGTCTACCCAAGTTCCATTTAAAACCAAAAAGTATTGAGTTGCAAGAGCACTTTTTGGCCAAAGCAACTTAATCAACAACTTTATAATCTTGCATTTGTCATGAAGATTATGACTTCTCAATGTTGGTAATAGTCCTTGTTGGCTCTGACATATCAGTATTCTAAATTGCTCATATTAATACCTAAATTGATCATATTGATACCTAATTTACAATTACAAAAAGGTTTTGAAAATGTGACAGATTTTGCACTATATTCCTAATTAACACTCCTCTTTATTAATTTTATCTTTGAACTATTTTTAATATTAGCAAAAATCCATCAAAAAATATCTAACTTTTGCATTTGTTGAAGGTTTTGAAACTACTGAGCTCCCATAAGGCATATGTTTAGAACTATTTAGTATCACAATAGCATATTAACTGCAAAATATACTATTCACTTCAACATCTAGAACTTTTAGTTTTAAGGAAGTTCATGTCTTTAGTGGTATCTACTCAGATCCCTAATCACTATTTGGTTTAAAATTACGACTTTTAGCTTGAAAGAGTTTTTGATGATTCTTGTGTGTAGAGTTGCTTTGGTTTTTCATTTCTATGATCATGTTAACTAGATATATGTGAATTACCAATTTTGTTGTCAAATTTGTGACTTGATATCAAAGCTTCAAAAATCATCAACAAATTGATAAATTTAGGCTTCAAGTTGTGTGAAAATCTATACATGAAAAACCACAAGCAAATCAAATTGAATTCAAGCGAATTATTGGTATTACTCTATGTTTTTTTAATCAAAAGCAAAATTTGTAGTCTAGAAAACTATGAATTGCTTATTCTTAGCTAAAGGACTGGCAAGATTTGGAATAGTTTTTAATATTCTTGACTAGAGAAAGGTATATGAAACTCATTCCAAGGTTCTAAATGTGGTTTCAAGATGAAGAAAATTATGACACAAGGAACAGACAAATATACTTGATAGTAGTTCGAATGTCTTGATCGCTCAAAGGGTATGCATTGTAGAAGACACTAATAACAAGCAATTCACTATGTCTCTTTTACAATAGAACCTGCACTAGATTGAGTCATAAGGTGTTGAGGACACCATAATGTCAAAAATACCGAGATGTCTAAGAAAAACATGTGTCCAGATATCTACTCGATCCACAAGTACACTAAAAATTGGTATTCAATTTACAATTATAAGAGATAGTATCACAATAAAGTAGAAACAACATCAATCATTTACACATGATACAATCACATTTGATGAAAACATGAATAATTTGAGGATTGATCGAGATGTACTAGGCACCTGCATGAAATATCCAAATCTCATCAGTGCCCTGATTTGATATGTTTGATGTGATGGTTCTAGTTCAGAAGAGTAAGTATGTTCAAAAGTCCATCGAATATATTGGTGATCTTGGAAGATCAAAGTAAACTCAAACTTATACGTAGCCATTGAGGAGCGAATTCGCATGAAAGTTTGAATTTGACTATCCTTTGAATTAGTTGAAGTCAATGTCAATTAAACAATCCTTTGAATAATATTTGTGTCGAGATGGTTTGCATAGTCATTAGAATATTAATCAAGTCAAGACGATTGATTGTGCAAAATTTCTTGTATTTTTTAGGTCCTTTGTCTACAGTAGGTTTCAATGTAAAACACCAAATCTGGAATAGTGTCATGGATGCTTGATACGCCCAAATACTGTCATAAATGCAACTTTCAGGCTTTGAACCTATGGCCAATCTAATTTTGACATTTTAAGACCATACTCGTAATATACAATGGCAACTTGATCAAATGCGGTATAAGTGAAATAATTCCAGCACTCTTTCTTAATTTGACTTCAAACAATTTCATAATCTTCAAATTTGATATCTTGTTGCATAAGAGATGCTTATTCTTTGGTAGGGCATTCATGAATATATCAACTACCATAGAAGTTGTGGAACAGTGAATCATGTCTACATATATAGCGTATACTTTCTCTCGAACAAAATGAAATTGAATTTCAATGTGTTTAGTCCTAAAATGAAACATAGGATGGAGAGAAAGTTGAATGCAGCTCAAGGTTTTCACAATAAATGGTAGTTGGATATTTTTGTTTGAAGTTTAGATCATATAGAAAAGCCTTAGTTAGATGGCTTCTTTGGTTGCTTGTGCCCCATCAGATTGGTATCAGAGTATAGCTCAAATAAACTAAGAGATTAAGTTTTTCTATTTGTGTACCGATATCATGTCTCATATAGGTAGCTCTTCATCTTCATCACTCAGTGAAGCTAGAGTCATTGACAAGTTCAATGGTCCTAACTTCTACATTTGGAAGTTAAAAATTAGAATGATGTTGATAGATAGAGATCTTTGGGATGTAGCAGAAGGTGCAGACCTGGAATCAGAAGATGGTGATCAAGCAAAGGCCTGGAGGATCAAATATCAGAAGGCCCTAGCATGTATCACACTCAATCTGGCTGACTCCCAAATATTTCACGTTGCCACGTGCAAAACCTCTAAGGAAGCACGGGACTTGTTATCAAGTCTTTATGAGACTCACGATGTAACCACGAGATTACATACTAGAAGGAAGTTCTTTACTCTTAGCATTTCTGATTCTACTGCCATCACTTCTCACATCAACAGCCTCAACTCCCTGTTAGATCAGTTATCAACTGTAGGATGTTCTATTCAAAATGATGATGCCGTTATGACCTTGCTTTCTTCTCTTCCAAAGTCCTATGAGCACTTTGTGGTGATGATCTCCACACAACCCGACATCACTCTTCAAAAGGTGATCAATCATCTTCTTCAAGAAGAAATGCGGATAAAGACTAGCAGCCTGTCCATCAAAGACAAATCCATGGCTCTATACACCAAGAAGAAAGACTATGCCAAGGGCAAGAATCAAGTGCAGCAGCAACAACAGAAGCCTCACACTCAAGGTGAACATGGTGGATCGCGCAAGAAGCTTTTCTACAGATATTGCAAGAGAGCTAATCATGAAACATAGCGATCTCTGTGGTCCAATGCCAACTCTGTCATTAGGAGATGCAATCTATTTTATCACTTTCATAGATGATTATTCTAGATGGTCTACAATCATGTTCATTAAGCACAAATCTAAAGCCTTTGAATGCTTCAGAAGATTCAAGGCCATGGCTGAGACACAAACGTCTAGGAAAGTGAAGGCACTCCAAACTGATGGCGGTGGCAAATACATCTCTAATGAGATGTTCGATTACATGGCTGAACATGGTATTAGAAGACTATTCACCACTTCCTATTCACTTCAACAGAATGGGATTGCAGAAAGGAAGAATCAAACTCTTCTCAACTCAGCCAGATCCATTCTACATCAAGCACACCTACCTGCGAAGTTCTGGGCATAAGCTATTGCCACAACCTGTTACGTGTAGAACAGATCCAACACCAAAGCCGTCAACAACAAGACTCCTCATGAAGTTTGGCATGGGCACAAGCTTAGTGTCAGCCATTTAAAAATCTTTGGTTGTATATGTTTTGTTCACATTCCTAAACAGCTTAGGAAAAAACTGGATCATAGGATAAATAAATGCATTTTCATTGGCTATCTTGATGAACATAAAGCTTATAAAGTTTATGATCCATCCACCAATGTAGTATTTGTCTCTAGGGATGTAATATTTCAAGAGCATACATACTATGATTTCAAACAACCATCGATAACCGATGCTATGTCATTTCATCCTATTTTACGTAGCATGGATTCTTCCAACGTTGATGTTCCTTCTACAGAACCTGCAACTATAGCTATAGAAGCCGAGCTGCCGATAGTACCTATCATCAGACCAGACCAAGCTAGCTCGAGCAGATATGAAAAAATTAAAAAACAGGCATCATCGCATCTTGGTCAACCCAACGTCCATAGAGCCTCACAAACTCAGACAGTTCCTGAGAGGTATGCACCTCAATCATTCTGGACTTCATCAGAAAAACCAGAGAGCCTAGCCGAAGCAATTAGCTCCAAGGATGTTGTGAAGTGGCAAGAAGCTATGGAAAGCGAGTATAACTCACTTTTGACGAATCAAACCTGGACATTGGTCGACTTCCCCACTCACAAGAGAGATATCAACAAGAAGTAGATCTTCAAAAGGAAGATCAACTCTGATGGTTGCATTGCAAAATAGAAAGCACGGATTCACTCAAGTTCAATGAGTAGATTATCAAGAAATTTTCAATCCTGTCATCAAGATGCAGTCAATCAGGACTTTGATTGCATTAGCAACTACGAAAGACCTCAAAATGCACCAAATGCATATCAAAACAACATTTTTCAATGGCAATTCAAAGAGGAGCTGTGCACCTTCCAACCAGAAAGATTCGAAGTCAAAGGCCAAGAGAACAAAGTGTCAACACTGCACAAAGCAATCCACAGTCTGAAACAGGCCGCAAGAGCATGGTTCGATAGAATCAACTCTTATCTCATTCAATTGGGATTTGCAAATAATTCAGTTGACTATAATGTTTATTCAAAGCATATAGGCACCAATTCAATTCACATAGCTCTTTAGGTAGATGATGTATTTATTTTGTCTAACGACACTTCTCTACTGCACACTACTAAGAGTGATCTGTCAAAGGAATTTGACATGAATGATTTAGGAGTTGTTCATTCTTTGCTAGGAATTCACATTACTGGAGATAGACTTTAAAAGAAGATCTATCTTAGCCAGCAGACATATCTAAAAGGCATTTTAGAAAAGTTTCATATGTCTGATTGCAAAGCAATTGATACCCCAATGGATTCAAGTATAGTCTTGACTAAAACTTCTTGTGCTGAGACTGATAGTGAAGTACTCGACTTAGGGAAGAACCCTTATCATTCACTAATCGGATCTCTAATGTATGCAATGCAATGTACTAGACCAGATTTAGCATATACTATTAGCACGTTGAGTCAATTTATGTCTAATCCTAGGATCTCTCATTGGAAAACATTGAAAAGAGTGATGAGATATATTTAGGGAAGTTTAGATCACATCTTATGTTACGATGGAAATTCTATTGACCCACTCGTTCTACGAGGCTACTCTGACTCAGATTGGGGAGGAACAGTCTCTACCAAAAAATCTACCTCCGGCATCTGTTTCTATCTGGCAGGGGGACCAATTTTGTGGAGCTCAAGGAATCAGAAATCAGTTGCGCTTTTTTCGACAGAGGCAGAGTACATCGCAGCATGTCAAGCTTCAAAAGAATTTGTATGGATCAGGCTATTACTTCACGACTTACATCACACTCAGTTTAATGTTACTACCATTCTGTATAACAACTTGAGCTATATTTCAATATCACTGAATCTCAGATTTCATGGCAAATTCAAGCACATAGAAATCCAGTATCATTTCATCGGGAGAAAGTTTTTTCAAGGCAAGTGATCCTTCAATACTGCTCTACAATAGAAATGGTCGCATATATCTTCACCAAAGCACTTCCCAGGATCAAGCAACAGAAATACTTCAACAAGTTGAACCTGACGAAGATACCAGGGCACCAACCGTGACCTTAAGGGGGACTATTGGAAAGTAAGCTACAATTGTTTCCTTGGTGAATGACTAATTTCTATTTCATGATTCTTTCTGCATGTTTATTGATCATTGATCTATACACTATGTTTTCAACAACTTCGGCTTTTTTGCATTTCCCTGAAATGTGACACTTGCATAGTTCAAAAGTTTAACTATTTTTAACACACCTTTGGCTCTTTACGAAAAATACGAAGAGAGAGAAAATCCTGAAGGTCATCTATTTTCATGCGTTAAACTGTTTTAAAGACATCACTGTCTTTTTGAGGGCACCTTCGGCTTCTTGCAAAAAATACGAAGAGAGAAAAATCCCAAAGGTCGTTTAAAATAAACGAGGAACATTCCAGCGACGTCCTCCTCTGCATTAACGATGCTAAATTATTGACCGTATATACTGTGTACAGTTGTCACAGAAGTCATATACTTCCAAGTACAATGACTTTCCTAATTAGGTGACAAGCATTCAATGTAATTAACACACAGATGAAGTCTATAAATAGATCATCCAAGCACAGATTACATGTTGCTCCATCCATGAGACGCATTATTTGAGCCTCCCAATTACGCCATCAATTTTGGTTGTAATTGATATTTTGTATTGTGCTTTAGTGTAATATAGCAGCATCTTGTTTTTATCTATGTACAACGTAGATGAATGCTTGTTGTGATTGAATGCACTTTCATTGCTATTGAATCGCGCTTATTTACTTACTTTGATCAGAACACGGATGTCTATGACTCCTCAGTTTGTGATCAGATGATGGATGTCTTTGGCACCTGAGAAACTTGCGTTATCATATTGCTCTTCCATTTATTTCAGAATTATACTTCACGTTGAATCTGATTTTAGTAATACCACACACAAACCATCTCTAATCTCTTCAATGGACTGTACTCTTGTTTCAAAGTATGGATTTCGTAGTCGATTAAATCATTGTCTGCTATGTACTTGGACTCATCGAATTTGACATCTTGAACAACTTTAGGGCGCCCTGATCAATTCCATTAGACCTGAGCTAGCCATGACTGGTCGTGGAAGTGCAAGGGTGCTGGATCACATTTCAAAGGGCAACCATACCCAAAACCTTGGAGATAAGAGAGAAGAGGAGCTCATGGAACTCCTCTAGGGCCAATGCGTCTCCAGGGTGCTAGCAGCTAGTGGAGAAGGACTGAATACATGGAACCAATCTGGATCGCTAGATTAACGATGGGGAGGATGGATGGTGGAAATCGAACCTCCAGCAAGCAATAGGGACCATGAGATGTGAAGAGATCATTGAATCTCCTTCCTTCCATGGTAAACTTCATTAGAAGGGGCTAAAGGGCATTTAGCCATTCAATTTCAATAAAATTTTCATATTGAAAGCTGAGTTGGGTCCAAATTCACTGAAGGTTGAAGTCTCTTCAAATTGAAGAATTAGTTCAAAAAGTTAAAAAGGCCCTTAATTTTGCCTCCTTTATCCGTTTTGACCCAAACAAAGGGCTACGAACTCCAAACAAAGGGCCCCCAGATTGTACTTGCAAGTACAATATAACAAAACATAGTGATTGTAGCGAAGAAAGTGTTCGAAGTGTGCCAAAAGTGATTTCACCATTCCATTGGGCACGTAGTTGGGAGTTGACGACAAAGTGCATTTCAGAAGGCGACGCCGATTTGGCTTTCAATTTGGTGGAAAAGCGGCGAGTGGCCTAGTAAAGATCAAAGTGCAGGTCATTATTTTCAACTTCTGACATCACAATTGGCCTCGGCATACTGCTTTTAGCCTATGCAAAAGTTTCAAGCAGTTTTGCAATGACAAACATGGGAGAGTCCATTTTGAGTGAAAGTAGCAAATTGGACGGGATTTCCAGCTATGCAATGTGGAAATTCAAAATGAAAAACATACTGATGGAGAAAGACGTGTGGGAAGTCGTCACAGGTGATGAGAGGAGTCTGCCAAATGAAGCGGATATCAAAGTGTTCGACAATAAGGTGAGGAAAGCTTTGACCTTCATTGACTTGTCAGTGAAGAATCACATCATTACCCACATTTGCGATGATGTTACACCCAGACAGGCATGGGATGTGCTAAAGGAGTAGTTCCAAACGTCGAATCCATCTAGAATCATGTTTCTGAAGTCAAAACTGAATAGTGTCCGCATGGAACATGGAGAGCACATTCAGACTTATATGACCAATACCAAGACAATGAGGGATGAGCTGCATTCTATTGGTGAGTGCATACGTGATGTGGAGCTAGTGCACAATGCATTGTGCGACATTGCAAAACCCTATCAGATGTTTGTGAGTGGAATAGCATCAAGAGAAAGATTGCCAGCCTTTGACGAGCTCATAGAAATCTTGATGCAGGAAGAGCAATGACGAAAAATGGTGAAAGCTAGACATCAAAATACTGATGACTGGCACTTGCGGCATGCCAAAACCAAAGCAAGGGCAAGGGCAAGAAGAAGTCTAAACAACAATTTGCCAAGACTCAGGAGGATGAGGAATCTTCAAACAAGACCAAGAAGAAAGGCAAGTGCTTCCATTGTGGTAAAAAGGGCCATTGGAAGAGTGAATGTCGGAAATTCCTGGTGGAACAAGTCAAGGGAAAACCAAAACAAGCAGGTAACCTTGTCGATGAGGGTGAGATTGCAGACTCTAGCATCTTCATATCATCACTGTCATCTAATCAAGCATGGTATATTGACTCAGGAGCCACAAGACAGGTAACAAGGATTGGTTCAGTAGCTTGAAAGTGTTGGATAATGGTGATGCGTACAAAATTAAGGAGATAGGCACCGTTTCAATCCAACTACCTGATTGCAAAAGTAGGATGATCAGGGACGTACTTTATGTACCAGGTTTGAAGAAAAATCTACTTTCTGTTGGAGTCATTACTGATCAAAAGTTGAAAGTAGAATTTACCCATGATCATTGCTTTGTGAAGGATGTGAACCAAAAGTTCAAAGTTATTGCGGATGGAATAAGGGAGCCCAATACCAAATTGTACAGGTTAAATGCTACAATCAAGAGGCAACATGGACTTGTCCCATCCATTCCATTGCAAATTGAACTGTGGCATAAGAGGCTTGGTCACTTGAACTTAGGAAGCCTCAGTTTGATGAGGAAATTGGAAATAGTGAGAGGATTGCCTACGATAGAAGACTACTTGAAATCGATGTGCGAATCATGTGTGTATGGGAAGCAACATCGAGAGAAGTTCAATAAGGGTGGTGTTGCAAGGGCAAAGAACATCTTGGATTTGATCCACACAGATTTATGCGGGACTATGAGGACTATGTCCTTAGGTAAAGCCTTCTATTTCATGACCTTTATTGATGATATGTCACGTAAGACGTGGATTTACTTTTTGAAGAAGAAATCGGATGCATTTGACAATTTCAAGAGCTTCAAAGCATTGGTCAAAAATCAGACAAGTAGGAAGATTAAAGTTTTAAGATCATATAGTGGAGGCGAGTACAAGTCTAATGACTTCAATGATCTTTGTGATCAATGTGGGACCAATAGACAATTTATGCAAGCTCATACTCTTGCTCTCAATGGTGTAGCTGAGCGCAAGAATCGTACGATTGTGGAAGGTGCCAGATCTATGCTAGCTGAAATGAAACTACCAAAAGATTTTTGGTCATAAGCATGCAATACAACAATCTATCTTCAAAATAAAAGTCCTACCGTTGCCATACCAAATATAACACCTAAGGAGACATTCACGAAGAAAAAGCCAAAGGTGAACCACTTGCAAATCTTTGGATATAAGGCCTTTGTACACATTCCTAAGGAAGAGAGACGTAAACTTGATGTGAAAGCTATCAAGTGTATATTCCTAGGATATGATGATCGTGTGAAGGGCTATAGATGTTTTGATCCAGTGGAAACAAAATCCATGTAAGCCGTGATGTCATCTTTGATGAAACCAAGATGTATGAAGACGAGGATGCTGAGAAGATAGACACATCCAGAGGGAAAGATGGTATAGTGATGATACCTCATGATGATGATCCATTTATTGACTTTCCAAATGATGAACATGAGGATACATCTCAAGATACTACTACTCAACCTCAAGAGGTAGATTGGAGAGGTAGAGCTAAACCTTCTGGTGCAAGAACGATTGAAGTTGTAGACAAACGCAAGGAGAAAGATGTCCGTGGGATATATTTACACCAGGAAGCTCCCTAAGTGGTTTGAGAGCTTATTGGAGAGCCGTGACATGGAGGACTTTCCAAGATCATCTAGCCAGGGAGAGCTACGAAGATCAACAAGAGAGAAGACACAACTTGAAAGGTATGAAGCAAATTATGCTCTCTTATCTAGCATTATTCAAAGCCAAGAACCTTCGACTTATGGTGAAGCAAAGAATGATGACATTTGGGTCAAGGCCATGGGAGAAGAGATGTAGAACCACCAGTTGGCAAGAAACCCATTGGTTGCAAATGGGTATACAGTACTAAGTACCATGCAGATGGAAGTATAGCACAACACAAAGCAAGATTTGTGATCAAAGGCTATGCACAAAGTAAAGGGATCGACTATGAAGAGACCTTTGTGCCAGTATGTAAGTGGAATACTCTACGTCTACTTGTTGCTTTAGCTTCAGATTTTGGTTGGCCTTTGCATCAAATGGATGTGAAATCTGCTTTTCTAAATGGTGAGTTAGAAGAAGAGATGTTCATGGATCAACCTGAAGGCTTTGTAGCAAAAGGACAAGAGAATAAAGTATGTCGCTTAAAGAAAGCGCTTTATGGTCTTAAACAGGCACCACGTGCATGGTATAGTAGAATTGATGCCTACTTTAATTCAACGGGGATGGTGAGAACACATTTTGATTTGAATCTATATGTCTTATGCTTTGATGGTATGGTTGCTTTGATTGCTCTTTATGTTGATGACTTGATTATTATGGGAAATAATCAAGAGATGATAGACATGATCAAGAAAGACCTCATGGAACAATTTGAGATACAGATCTCAGTCTGATGCATTATTGCCTTTGAGTAGAAGTGTGGCAAAAAGGACACGAAGTGGGTTTAACACAGGTGAATTATGTCAAAGAGTTGCTGCACAGGTTCAGGTTGCAGGATTGCAAACCAGTAAATACTCCTATTGAACCAGGTAAAAAGCTTTCTAAGCTTGATGAGTCACAGTCATTTGATGCTACGCTGTATAGGCAGTTAGTAGGGAGCTTGATTTACCTTACCACAACTAGACCAGATATATGCTATGTTATTAATATTGTAAGTCAGTTTATGGCAGCACCTACGGAAACGCATTCGAAGGCAGCTAAGCGCATTTTGCATTATGTCAAAGGCACTTCAAATTATGGCTTGATTTACAAGAAGCATGAGGGTTTACCTAAGTTGTGTGGGTATGTGGATGCTGATTGGGGAGGTGACTATGATGATCGTAGATCAACCACAGGGTATGTATTCTAGCTTTGTGGCAGTTGCTTTTCCTGGTCTAGTAAGAAGTAAAGTACAATTGCTCTATCCACCACAGAAGCAGAGTATAAGGCAATGTGTAGTGCAGCACATGAAGCTATCTGGTTGAGACAAATCTTGGAGTGGCATGAAATAGAAAAATTCCACAACTATACATAGCGACAGTCAGAGTGGCATTTAGCTAGCAAAGAATCCAGTGTTTCATGCGAGAACCAAACACATTGAGATTCAGTATCACTTTATACGTGAGAGGCTGCTAAGTCGTGAAATTCATGTTGGTCATTGTAGAACGGAAGAACAACTAGCTGATATTTTCACTAAGCCACTTGTTAGAGAAAAGTTTGATAAATTTAGATCAAAGCTTTCTGTACTTAAAGTTTGTTGACTTTAAAGCTATGTATTATATGACTGTATAAAAAGTAGACTCTACTTTAAGGGAGAGAGTTAAAATTTTGGTGCACCTCACATTATGATTGGTTCAAATTGACAAATGAAATCAAGAAGTGCTATGTCACTAATCCTCTAGCATCAAGCCAAGTGTAATTAGCCTACACTACCACGAGCTAATCCAACTCTAAATCTAGCCTAATCACTTATGTACAAGTGTACAATGAGTGGTTTTGAAAGAGGAACCCCAAACCTCAAGATAGATGGCATTTACAACTTCACACTTTGTATTGAGTTTCTATATTGAATTTCGTGAGCACATTAAAAAAACAAAAAAGAAAAATAAAATAATAAAAATATAAAAATCAGAAGTATGAAGGATATAAGGATAACAACACTTTAATAATATCTTGTGTTTATGAAGATATTGTAATGTATATTGAATGTCCTTGATTATTCATAAATATGATCTTGAGTTTTATAATAGCATAAATTTGGTTTTGTTTTGACCTTTTCTGAAGAAAAAAGAAAGTCACTTTTTTGAGAACATTGTTTTGGCTCTAAAATTATACTTATGAATAAAAATTGCTTAGTATATGGATAGGCCAAAAACACCAGTGCCATTTTCTGTGTTAGTTTCCAAAGAAGGATCTTCTAAAAACACAATCCTTTGTATTCATAAAATCTAAAAGTCGCTAATGTTTAATTTTTAAAAAGGTAGCATGCTTAAAGCAATAATGATGGCAAATGGATGAGAGATGAAATGTGGACAAAATTTCATGAGGATAGAACAAACGAATCATAAAACTCAATATGAGAGGGGCATCTCACTAATATTTGATAAGTCTCCTTTTTCTAGCAATGAGGTGCATGTCAAGTGCCGTTGCCATTACACTTGTTAAGGTCTCAATCTAAAACCACCCTACAACCTAACCATAGTATACTTAGATCAAAGGTGAAGACTTGGTGGTCTCATCATCTTGAAACATGCCATTATAAGATTTAGCTCTATCTAGTGGTTTGGCCTCACAATATTCCAATGTATGGATGGAGAACTAAACCCATAAAACTTTAGTTTGAGTGTGAGCTTATTGTAAAATGACTGTAGATGCAACCTTTAAAATAAAAAGCTTAGGGGTTTTCTGAGATTTAGAGTTTTGATTAGTGAGATATATATATATATATATATATATATATATATATATATATAGAGAGAGAGAGAGAGAGAGAGAGAGAAAGAGAGAAATACAAAACAAAATTTATCAAATTCTATTGGTTCACGTTTACTTTAGGGTTTGATCAAGAACATGAACATTGATGCAGAAATCAAAATTTATCTATTTTTTTAGTTTCATGTGTACTTTAGGATTTGTTCTATGCTTGTTGATGGACACATGCACTTTAGTTTATCCCATACCAAACCTTTTGTTTTAGCCAAAACCTTAGAGGCCCATCCATGTTCACCCCCGGGCTATGTGTCACCTAAGAGCTTACACATCACCATGCCCGGGTGAGGGGGTGAGCATGGAAAGGCCCTATTACACGTAAGATATCCTAGATGTTCTCACTCATTCAAAAGATGTGCAAAGGAGACTTCAAAATGAAAAGCATGACAATTTAGGGCTTATGTGAAATTAGGGTTAAGGGGAGAGAAATAACCATAGAGTGAGGAGAGATAGAGAGCGACCGAAATTGTGGCTTTTTCGAGAGGCTAGTAATGTCCGTGAAGGGCGTCAGGCATTCAATATAAAGAACAACGAGTTAACTATCTTTCAAAAGCGCGTCTGATCTGTGCAATCACGACGCAATCTTTCATTCAGCTGCTGCTGCAGCTGCTTCTGCTGTTCCTGCTGCATTCCGCTGCAATCCGATCGCTCTTTCATTCAGTTGCTGCTGCATTGCGCTGCAATCGGCTGATAACAGGATACCTCATTTGCTGTTGGTGCTGGAATCAGAAAGTGTCGCTCTGATCTATAGCTAGCTGAAGCTCGTAGGCGTTTATCGTCGCACTTCACTGTTGCGCCCATTGGCTAAGTTTGGAGTTACTGAGGTAGACAATCTATTTCTCGACCCATTTCAGATCCCGCTTACTTGAATATATCTACAAGGATTGCCCAGCGTTTGTTTGGAAAGCTGGGTAAAACCGCCAATTATCCATCCCGCATTGCTTAATGTACTACGTTTGTAGTACTTGAGCATCGGCTAGGCGTTCCTATGCCTGGAAAGTACCGCATTCTCCCATTCCGCGCATTGCAGGTTTTTGTGCTCGAGCAACCGCTAGACGCTGTAATTAACACAAGTACAACAGTTAGCAAAGCTGCGTTTTGCACTGCAGTTTGAGTCCTGGAGCATCAGCTAGGCTTCTCAGCTTTCGATTGGAAAGTTGAGAAACAACTGCATCTATTATCCTGCATCGTAGTTCTCAGTAGTTGAATATCTGCCGCCAGCTCTTTACTGCAGGCCTGTTTTACAAACTTTAGGCAATTTCTCCGTAGAATCATAACTTAAACTGTAGCGTTTGGACAATAGTTCTTCTGAAAGCTGTCTTCGATTTGCAATTTTCCACATGAGCGACGTAGTTTTTTTCATTTGTTTGTAAGGTTTCCATCATTACGAATTACTGCTTTCCAGCTCAACGTTGATCTCCGTTCCTTCATTATTCTGAACTACTCGAAACAGCCCATCAATTCCATGGAACTGTTATATGCAAATTTGCAATCCACTCATTGCATCCCACATACGAATTAAATTGCTTAAAGCCCAAATTTTGTCATGCATGCGATCTCTTGAATTCAAATAACTTGCCAAGTATACTGTAATATCTGACTGTTAAACAACGGGCTGAAATTTTTTAACCAAACTCCCAATATTCGCCTCAAGGAATTGACATTTCTTGATTCTGCAATGCTGCAAATATATCACCATGCTTTGCTACAATACCTACAATTTAAAGGATTAGCAAAAGTGAGTGAAATACGTCAGAAAAATTCATACAATTGCTTCCCCTTGGTCAACCAACAAGCTGGATGTGACCTTTATTTTAACCTTCTAGAGCTTAAAGGTTGTTGATCACTTTCATGCCAATTAAGCACACTTTCAGGCTTGTTCTGGTGCATCAAAACATTGTTCACTGTGCAGATTGCACGTTAACCTTATATTTGCTTTCATGCAGCATAGTGTCTGACTGTTTTTTTCTGGTTAGCGTTGACATAAAAGATTTCTGTGATGCGCATGCAAGCCTGGGTGCTGATAGTATTCTTAATTGGTTTGGGCCACTTGGTTCCCTTTTTTTATTTGGTCTTTCGCTTTACAGAGGCCATGGAGACCAAGACATCAATGGATGCACAGCGGGGACTGCCAAAAGCGGATTCTTCCACTAATTGCACAGGAATCGCGCATATGGAACAGAAATATTCCACAATGGCTACTCAGTCTTCCTTATTACGGCATGATGATCAAGAAGTTTCAAAGACACGTAGGAAGTCAAAAAGAAAAAGAGTGTCGTTGGCGGCAGTATCTCAGGTCAGGTTCATTTCTTTATTGAGCATAAATAGTTTTGTCTGTGGTTATTTTAAAATTTGGGTAGACTCATATGCAAAGCTATATCGAAAACCAATTGGTCTTTGGTTTACACATGTCAAGTGCTCCATGTCAAGTGCTGAAAAGTGTTGAAAATTGAAAATATTTCACAATGGCTAGTCTTCCTTAGTACGGCATGATGATCAAGAGGTTTCAAAGACACGTACGAAGTTAAAAAGAAAAAGAGTGTCGTGGGTAGAGGTTTCAAAGACAAGTACGAAGTCAAGAAGAAAAAGAGTGTCGTGGGCGGCAGTATCTCACGTCAGGTTCATTTCTTTATTGAGTAGTTTTGTCTGTGGTTATTTTAAAATTTGGGTTATTTTAAAATTTGGGTAGACTCATGTGTAAAGCTATATCTGAAAACCAATTGGTTTTTGGTTTACCCATGTTAAGTGCTGAAAATTATTAAAAAATGAAAATTTTTGGGGGTGAATTGCCATCAATTGAGAGAAAAAAATTTGAAGTCTTTTAATAACACAAAGAAGAGTCATTGGAAGTTCCACATACAATAATTTAAAGATTGAAATTTCATTTATTTGATGGCATGTTATGTCTTATCAAGTGACCAAGGGTTCTATGCGCACTGGATGAAAAAAAATAGGGACTTGGTAAAAAGTTTTCAATGTGATTGGAAAATTGGTTTCTGTATCAGAATTATTTTTTGTTGGAAACCAGAGAATGCAATAAAAATTTTAGTTTCTGCATTCAATCTTATCTGTTCCTTTTGCTGATTCCACTTAATTCTTCAAATTCTCTAGGAATTTGATTTCTAGCTAACGAACATGTCAACGATCTTGCTAGCAATTTAGTTAGCTAAATTACAAGGTAAAAATAGTCACTCTAATAATCAGAAAGAAAGATCACACCACAACCCAAATTCTCAGAACTGCATTAACAAAATGACTTAAGAGTACATATATACAGTCTACTTTTCGTGGGGAACCGTTGCATGGCAGTTCGGTCCCCATTACGGGATGTGCGTCCGAACTCTACACTACGTGTGTCATCAAATTGGCACACATGCACACAATTACTTAAGAAGTACAAAACTCAAAAACACTACTAAAAGTGAATAGTTGTGGAATTGTAAGAGAAACTAGGGCTTACAAATTCTAACTCCACCCGACATCATGCCAATGCAAGCTCATCCATGAGTCACCACTCATGGAATCCTCAAACCATTGTCTCTCTAATCGTACTGAGGTTTACGGCTTTGAGTGACTTCCTCGTCATGAAGTCCTTGCCATCAATGTCCCCTCCAACAAATCATTAGCAAAACACTTACCACAATGTTTGCCCTCTGATCACACCCAACCATAAGATCTCCATTAGCTCTCCGACCTAGAGGTGGCTCTCAAAGCTTCACGCCTTGCCCATTTGTGTTTGCAGTTTTCTGATTCCATCATGAATCACACCTATAAGTCATGTCCATCAACCAATGACTCAAGTCCAATATTAAATAGCTACTCTATGATGATCATCTTGTCATCCTACAGTTCTATCCCTATCAAGTATCCCAATGCCATCCGGATCACAAAGATCTGAGCATCTACCATGTAGTGCCCCACATGTATTCTCCCAATCTAGTTCCTTTGATGCTCCTGAATGGTTCCAAACCAAAACATGAGAATACACTGAGATGTGAACTCCAAAGCCACCATCAAGTCCCTCACGTGACGTGACATGCAAATATCCCTCCAAGTGAACCTGTGAGATCTTCCATGGTCCAAACCAAATAATCTGCACCTTCTCATCAGTGGGATCTTCACCCTAATGCAATACTAATATGACAAATTGGCTTGACTTACCCAGAATAGGCCATTGAACTGTATCTCATTGATGACAAATCTGATACTCTTCTCCACAACTAATTGGACTTCATTTTATATGACTTACACTTACTACTCTCCATGAGCATCCAAGTATGATTACTAACCCATTCTTCATCTCCCGCGTGTCCCACACATAGCTCATCCAATGCAAGTTCGCTATCATTCCCAATGGCTTCCAACTGGCACCACCTCGCACTTCAATCATCATTTGTGCAAGCCATTCTTTGGATTTCACTTCTTTTCTTCATTGTCTTTCAGGCCCCTTTGAACTCAATCCATTGGTCCACATCAAGACCATCTCGACCATCGATCTACCCAAAGCGTGATCCGATGGCCCTTTCTGTATCCATGCATTGATCTTGATTCTCCAGTTGCTATCGCCCATATAACACTACGAAAATTGCTATGTCCATGTCCAGTATGAGGGGTTCGGAATAATTCCTAACATGGATAGTCGGTCACTCTATTGTATGTGGCTATTAGTTATGCCTCATCATTCCGGGCTTGGATAGTAAAGCAATTAATAATCATATGAGGGCCCAGACCTATAATTGGACATAGGAGCACTTGCATGGTGTCTGACTGAAGTGATTTATGTTTGATCAATGACCAATGAATTGAACATCCAAACATCCATGGTTCAAATTTTACGTAAACTGGGATTTTCAAATTCCGTCCAATATGGACCTAAACTGTGAAACTCGATCTAAAGCATCAACTTAATAGTTTCACAATTACCATCACATTTCTAAAAGATTCCAAAACATCCGCCATGCATCAAACATGACATGCAGTGATATCTAAAATAATCAAATTGTTTACGTAAATTGCCTAGAAACTGGAAAATCAAAATTTGAACTATCGCTAAAAATAGCTTCATGCATGAAATTTTCTCGGATCAATCTATTGAACACCCATGCCTCATGCATCCAAACATGAATACAATTCTATCCATACATTTTCAACAACAGAAAAAGAGCACTATACTGAGTTGCATGCATGCATGCATCAGAACAATTCGAAAAATTTGCAGATTTTAGTTCAAAAATTGCCAAAACTAAAAGTTCTGATTACAGTCAATTATGGTTCTTATAGCCCATTTCTAGTCCAAAAGCCCCAATTTTTGGCGAAAAATCACTATCTAAGCACCCTTTTGATTTTTCGACCAACATGGCGCAATCATTAGATCCAATCAATAATGACTGTAAAACAACAAGTAAAATCTGAAAAGCATACCAAATTAGTAGCAATGATAAATTCCAAGCCAAATATTCAATTTTAGGTGAAAAAATCACAAAAAACTGTCAAAAATCCATTGATTTCCATTAAAATCTATGGAAAAAATCTATAATCATGATCAATAGGCTGAAATTAAACCAAATCCAGAGAAGCCACTTACTTGGAGATCAATTCCACCACCTGGAAGTCCAAAGCAAGGAAAAACCACCAAAAATCAAGAAAAAAAACAAGAAGCAGCTCCACCTTCCGATTGATGCAAACCCTTGCTCTGATACCACTGTAAAGATCGCCTAGTGAAGATCTGACTAGATCCTATTGCATGCAACCAAAATCCGACTAGACCCTAACTACTTCACCCCCATGTCATGGTGAATGAATGCAAGAGAGGAGGGGCTCCTGGATACAAGGATCAGAAAATCCAATAGGTAGATGGACGAGTTTCCACTAGTATGTATTCTTTCGAGGAGAGAATATTCCTTGTAGGTTCCCCGTGCAACCTAGAATAGCAATTGACCTCCTATGCTTGCTTACTGAGTTGAAATCAGTCAATTTTGATCATATTTCCTCTCACTTTTAGTTGTAGATTCTAGAATCTGTCAACTAATTGGAGCATTTCTTGTTTTTTGGTATTAGTAAAGACCAAGAATAATGCAAATCTTATTGGAACATTTTTTATGCTGATCCATAAGGGATTTTTCAATAATTGAGTGCGGCACTTAATTAGTTGAACAATCAAAACAATCTGATTCATTAGTAATCAAAACACTACTAATACCAAATTGAGCTTTTTTGTAGTACAATTTTGGGGTTTCTAGCCTGACCAATTTTTGGAAGGGAGGAAAGTGATGAAGCTTAAGGGGTAGTTGATCGGTTGACCCAGTCGATCAGTTTTGTTAATCTACTTTCAATTCCTGAAGTATAACTGATAGCAAATGAGAATAAAAATTGGGAATTAATCAAGAAGACTGCCTCTAGGAATTTGGATTTTTTTTTTCCAGTGTTAATTAGAATTTTGAGAAATCAAAGGTTCAAAGGAAAAAGTGTTTGGCAAGTCAGATAATCCATTTATAGAACCATCTCTATTTTGCAATTGAATTTGGATCTTGTAAGTGATGGCAGATGAAAGGTGTTCCATACATGAATCTAGTAATTTGGATTCTTTTTGTGACATTATAAAGTGTTTCATTATAATGACTGAGACAACCAAGAGAATTCTAACTTGTAAAAGAATTAAGTTATTTTTACCGATTCTAAAATAGATATTCAATATCTAGGACAATGTGGTATTTGGTTTTGTTGAGATCCATGTTCCTTTTGGGTTAGTGAATATACTTGAGGCATTTCATATATACTTGAACAATATATTTTCGTCCCGTCCATGCCGGGGTACAATGTGGAGTGGTATTCTTTGGGTAAAACTTAAGGAGCATGAGGGATTTCAATGTTGGATGTATCTCCTAAAATTAGTTGTGATTCTGATCCTATAGTTGGATATAGGATAGCCAAATAGTCTTTTTGTCTTTTTGGGCAATACCGATCTAGATGCAGAGGATTCTTGGAGGAAAAGCTGCTGGTAAGGGACATCAGTAATTCCAAAGGAAATTTCTTGGGTGAGAATGATCTGTAGACTGATGGTTTGTAATTATTGTAATAGCCATAATGACGTGAAATCCATTGGTTTTCTCTTTTGGGTATTTTAGACAATTATGAAATATAGATCGATTCCAAATAGTATCTCATTATTTACAAAATATGGAAGCCCTGAAATCTATTTCTTTATTATGTTAAATCTCTACTTTTATAATTTTTCTTAAATACGAGACAATTGGATTGAAATTTGTATAATTCCTTCCAGTGTAGAACTTGGTTTTGAAGGATTATATGAAATTATACTTCCATACATGATTTGTGAATATGGCTCAGAATCTATTGATGTTTCAATTGATTCAATGGACTTTAGACTTCTGTTACCCAAATGTTACTCTCTATATGATGGTTCATTATTTAGATGTAATATTTCTATCACTCGAGATAAGATATTTTATGATTTTGAGAAAAAGTTTGGTGTGTAATAATATTGGATACTAATTACTGACTTTTTTAGATCTTTGATATCTTAGATGTTGTCTCCTAAGAAATTTTTAATTGAATTTCTTTTAAAAGGAGGAGAAGAAAAGATAGGAATAATACTTAGAAAAGATGAATCAACCAATTGCATAGATTTTTGAAAAAAAAAATCCAGTATGTGTGCAAAGGTAGAACTTCCCAGTTGAAATAGAGGAACTCTCTATATGATTATTTTGAATAATTTGAAACTAAAGTAGTTTTGGAGATATTGAACTGTGAGATATTTATGAACATGAGAAGTGGTGGTACAGATTAATTTAAGATTCACTGATTGTTGTCAAGTACCATTTTGTCATGGATTGGATCAGAGGAATTAATGTTAACCTTATGTCCAAAGATGTCTTTATAAGTTAGCCTAATCTTGGTTTGTACACTAGGATTTGAAGTAGGCTGATTGGTTGGAGGAATTTTATTAATAAGAGTTAGATGGTTGGAAAACTTGTGATGTGGAACTTTAGAGATTTCTTAGATATGTTATTTACTCATGAGAAATAGAGTTTTTTGTAGTTGAGTTGCAAGATTCTCAGTGAATCCTATGAGTAACATATAAGGATTATGAATATCTACCAGTTTATAATCTATGTTTATGTATATGAACATAGTTGGATATGTTGATTATGTGCATCTTAATCTTGTCGATCTATTATGTGTTTCCTGAGTTTATATCATATACTTGACTTAGTCAGAGTGCATAGACATACGAACAAGTAATGTGTGGAACAGTTACTCGTAGGTTAATGGTTTTTTGTGTGGAAAGAATAATTCGTTAATTTAGTTATGATTTAGAAAAGGATTTAAATGTGGTGTTATACTAGTATAACTGAAATCTGCATCTAGACATTTAAGATTTTTGAATCATTTGCAATTGAATTGAGTAATTCGATTACTCATGTTTAAAAGTTAATTGGTTGAAGAAGTAGTGTGAAGAGAATTTACCAGGAACTGTTTATTTTTATCTATATTGCTTATAAGACACATGACTTGTGAGTCATTAGGATTCATCTGTAGAAGTTGTGTGCATAGAATATAGAAGATTCTTGATATTAAATATTTCTTGAAGTCATCGACTGTATCCCAGTGAGCCCATATTGGATGACAGAGTCTAACTAATATCAAGGATAACCACTAAATTCAGTTGGAATTCAACAAAACTTTGTAATCTCTAGATGTTGTTCTAGGTGATTATATAAATTCATGTTGTTAAAGATGGATGTTATAATGATTTTTGATTAGTTGGTTGATTGTAGAATTTGGAACTCATAATCTGGTGAAGAATTGGGTTGGAAGAATATTCTTGGGATCCAATGATTTTCCATGTAGAAAAGATTTCAAAATAATTCTTATTTTTCCTGAGTGATATGTTGTGCATATACTCCAGTATCTTTCCATGATGAAGTATGGTTTTGGAATCTTGTAAATTACGATTGAAGAATCATAAGATTCTAAATATCTATGATCGACAAATCATAAATTGATACTTAAAGGTCATTAAAAGAATATAAGAAAATACGATGATTCTTAAGTTAATGAGCAATTCTTGATCAATTGGGAGAGTCGAGGATTTAGATCTATTATTTGAACTCTAAATTTCACTACTCTAGTATATATTTGAGATTATGTAAATCTCACGAGCATTTCCATTAAGTAATTTATTTATTTAAGAGGAATTTACTTATTTTAATTCTACTACAGATTGTAGTCAAGGGATGCATGTGTACTATTTTCAACCTAAATCTCTTATTAATTAGGAGACAGACAAGTCTATTAAGATTTAATGGTTGTTATTTCCTTGCTTATGTTGCTAGGAATAGAGCACTTAATTCAAGAGAACATCTGGGGTCCTCAAGACTCAATAAAGTCATTTTTATCTTGATGGATCTCCTAAGAGATTTTGGTAGGATGAATTGTTGTACCTTAGTTTTTTTGAAAATTCTAAGTGTATTTGTACCAAGAAGCATTTATGACTATACTTGTTTGGATCTTTAACTTTTGAATATTGATTTCCAATGTAAAGTGACATTTCAATTAGAGATTCTTGTAAATTGAGGTTACGTGAAGGTGATGTTACTAGATTGGAGAGAGTCAGGCCCAATAAGAAAATTCATCTCCTAGTGTATTTCGAAAGGTCAATATAGTACTTTAGTCCAACGATAGATAATTTGAGAATTATTCCATCTCTGAGTACTTATTTGATATTGAAATCAAACTAAGGATTGATTGTTAGCTTTTTAACTTGATCTTCATGATTGGCCGACTGCTCATCCAGTCTATCATGTAAATTTAGTTTATGTGATGATGATAGTTGGATATATTAAAGATTTTGTCCATTTGGATGACTTATCGCTCAATGTACCTTTGGACCCTGAAAGAGTACTCATTGTTCTATCTCTGAGTGCTTGCTTAGGTTGGTTGGGCAGATTGAGGATAATGATTAATGGAAAAGAGTTAAAAGCATACAAATTAAGTCTTCTCTACTTACTCGTTTTGAGGACATAACTGGTTTAAGAGAGGAAGAATGTTATGTCCATGTCCAATATGAGGGATTTGGAATAATTCCTGACATGGATAGCTCGTCACTCAAGTGTATGTGCTTATTAGTTATGCCTTGTCAATCCGGGCTTGGCCAGTAAAGTAATTAATAATCATATGAGGGCCCGGACCTATAATTGGACATAGGAGCACTTGCATGGTGTCTGACTGCTATAATGCAAGAATAGGAGGTCATTTACTATTCTAGGCTGATGGGGATTCTAAGAGGAATATTCTCTCCTCATGGGAGAGAATGTATAGTAGTGGAAACTCACCCATCTACCTATTGGATTTTCTGATCCTTGTAACCTAGATCCCCTTCTCTCTTGCATGCCATTTCCTGTTCGTTGGGTGGTTCTGCTCCATAGGTGTCCTTTTGGTTGCATGCAATAGGATCCAACCAGATCTTCACTAGGTGATCTTTATAAGGATACTCCTCCGTGTGCGAGCAAACCCGAGAGGTCCTCCTCCTTCCTTCACTACCATCTCCTTGCAAGCTCTTCAAAATGAGTTATGGCTACCACTTGTGGATCGATTAGGTTGTTTTCTCCCTCCACGGCTAGTCCTGGCCTCCTAGCTAATGCCTCGTGATGCTAGGACACCCAAGATCAGCCTCTGACAACATCAAAATCCATTTTCAATTGAGAGAGAACTTTTTGCTTTGAAAACTCTAGTTGGGAGAAGAAGGGAGATTTCTTGGGCTTTGCTCAACCTTCTGTTGAGCTTCTTCTTGTAGCTACCACCATCACTAAAGTCACCCTATCTATGGTGTTCTAATGCAATTTACAGCTCTTCTATTAGTGTCCACTTGCCCGCTAACTACGAAAAAAGTGGAGTCTCAAGACATGAGCTTCCATAAATCTAAAAGTTAAGAAAGAATGTTAATTAGAAATATAGTTCCAAACTTGTCACATTTCCAAAACCTTTTGATAATTGTAAATTAGGTCAATTTAGGTATTAATATGAGCAATTTAGAATATTAATATATGTCAGTAGCCAACAAGGACTATCACCAGCATTGTAGAAGTCGTAATCTTCATGACAAATGCAAGATTACGCAGTTTACATTAATTCTTGCTTTGCCCCAAAACTGCTCTTGCAACTCAATATTTTTTGGTTTTAAATGGAACTTGGGTACGCAAAACCAATAAAGAATAGAACTGCCATTTTTTCAATTTTTGGAAGTATAGAAAACAACTATGTTGGCCTTGTTTTCTAGAATTAACAAGCCATTGAGATTTTAACACGAGTTGGTTTTAGCACATTTTTGTGTGCATGCACACAAAAGTTGCATAAACCCTTCATCACTGGACGAGACATAACATGCCATGAAATGATACCCAGCAACTATAGTTATCTGGTTCAAATAACACCATTGGATGAAGTGGGATCGATTGAAGACCTGTCTAGAAATTGTTTTTTTTTTTAAATTTAACCAATTTTCACAAAGAAAGTCTTGAAAAATGGTCGACCATGATTGAACACGTCCTTGCAAACCCGATGAAACAAAGGAAACCATAACATTGTCACCAATACTTCCAATATAGTAGAAGTTATATTCCAAATCTTCTAGCCGATTGTCTACATTAATGGAGTGAATGCTTCCATCAAAGGTAGGACTAAGCTATTTAGACAATCGCTGGTTGTAACAATAAGGATTCCGTTGAGTAGTGACCTTCCACCATTCATTGATATGTTTTATTGATAAGTGCTTCAGAGCAAGTGCATGAATTAGTGGCATCAATGGATTTGGACAAATTTGGTTGAAGCACATGTCTGATAGGCATTTAAAGAAAATACACATAATAGTCCAAACATTTTATATACTTGAATTTTGTCTTCTGAACCCATGCCAAGAATTGCTGATTAATTGTTGTACAGAACCAGTTTGTTTGAGATATTCAAATGATTTCACATAAAATCTGGTAATACTATCAATGCAAGCAATTCTGAATTGACTCCAAAGCTTTCTGATTGGATGTGCTTAAGTATCCCACCATGCTCAAACTTGTCCTTGAAAGAACAATTAAACGAATAGATTTTATCCTCTTCAAAATAATGGCAATAACAAAAACAAGCTTCTAATTTAGTCAACCATGAATCATCAATGCTGATTCAACTTGTTTGTCTATCAAATGAAAGGCTGTAACGTACAATTTCAGATTGTATTTCATCAATAGATGGAAGTCGAATGTTTTTACTATAACGATAATCCATCATTAATGACTAATGAAGACTTGAGGACTATGAATTCACCGACTAGAATTTATTCAGAATGGTATTTCACAGGCTGGTAAAATGCTCTTCTCCATCCACTTAAATATTCGGAGTCCTCGAGGAATGAAATGATTGCGAATGGAGAGTGAAATGAAGTAGCAGTTATAGAGCTTCTTGAAAAAAAATAAATTGAAAAGAATATTGTAAAAAATAATAATTACAAAATTTCAATAAATTCTTCATCTTAGGCTCGTCGTTCTGATCACTTTTTGTTTTTACTCAACTAAAATCCGAGCTTAAATAAAAAAGTTATGGGCGTTAAGAGAATGATAAGGAAAGTAATTAGTTGAAACTTAGAAAAGGGGGTCCTTATAAATTTTTTTTACAAATTGGAGTGGATAACACTTTGACATCCATGAAACATTTCAGTGTTTGGGAGACATTAATAGGAACCATAAAAAATTACAATATTAATGACAAAACTTTATTTTAAACAGCTATCTGTATGGTGCATTTGGGTGCTCGTGGAAGATTGTGGGAACTGTAAATTTCTTTTCGAAAAAACTTAGGAAATTCATATTCTGGCACGGAAGAGGGGAGAGGGAAGAAAAATTTCACAAAATATTCCCTGATGAAATATCCAAAGAATATTCCTTGGAGGGCGGCATGGTGTAGCGCAGAATCTCTCTGGCCGCGTGCGCGCGCGCGCGAGAGAGAGAGAGAGAGAGAGAGAGAGAGAGAGAGAGAGAGAGAGAGAGAGAGAGAGAGAGAGAGAGAGAGAGAGAGAGAGAGAGAGAGAGAGAGAGAGAGAGAGAGAGAGAGAGAGAGAGAGAGAGAGAGAGAGAGAGAGAGAGAGAGAGAGAGAGAGAGAGAGAGAGAGAGAGAGAGAGAGAGAGAGAGAGACAGGGGTGAGGGGGTGGGGTTTACAAGTGTCACGAGTGAGGGGATAGGTAGGGTACGACCAGGAAGCGCGGAGGGAGAGAGAGAGAGAGAGAGAGAGAGAGAGAGAGAGAGAGAGAGAGAGAGAGAGAGAGAGAGAGAGAGAGAGAGAGAGAGAGAGAGAGAGAGAGAGAGAGAGAGAGAGAGAGAGAGAGAGAGAGAGAGAGAGAGAGAGAGAGAGAGAAGGGTGCCGTAATGCCAAGTTTTCAATTTTTTTTTATGTTTTTGATGCACCTCCAGAGATGGAATTTGGTTGCATCATGTGAAATTTGCTGATATTTTCAGAATTCTGATTCTTCAGTAAACACATCATCGATTCTCTGCAAAATGTAGGAAAGAAAAAAATTTCAGACAGGTCATTACGCAGCTCAAGGGTAGGGCCAGACCTGCACGGAAGACCCGAGGGGCACGTGCCTTCCCCCCCACTAACTGCAGGGAGGGAGGGCGTCGGAGTAGAGAGAGAGGGAGAGGTCCGGGTATTTGTGCAAACATGTGCGAGTTTGAAAGGTGTCTGGGAAGAGAGGAGAAATAGGTAGTTTATTTGCAAGTTTGAGAGGTGTCTGGGAAGAGGAGGAGAAATAGGTAGAGAGGCTAGGTTGCCTTAGGCATGCAAGTTTATGTTGACCGGCGAGTTTGAACAGTCAAATGTTTTATATCTTAGAAACTTTCAAAACGCAAGGCTGAAAAAAGTTTACCGAAGAACGAAATTTCAAAGTTGAAGAAATGAAGTGCTTCTCTCTCACTTGGAAAAATCCAAAAGAAAATTTTCAGAATTCTGGCAAATCCGACCCACCTCCACTAATTTGATCATAACTTCCTCAATGTTGATCCAAGTAACAAAAACTTAGTAGCTCTAAAAAGCTAACAACGAGATCTATCAGTCTATAGGATTAGATCAATGATTGAAGGTGATTTGGTAGGTCAAACTAGCAACAGAACATGGCTGAAATTTCTTAAAGAAGAGAATTAGCAAAACTAGAGCTAGAAAACAAGATTTGTCATAACTTTTTGAATACTAATCCAAATGACCTACCATATGGATCAGATCAAGAAAAGAAACTTAGATAAAAACTCAATAGAATTTGAAAAATTCACACAAAGTGAAAGGCGAACTCTAATCACCTATTTGGACAACGTTTGGGAAAATTGCAATAACTTTTGCATCTCTTATCCAAATTGCTTGCAAATTGGTGCAAATGAAAGCTGAAACAAAGCTCTAGCTATATATGGAATCAAAAAATAAAGACCTAATTGAATTCTCAAAATTTGTCTAAATAGAATTGTAAATTTAAAATTTAGAAAGTAGCAAAAAAAAAGCTACCAAAATAATAAACTCATCAAATCTAGGATCATCATGAATCATGGATCTATGCTCCAATACCAAGAAATTTTGTGTGCCAAATCTAAGCTAATAGCAATTACAATGGAAGTAAAGCTAAGAGCAAAAAAATTACAAAACATTCAAGATAGCATATCCATAGAGAGCTAGAAATACAAGGATCTCCATAGAATCTCAATCGAAATGAAAGGAAGAGTACAAATCAATGGAAATGGAGCATGGATTCATGTAGGTAAGGACATGAGACCTAGCAATTAAGATCCCCATAGCTCACATTCACAAGGAGGAAACAAGAAGCTCTCACTTGCAAATGAGCCAAAAGATCCACAAATTGATGTCTCTTGCCTAGCTATAGACAATGCTCTTACTTAACTAAACATAACTATCTTGAGGGCTAGTTAGCCCTTGTTAAGTGTTATTTAAACTACATTGGGCCCTTATTGGCCTATTATCCTCATTAGCTACTTTGGAGGTCCTAAAGAGGGAACTATCTTGTTCTTAAGGCTAATAGCTCCTTTTGGGCCTACAAAGCTTACATTAGATATTATCTTGCATGTATAAGCATGGATGTACTAAGTATATGACAGTCCCACTACCGAATCAATGCGCATTTGCACAAAGCAAAAGTGAGACACTGGAGGAGGCGCGCGTTGAACCGATATCCTAAAAAATGTAAGAATAAGCATATATGTAGTATTAAGTGTGAAGTACGATTAGGTTTAGGGCTTAAGTAGGAAGTGTTTACTCAACCTTTGGGAGTAGCAAAGTTCTTGCTTAGGCCATTGTTTGTTGTATCAAGTCTTTGGATCGAATCTGAGTCTTCACACTTTTCACATTACTGATCTTTGGTTTTTGGATGATCACACACTTCAAAAACGTTTGCAAATTGGAGGCGGCATAGCCGCTGTGCCGAAGTGGAGAATCTAGAATATTTCATCTGAAAATTAGACTATTCCCAATAGTTTTCATCTTATTTGTACTAATATCGGTTCAACGTGCAAAAGCCCAAAAAGATCCCGAGAGGTTGTAGATCTGCGTGCCAAATTTATATTGCCAGTTGTCCGTACATATTGAATTAGCACACAAACAGCCAAGTCAAGGACTAGGAGTCGTACCTATGCGCGATGAACCGATATCCAGACGTGAAATGCAAACATAACCTGAAGGTAAAGTTTTTTTATGGTCTTGTTTGTACAATCACAAGAGAAATCAGAACATGCTCATAGGAATTTCACTCAAGAAGATTGCCATGAACAAGGAGCTTCACAATTGTCAAGAACTCGTGGAAGATCTTTTTTATTCACTCAAGAGGAATTGACAATACAATCAAAAGCTCCCTCACAAGAGAGGGGGGTCCTTAAATAAGTAAGAGCGCTGCCCATGTGGAGCCTATAAAGTGTATGCTGAAGCCAACCGTGATGTCAGAAATAAAAAATAATGACCTGCAATTTTTGGCTTACCATGCACCGCTCTTTCGCCAAATTGAAAGCCAAACTAGCGTCGCTTTTCGAAATACTTCTCGTCACCGCAATTCCACCAATTTAGAAATTACAAGTGAAAAAAGCCCTTCCACTAGAGGTCACCATGAAAAGGTGCGTCAGTCTAAATTATTTAAGGGGTCTACACTTATTTACATTGCCTAGGAAACATTACTAGCTCCTACATGGTCGTTCCTTCTCTGGAATACACCATGTAGGCTCACATAGAAAATTATTGTCATCCTAGCTAGTAATCCTCGGCTCTCATGCTCGGCTCTCAGCTTCCTCTGCTCTCCTAAGACCTCCTCGGTCATGGGTGAGAGATACTTAGTGTCTTCAGCTTGGCTCAGCATCTGGAGATTCTCTGGAATCCGCTAACATTATCTACCCCTAATATGTTGCAGGACCAACTGCTACACAGGTGATGTCGTTCCGTTAGGTACTTGAAAAAGCGTGGATCTTCGTTCGCTTCCATAAAACCAGGTGCTTATTATCCGCAAAACTGTTTCGCAAAATTGAAGATTTCTCAATGGCCGCTATCTTCCAGCCCTCTTGAGAACCTCTTGTGAGTCCTGCTTGCCTTGTCATCTCGCTGTCTATTTTTGCTCGCTCATTTTTTGCCCCAGGTTTTCGAATACTTGGAAGCGGAACTTACTTATGTAGTTTAGTGGCCCCAGGTACGCCCATATCTTTTCGATGAAGCCCATCTCCTACCAGTCTTCTATCATGGTGACGTATCGTGATGACATGAAGGCCGCTCTGTAGTATAGTCGGGCCATCATCTCATGGTCTTCCTCTGATTGGAGGACTACATTGGGATTGATCCTGATCGGATCCAAACCATGATCCCAAAAACATTCTTGCTGCATTAGAAAGGCCATTGATATGCAATATTCGACGCTTTCCTGCTCGCATAGATCGGCACTGGTCTTGTATTTGTGCCCGAAGTCCAGCAACTATAGCCTTAGGTCATCCAGGGAGATTTTTTCTAAAATTCCTGGAATCACTGGCCTGTTCACCAATTCAACCCATGGCTTTTCTTTCGGCCATGGATTTTTTCGTTTGAGCGGCATGTAGAATGGGTCAATTCGTTTCCATGTCGGTGCCCTTAGGTATTCTTGCAGCCGCCTGCTATCTTTTAAGACCTTGCTCCGCCATTCAGTTTGCTGATCTCAGCCCTGGTGGAGTATTGGCTTTGATCTATCTCCTCTCTGCCTCCCCTCATGTTAGAAGAATATTTTCTTTCAAATTTCTCTGACTCTTTGGTATTGGCCATTAGCTACGAGGGCAATACCAACATATAAATCAATTTTCCATCTATAATTAACCATAAACCATAACCCTAACAATATTAACGATGGAATGAATGCATTGAGGAGGCAAAGAGGGCTAACTGGCTTCAAGATCGAGTTGTCTATGCCGATTGGGTATTTTTCCTAGAAATGATGACACCAAAGAGATCGATGGTGTGCAGGTCGTTGATGTTCTTGAACCTCATGGTTCACCACATTGATCAAGAGAGAAAAGTGTGTCTGCTACTTCAAACTCAAGAACTCTAAAAGGTTGCATGAGGCTCATTTGGATTTAAACAAGTGTCAACATGTAACCACTTTGAAGTGTCGAGTTTGAAGTAGTAGCATCATTTTCTCTCTTCGATGCCACAAACCGTCAGACTCAAGGACTACTAAGGGATTACACACCATGATCCTCTTTAATGTCTTCATAGAAGAGACACCCCCTCATTACGTATGAGTCACTTGTTGGGCCAGTGAGCCTCTTATTGATGTCTACTCCTCAATGCGGTTTAATTGGATCATCATTGTTGTTTGAACTTGAAATGGTCATGAACGGATAATATATGTATTGGTATTGATGTTGTAGCTATGAGTCGCTATACATAAAAGTTTTGGCATCCGTTTCACAATACTCAGAGTCTATATTTTTAGCTCATAAGAGAGAGGAGAGAGAGAGAGAGAGAGAGAGAGAGAGAGAGAGAGAGAGAGAGAGAGAGAGAGAGAGAGAGAGAGAGAGAGAGAGAGATGACATAATGATTTTTTTTAGCTATTTTTGAGACTCTCATTGGTTGTCTGCAGTATTTATCCCTCTTATTTTGTTACACCCATTGTAGAGAGTGGATACCCTAGCCAGAAGTCAGGCCATAGTCACGGGTCATCTCACCTTTCCTCTATGAGTGAGACTAAACTCATTAGCTACCATGATCAGTTTTCTTCCTCACAACTAGACAAGGTCTTAGAGCTACTGCGGGTTCAACACGAGGCTTGTAGCTCCAGTAGATTAGTTGAATACACATTATTGACCGAGGAGATTTAGTCAACTCCTCGTGTAGACCGGTCACATGTATCCCCTTCCCGTGAGGGTCACTCCGAGGGTCACACCCCCATCCATGGTGCTACTACCAATGCTTCGTCCCGAAACTCTCGGGAGAGGAGGAGGAGCCTCCTCGGTGTCTCCTGTTGTGGAGGATGTGGCGATGACCCTGATATCTATGATGTGGTCATGAGTCCTACACATTCACGTAGCACATCTCGTCATGGGGAGTTCCTACTTTGAGAGACACTAACCCAGGAGGTAGCACATATGGCACACGGGCAACTCTTGCATCTGTCACACCTCAGATTTCCCAACATGTCCAATTTCACCCCTCAAATTTTTCCTCCCTCTAGACCCACTGCCAGGGGATGGAATCACTATTTGTGATCCATGATATCTTTGATATTGTTTTAGGAGTTGAGGAGGAGCCTCAAGCTTCCCAAGAACAATTAAAATACAAGAAGAGGGCTAGATTAGCCTTACATTTTTTAAAGTTGAATGTCATAGCAATGACCTCTTGAAGGAGGTGGCTTCTTGTGCCTCATCAAAAGAGTCTTCGGATTCAATAAAGAATATTTATGGATCTAATAACACTTCAAGAGTGCTTATGGTAAGAAACTTGATCTTGCAAAGCATGAGGGGAAGTGGAGAAAATGGACAAGAGTATGTCCTAAGGATAAAATCTTTGAACAAGGAATTGGGATCTATAGGAGAGAAGATCCAAGACAATGAACTAGTACAAGTAATTTTGAATGGATTAGGAGATGAGTTCTCTAATCTAGTTCAATCTTTTGCTATTCAAAACCAACTTCCATCCATTGATAAATTGCATAATGTTCTTGTGGCCGAGGAGAGTAGGCTTCTACACCTCAAAACAAGAATGGGGTCCTTGTCACTACATAATGGTGATGAGAAAGCAAACTTCACATCAAAAGGCAAAAAAAAGACTCATCCTTTCAAGAAGTTCCAAGGCAAGGAGGCTGAGGCAAAGGATGGAGGATCTACCTCCAAAGGGAAGCAAAAGAACAAAGCCAAGCTTAAGTATTTCTTTTGTGGGAAGAAAGGACACTTTGCTTCCGAATGTTATAAGAAGAAGAATGCACAAGGGAGTGAAGATCAAGGCAACCTTGCACAAGGGGAGGAGGAAGATGATGGCTTCAACACATCCTTGACAGTAGCATCTACACCAAGATCAAGCCAAGAGACATGGTGGATTGATAGTGGGGCTAGTTCCCACATGTCATTCAACAAGCATTATTTTTCTACTCTACTTTATTGTAATGATTCTAAGAAGTCAATCTACATGTGATCAAGAATGTAAGATAGATGGCATAAGATCTATTCCATTATGTTTAGGATCATCTAAGAGGATAGATCTTGATAATGTTTTGTATGTTCCATCCATTACAAAAAAATTGCTTTGTGTTGGTCAATTAATGGACAATGGACTAGATGTACATTTCAAGAATGGAGTGTGTTCCATCTTGAAAAGTGATAAGTGCATAGATAGTGGCATTAAGCAAGGAAGACTCTTTAAGTTGGATGCTAATGTGGCTATTGAAAGTGTGAATATGGTTAGAGAGGAGTTGACTCAAGTGGAGCTTTGGTATAATAATCTTCAATCAATGGAATCCATGGCATCAAAGCAGCTAGCTCTCGGCCTACCAAAAGCTTTCAAGAAGTGTGGCAAAGTGTGTGAGGCATGTGGCCTTGCAAAGTCACACAAGACTTCCTACAAGAGATCTTTGACAAGATCTACCTCACCTTTAGATCTTATTCATTCTAATGTACATGCTTTTTCTCATGAAAGTAATGGAGGTGCCTTAATGTATGTGACTTTCATAGATGATTGTACTAGATACACTTGGATTGAATTATTGCCTAACAAAGGCCTTGTATATGAAGCTTTTGTAAAGTTTAAGTCTCTAGTGGAAAAGCAACTTAGTTCTTGCATTGAAGTTCTAAGGTGTGATAATGGAGGAGAGTATATCTCCAACAAGATGAGAGACATTTGTGAGATCAATGGCATTAAGAGAGAGCTCACTTTTTCCTACACCCCCCAACAAAATGGGGTGGCTGAGAGGAAAAATAGGAGCCTTTGTGAATGTGCAAAGTCTGTAAGACTTGATGCATCTATACCCATCACTTTTTGGGAGGGCCATAACTTGTGCTAATTACTTATGTAATAGGCTTCCTAGTATGCTATTGGTGGGATCTCACCATTTCAAGCATTGTTTGGCAATAAGCCCAATGTAAAAGATTTTAAAGTATTTGGATGTATATGTTATGTCCACATTCCTTTCAAACTAGAAGGAAAAAAGGTAAAATTGCCTTCAAAGGAATATTTGTAGGCTATGGTGAAAATAGCAAAGGATATAGGATATTTGATCCTATTTCAAGCAAAGTAAAAGCTAGCAAGGATGTCTTATTTGATGAATCTCAAAGTTACAAGATGTCTCCAAATGCATCTAATCTTTTAGGTGATGAAGATCTTGCAACACTTGAGGAGGAGCCTCTTGAAAATGATCTTTTGGAAGATCAAAATCAAGTTTCGAAGGGGCCGAGAAGATCCACAAGGAGAAAGGCCCTAATAGATAATAAATTCTTTGTTAATTTGGGTACATAAAGTACACCATCCAATTGTCTAGTAATGTCGTTAGGGAATTGAAGTCGAACAGTGCCTTGGCCTTTGACTTTGTGGGTGCTTGAGGTGCCAAAGAAAATGCACTTTGAGTCTGTTGTTGTGAGGGAAAACGTTCTTACATGGTGTCATATGTTGTGCAGCACCTGAATCAAGGTACCATTGATAGGCATCTCTATTTGGTTGATCTTGTACCATCAGCACCTTGTCATCCTCTTGGAAATTTTTGACAGAGTTGTACACTTCGTCTTGGTGCTGCTGCATCTTCTTCCTTGCTTTGTTGTATTTGAGGATGCGACAATCCTTTATGTCGTGATTGGCTCTTTTGCAATACCTGCAAAAGAGTTTGGTTTTGAATGAGTGTTGTTGACGACGGTACTATTGTTGCAATTGTTGCATTGAATCCGACTGCTCTGCCTTCATCTTCTTGTCCTTGAAGTTCTTCTTATTGGATTGCTTCTTATTAGAGTACAATGCCATTGACTTGGTACTCGTTGTGGATAAGCTATTTCTCCTTACTTCTTCCTGTAATAGGCTTGTTGTCAGCTTCTGGAGAGACAGCGCAGGAGTATTGTTCAGAAGCAACACTAGGTCGTCGTAGGAGAATGGAAGACTGGCAAGAAGAGACATTGTTGAGTCTTCTTCTGAAATAGGAGAACCTATGATAGCAAGTTGATTCAGCAACTGTTTGAATTCATTCAGGTGATCGCTGACTGAGTTGCCTTCGCTCATCTTGAGTGTTAGGACCTTCTTCCTCAAAAAGAGACAAGTCGATATATCTGAAGTCTCGTACATACTTGTAAGAATATCCCACATTTCTTTGGAAGTGGTGTTGTTTGATACCTGAGTGTCCTTTAGATTTAAGAATACAATGGCAAGTGCTTTGCCATCCTTTGCTTCCCATGCTGGAAGCAGTTCAGGTTCTGCGGATTTGGCTGTTGAATCGCTTACATATCCCCATAGCTCCTTCTCGATTAAGAACATCCTCATCTTGAATTTTCACATGTGGAAATCATCTTCGTTGAACTTATTGATCAGACAAATCTCTCAGGATGAACCTTCTATTCTAATCGAGGAACAGAGATTACACAAACAGAATATGAACAAGCTCTGAAAAAACAAGAACGTATTAGGTTCTTGTACATGTAGATACCTTCAACTTTAGTAATCTAAAAAACCAGTGCTCTGATACCAATCCTGTTGGCTTGGATGTTGATGCTAGTTGATAAAAAGAAATTCCTATTAAAGAATCTCAAATCACTTGGATAACGGATATTAATGAGCTACTCTGATGAGAGTATCAGTATAGGTGTCTTAGACAACTGTTCAGATAAATTGCGAAAACTATTAGGCATCTAAGACAGCCATGCAATTCACTAATTCTGATATTCTGATGTAAAGGAATATAATTACAATTAGGTGTCGAGGACAACCATACATTCCCTTGTCTGTGATATTGCGGAAGAAGAGTGAGAGTTACTTAACATTCAACAAGAACATAAGGAAATGGAATCATAGCGAATCTGTATATTAGTGTTGTAAAACAACGATCAAACCACAAAACAATAGTGTTGATAAGCGCGTGATCCTACTAACAAAAACAAAACAATAGCTATCGCTTGAATATTTTCTCTCTCTCTCTCTCTCTCTCTCTCTCTCTCTCTCTCTCTCTCTCTCTCTCTCTCTCTCTCTCTCTCTCTCTCTCTCTCTCTCTCTCTCTCTCTCTCTCTCTCTCTCTCTCTCTCTCTCTCTATGATCACTAACTCTAAGAAGTCAGTTACTGAAAGACCAATTTTGGTCGTAGATCTCTGTCTATTTCATGTATCATCTGACGAATCAACTTTTTGAATCTCTATCTCCCTTCAATTGCTCATTTACATTTATAACAACTGGAAGATCTTGTATTATTCTATCTTTCTGTTTACAAGATTGCTTAATAGCTAATTAACTGACTAATTAGAACAGTTATTATTGGAGCGTAAAGACGTAGATAGTCTGTGCTTGGAATCCTATATAGTTTTGCAGAGTGTCGTATTTTTCGTATTTTTCACATTTTATGCAAAGCAGTGTCGCTTTGCTAGAAGTGTCTGAAATGGCCTAAAAACTAAGTTAACACAAGTGTCGCAAAACACTTACTTGGTCAGGATGGCGCGAAGGTGACAAAGGACAATGTCGAAGTTTTCGAATGTGGAAATTCCTAAGTAAAAATACAAATTGTAGCGACAATTAGTGTAAAGATACAGACTGTTGAAAAACAGTTCATTCTCTACAGACTACTTGAGAGAGTGATTTACATGAAAAGGAAATAGGGCAGTTAGAATGAGTAGGAGTAAGATTAAACTCCAACATACCCAAATTAGTTGTAGTGCATAAACCTTATTCTCTTGTTTTGTTGAGCAAAAATTGATTAATTATAAAGTCTACCATAGAAATTGGAAATTCAAAAATGACAATCATACTTCCATAAAGTCAATTATAAAAATGGTGGAAATTTTATTGAGAACTTGTCCAAATACCACTCACTCATTGGATAGAAATAGTAAAGTGGCTTCAGATGGACTTATACCCTATGGATAGAGGTAGACAAGTTGTATGAACAAATAGACAAGAGGTAGGCAGATATCTAATGTTTAGACACATTTCCCAAGGTTAATGGCTTCAAGTTTCACATAAATATTTATCCTATGAATACAAATTAGTTGGAATATGTCCAATATTTGAATCCTAAGAATACCTAGAATACATAATTACTACAATTGGAAATCAATTATCTGATATTTAAAATTTGATACCACACATTGAAGATTAGGAGCAACTATTTATACTAAATCAAGTTAAGTTCATCCAGTAGGATAGTTAATCAAGTTGTAGATCGCAATTGGTAGTTAGTCATAAATGCATTGTCTTCCATCCAGTTAGGACTTTTTGGAAATTTACTTGCAAAGTAGTTAGGTCAAGTCTATAGCTTCCTATTAGGCAGAACGTAACTATCATCCTTCGACATGTTAGACTCTTTCGACTTTCGTCGGAGTCATCCAATATGTCGGAGGTTGTCTAATATGTCAAAGCCACCTGATGAGTGATTCCCGAGTATTTATGCAGATAGTGTAGAAACACAAATAAGGCTGCTGAACTACATAATAAAATGGATGTAGATTAAAGATCGATTATTTGGATGAATCACTCCAGATAGTAGAATAATCCAACAGTAACCAATGTCCAAACAACTAGTAGCAATGCCCCCGTAGATGTGTATTATATTGTTTCCTATAACTATCTATAACCAATTAGTCACATAAATACTTTAACCTATAAGGCATTGTAACCACTCTACGGTCTCTTGGAATTTGGTAAGCTCCCATAAAAGTCCCTTTACGCCTCTTAATTAACATAATTAATCCAATAAAATTGATATTTCTCGTCTATCTTAATTTTTTAACAAAATAGTTATCAAAAAAGTCATATTAAGAGTATGGCATAAAATTGGCCAAGTACAATATGGCACAATTAAATCTTTAGCTAGCATATATCTTGTGGCCAAGAAAATAAGCGAATTTGACCAAGCTCTTAGTGTATCATTTTCTTCTTCTTCCTTGAATGAACTACACTTCTATCCTCATCACCATCAGACTCCATAGTGTAAGTATGTTGTAGTGTCCACTGAATGACAAACCCAGCCATCAACATCAATGGTGGATTTCTTAACAACAGAAGAAGTAGCAACACTTTTTAGCAACTGTACAGTCTCATAGCCAAAGACAAATTAGGTAGTGGCTGTGACGTCGATTGTAAAGGTACTCAAACAGAAAGAGTTATTCCAATTTGAGCAATAGAATGTTGTTGAATCTAAAAAAATAATAGATTATCCTTATCATCTACCAACCCTACTCTATATGTAGGCATTTTGGCAATTAAGGATATTTTTGTTGAGATATGTGGTAATTAAGGATATTTTTGTTTCGATATGTGTTTTAAGATTTGTTACATCTCATTGTCGAGATTTATCTTGATGATTTAGGTGTACATTCTTCCGCAGACAAACACCTTGAAGCCCTTGAAAAGATATTCATTCGCTGTCAAAGGTTTGGTATGTCACTAAACCCTGAAAAATGTCAAATCTATCCCATGGATGTGTGCTCGGACATATTATTTCCAAGGATGGTATTTCTACCAATCCTTCTAAGATCAAGGTTATAGTTTTGATGCCTTTACCCGTAATAGTGAAAGAATTTTACATCTTCTTAGGCCATATTAACTACTACTGCATCTTCATAATCGACTACGCTGGTAAGGCTAGACTCATTTATTTAGTTGTGGTTGACCCTAGATTGACCGAGGAACGCATATAGTTTTTGAGGAATTAAAAATAGCACTTACCACCAAACCCATACTTTGTTTTCCAGATTACACGAAGGAATTCCATGTGCATACCAACGCAAGTAAGTATGCCATAGGAGGTGTCCTAGCACAACCAGACGAATATGGAAAAGATTTTTCGATACGTTTCTTGAGCAGACAATTGGTGCCTATTGAAGTAAACTATATAACAACAAAGCGAGAAGCACTAACCATGGTCTACGTTGTACAAGAACTCTGATACTATTTGCTAGGCCAAATCTTTGCTTTCTATACAGACCATCAAGCAATGTTATATATTGTAAGTAAATCATGTAAAACTGGACGCATAGCTAGATGGCTCTTAATACTTGAGGAATTCACATTTTGCGTCGTCGTTAGGAAAGGCACACAATAGTTCATGGCCGACCACCTTTCCAGAGTTTCCAATGCTAAAAGACTGATGCACTAGTCAACAACTGAATTAGGAGCAGCAATTGAATGAACGAGCTATGGCATGGAGAGAGAAATGGGTTTTCTGTTCTGCTTTGGTTTTTATAGTTTTATGTGTCGTCGATGCACCTCAGCAAACCTCAACCGTAAGATTGCATCGTGATTGCACAGATCAGACGAGTTAACTCGTTGTTCTTAAATACCTGCAACTTTTTTTCAAGTGTATTTAGAAGTTGTCTTAAATGGCATAATTTTTTGTACTTTCAAAGATTATGAGCAATAAATATTTTACAAATTTGTAAGGTGTTATTACTATTTTTAATAATCTTGAGAAGCACCTTACAAAAATGTAAGGTTCATTTGCTATTTTTAAAAAGTCGGACAGATTCCAATCTGTTATTTTTGAAAAGTCAATATTCTAAAAACTAAAAAAATTAAAAAAAAAAACTACTGGTACTTACGGCGGGGAAGGTTCCCGCCCTAGGGCCTTCCCTTATACATAACCCTAATCTCACATGAGCCCTAGATTGTCATGCTTTTCATTTTGAAGTCTCATTTTCACATCTTTTGAAGGAGTTGAGAACATCTAGGGTATCTTATGTGTAAGAGCACCTTTCCATGCTCACCCGCTCACCCGAGCATGGCGATGTCTACCAACCACACGGGTGATGATGTAAGGTGACGCATAGCCCAAGTGAGGGGTGAACATGGAAGGGCCTCTAAGGTTTTGGCTAAAACAAAAGGTTTAGTATGGGATAAACTAAACTGCATGTGTCCATCAACAAAGCGAGGTATCAGTGACCAGCACTAAACCAATCCTGAACTTAGGATTTATGAAAATACATGTACACATTCTAGAAACAAACCTCTACATTTATTGATGAATCTGTTGACAATGGGTGGGAATCAATGGAGGTCAGAACATACCTTAAAATATCTGGATCTGTTCAAGGCACTATACCATCTTTTATTCTGAGGTCCATTCCGACCTCTTCTCTTACATTCAAAAACAGATCTCTTGTAATAATTGCCAATTTTGCCTAAACACTACTAGATTATGAACAAAATGTGACTCTAACATCGGCACATTATTTAGATTATTTCACCACATTGAGGCCTTCATGCTGACTTCTTGATTATGTTTGTCATTGAAATGATGACACTTCTCCACTAGTATTTTTATGAACCCACTGGGGAACTCCATAGTTGGCCTAAGAAAAAAAATGATCCCAACTCTCAACAATTCATGGTATACATAATTAATGTTTCAAGCTTACTAGTTTCTACTTTGATTTGTGAAATCTTAATCTAGTCCTGTTCTTTTAAATTACAGGATCATAATTTATGTATTGTGTATTGGTTAAGTTTCATGCTTAGAAATAGAGAGCGAGGGATATGGAGAGAGAGAGAGAGAGAGAGAGAGAGAGAGAGAGAGAGAGAGAGAGAGAGAGAGAGAGAGAGAGAGAGAGAGAGAGAGAGAGAGAGAGTTGAAGGTAATTAACACTCCCAATCCTAGGAAGGTGTGTAGCCCTTGTTTTCTTTCGATAAAGATGTGGGTCAAATGTTTCTTGTTGGATGATAAGTTCCACGAGAAAGCCCAAATAACGTAGGGAGGGAGCATGTGGTGACATTCTGAAATAGGATATAACCATACGGTTCAGGAGTTTTGATTAGCACTCTCCTCATGTGTGTTTAGATTTCAGGGTTTAGGGTGTGTGTGTGATCATGAATGTGCATGTGCATGTGTGATGCCATTCATTTATGTTTCATGATTTGTTAGATTTTAATTTATTCATGTATGTGTGGGCGTGTGTGGTTCCCGTATCATAGTCCAAGCTATTATAGGTATTGAGTCAAAGCTACGAGGGCAATACTAACATATAAATCACTTTTCAATCTATAATTAACCACATACCCTAAACCCTAACAATATTGGTGAATACACGAATCCATTGAGGATGCAAAGGGGGCTAACTAGTTTCACAATCGAATTGTCTGTTCCAATAGGGTGTCTCGCCTCAAAATGACGACACCAAAGAGGCATATGGTGTGCAGGTCATGGATGTTCTTGAACCTCATGGTTCACCACGTCGAAATGAGAAAAGTGTGTCTGCTACTTCAAACTCAATAACTCTAAAAGGTTGTATGAGGTTTATCTGGATTCAAACAAGTGTCCACATGTAACCACTTTGAAGTGTTTGAAAACAGTTAAACTTTTGAACTATGCAACTGTCACATTTCAGGGAAATGCGAAAAAGTTGAAGTTGTTGAAAACATAGTGTATTTTTGCAAACTGTCGTAAAAGTAATGTATTTGTGCAAACTTATTTTAAATGTTAATTTCGTGGAAGTTGTTGAAGATGGCCAAGTCTTCAATGACTTCAAGTTATTGAGCTTAACATCTAAACTCGAAATTATGATAGGATTGGTTACCCTTTGCTGGAGATCAGTCGGAAGCCCGTTGTAGACGTTCTTCAAATAAATTGGCTGTCTAAGCCTGTGATTTCTGTAGGTATCAAATGAGCAGACATAGAACCAAAGTTGGTTTCACCTGACCCTAGATCAATGATCAATAAACATGTAGGAAGAATCACGAAATAGAAATTAGTCATTCACCAAGGAGACAATTGTGGGCTTTTCCAATAGTCTCCCTTAAGGTCACGGTTGGTGCCTTGGTATTTTTGTCAGGTTCAACATTTGAAGAAATGTTGATGCTTTATCTTGGGAAGCGCATTGGTGAAGATGTTTGTGACCATTTCTATTGAGGAGAAGTATTGAAGGATCACTTGCCCTGAGAAAACTTTCTCTCGAATGAAATGATACTGGATTTCTATGTGCTTGGATTTGCCATAAACTCTGGGATTCATTGACAGTGAAATACAGCTCATGTTGTCACACAAAATGGTAGTAGCATTAAACTAAGTGTGATGTAAGTCATGAAGTAATAACCTGATCCATATAGCTTCTTTTGAAGCTTCACATGCTACGATGTACTCTGCCTTGGTCAAAGAAAGCGCAACTAATTTCTGCTTTCTTGAATTCCACGAAACCGGCCCCCTGCTAGATAGAAAGTGAACCCTGAGGTAGATTTTATGGTAGAGACTGTTCCTCCCCAATCTGAGTCGGAATAGTCTCGCAGGACTAGTGTGTTGATAGCATTTTCATCATAATATACAATGTGATCTAAACTTCCCTGAATATATCTCATCACTCTCTTCAATGCTTTCCAATGAGAGATCCTTGGATTAGACAGGGATTGACTTAACGTGCTAACCATGTATGCTAAATCTGGTCTAGAACATAGCATTGCATATATTATAGATCCGATTAGTGAATGATAAGAGTACTTCGCTAAGTCGAGTACTTGACTATCAGTCTCAACACAAGAATATCTAGTCAATACTATGCTTGGATCCATTGGAGTATCAATTGGTTTGCAATCAGACATATGAATTTTTTCTAAAATGCTCTTTTAGATATGTCTGCTAGCTAAGATAGATCTTCTTCTGAAGCCTATCTCTGGTAATGTGAATTCCAAGCAAAGAATTAAGAGCTCCTAAATCAGTCATGTCAAATTCCTTTGACATATCACTCTCTGTAGTGTGCATAAGAGAAGTGTTGTTAGACAAAATAAACGTATCATTTACATAAAGAGCTATGTGAACTGAATTGGTGCCTATATGCTTTGAATAAATATTACAGTCAGTTGAGTTGTTTGCAAATCCCAATTGAATGAGATAAGAGTTGATTCTATCGAATCATGCTCTTGCAGCGTGTTTTAGACCATAGATTGCTTTTTGCAGCTTGCACACTTTGTGCTCTTGGCCTTTGACTTCAAATCCTTCCGGTTGGAAGGTGTACAACTCCTCTTCGACATTGTCATTGAGAAATGTTGTCTTGACATCCATTTGGTGTGTTTGGAGGTCTTCTATAGCTGCTAACGCAATCAAAGTTCTGATTGACTGCATCTTGATGACAGGACTGAAAATTTCATGATAATCCACTCTTTGGACTTGAGTGAATCCTTTAGCCACCAGCCATGCTTTCCATTTTGCAATGGAACCATCAGAGTTGATCTTCTTCTTGAAGATCCACTTATTGTTGATAACTCTCTTGTGAGTGGGGAAGTCGACCAGTGTCCAAGTCTGATTCGTCAAAAGTGAGTTGTACTCGCTTTCCATAGCTTCTTGTCACTTCATAACATCTTTGGAGCTAATTTCTTCTGCTAGGCTCTCTGGTTCTTATGATGAAGTCCAGAATGATTGAGGTGCATACCTCTCAGGAACTGTCCGAGTCCGTGAGGATCTACGGACGTTTGGTTGACCAAAATGCAATGATGCTTCTTCTTGAATTTCTCCAGTTCTGTTCGAGCTAGCTTGGTCTGGTCTGATGACAGGTACTATCGGTTGCTCGGCTTCTGTAGCTATAGTTGTGGGTTCTGTAGAAGGAACATCAACGTTGGAAGAATCTATGCTACATAAAATAGGATGAAATGACATAGCATCATTTATCGATAGCTGTTTGAAATCATAGTATGTATGTCAAGCCTTGAGAACCTCTGTTCTTGTCAGTAAAGCATTACTATGGCATCATCAATTAGGACACTTGAATTATACATCCATTTCATACATGTCTAAATGATCCCTAGTACTTGATTTTGACTATCCATCTCACAAAGTTGACCTCCCTTTCTGTCATAGTTGCATCCTTAAATCGAGTCAAAGGCATGCATCAAAATATTTGTTAGGGGTATTTTATTACCCTTATTGACGAATATTCAAGAAGAATAGATGTTTATTTCATTAAGCAGAAATCAGAGCCTTTCAACAGGTTTCAACAATGCAAAGTGCATGCAGAAAATCAAACTGACAAAAGAATTAATGCACTGACTGAAAATGGGGAAGAATATATGTCTACTGAATTAAAGGAGTATTGCCTTAACAACGATATCGAACAACAATACATTATCTCATCTTCACCTCAGTCAAATGGTCTTGTTGAGAGAAAGAACAAAACCTTAGTTGAATTAGCAAAGTGTATGTTATCACATGCAACACTTCCGAAGCCCTTCTAGGCTGAAGCAATTTTAGCTATAGCTTATATTCAGAACATATGTCCTACTAAAGGTCTCTCAGACAAAATACCATACGAAGTTTGGACAGGTTCCAGACGTTCTTTATCAAACTTACGAGTTTCTGGATGTATCACTAATGTGCAAATTTCACATGGTCTCATGAAGAAGCTCAAATTTTAGAGTATCAAGTCTATTTTCATCAGCTACGCTACTTCAGATAAAGCTTATAAGTTGTATGATCCTATCGAGTCAAAGATATTCACTAGCCAAGATGTCATCTTCATCGAAGATCAGTTTATTGACCTCAAAGGAAAAGGAAAAGCTCATATTGTCGAACTTTTGGACTCTTTTAGAACATCGAATTTTCAAGTTCCAAATTCAACTATTCCTATTGAAGGTCCAAGCTTGTCTACTCCTGACAAACAACTTATCAACAGTGAAGCTGAAGATGATGATGTTGCAGTTCAGCAACTATAGCATGATGAAGATCAACTTCAATCATCACCCAGAAGATCGACAAGAGACAGCAAACCACCTAACAGGTTTATCGACGAGTCTACAACTTACCTTGTTCAAGAGCCGACGACTATCGAAGAGGCACTCATCAGCCCACTTTTGATCTCTGGAAAGAAACTATGGATAAAGAGCATTCGTCTCTTATCAAGAATCAGACTTGGACAATCGTCAAATTATCTGCCAACAGAAATGTAGTTTAGTGCAAATGGTTATTCAAAATCAAGTACAAGACAGATGGAAGTATTGATCAAATAAAGACTCGACTTGTAGCCAAATGATTCTCTCATGTATTGAGCATCGACTACACTGAGACCTTCGGTCCAGTAGTTAAACATTCTTCTATCAGACTTCCATTGCAATTTGAAAATAAAAATAAAATGGATGTAAGACAACATATCTTAATGGAGTTACCAAAGAAGACATCTACATCGTGCAACCTGAAGGTTACAATATCGAAGGTAAACACAATCATGTGTGTAAACTCCATAAAGCACTTTATGTCTTGAAGCAATCTAGTCGAGCACGATTTTAGGGGATCAATACTTTCCTTACTGATCATGGCTACACACCAAGCTCTTTAGATTCGAATGTCCTATTCAAGTCTGTAAAACATTTCTTTATCATTATCACTTTGTATGTGGACACCACATTGCTTTTTAGCAACACTATGGATTTGATAAAGAAAGCCAAAACAATGCTATCCGACGAACTTGACATGATCGATCTGGGTGAAGCTCATTACTATCTAGGTATTCAGATCCAAAGAGATATAAAATAGAAGTTGATCTATATTTCTCAGCAAACATACATTCATAATGTCTTAATCAAGCATTAGAGGAGTTTTGAGTTCCAAAAAGACCCTTTAAAAATTCGTGCAAGATGTCTGTTTTATAATTAAAATATTATAACACTAATACTTTTGACTTGCCATAACTTTTTAATCGTAGCTCAAAAGTATGTCATCTAAGATATCATTGGAAAGCCCTTGTTAAGCGCTTTCCAATGCACCAAAGTTTGCTAAATTTGGACTTACCACTAAAAAGTTATGTCATTTTCAGTATGGAATCAAAATGTGGACTCAAAAAGTTACGTTACATAGATTTCAAATTTGAGTGTTTTGATTGGTCCATTTGTAAGAAAAAGTTGAGAAAAAATATAAAAAGAATCTTTACAAAGGGTCTTTTTTGGATTGAGAACTCCTCTAATGTATAATATGATGAATTGCAAATTAGCTCTCTCACCAATGGATCCAAGACTCAAGATGTCGAAGGACCAGTGTTCCCATAAATCGAAGAGAAGGAGCATATGCGTGAGTATTCCTATCATTTTTTTGGCTGCATAATGTGTATATATTGACCAACTTATCATTTGCTCGGTTAGCATAATCATCTAGTTTATCGCGATCAATCGGCCATTCAGAGCGCAATTGTATTGTTCTTTCTCTCTGTTATCACGAAGAATTGTCTCAGAAAGAATGCACCTCTATCTGCATTCAGACTGTATTTTCTACACGAGTAATCTATCAAAGTTCCAGTAATCTAGGTTGTGTATGCTGAATTCTTATTTCATTTTTATTGTCAGATAGATTCATGCTCGTAGATAAACTTACTAGTAGATTAAATCGTTTCATATGACTGATAGCAGTGCTCGATCTGTTGCTCCAATAACCACATCTAAATCGCTTTCGCAAAGCTAAATCTGAAACTAAAGTAGCTTATGTATGGATATCCATGAAATTGACTGTCTAGATCAGCGACTTTGTATCTGATCAGCTAAGACAAACTTCGATTTATCGTTGTCTATCTAAATCCGATAGACATCGCTACATGCATCAAGGATTCCATGTTGTTGCGACAGACATTGTCGGTTGATTCACCATTTGAGATTCCCAACATGGTATCAGAGCAACGTCTCTAATTCTGTGAAGTGGACTTAGAGCATAATCAAAACGATTGTTCTGAAATAGTGTAGACATTTTCTATAATTGTTTCTAGTCATATTAATCTAATATCTACATTAAACTCATCCCAAAATGCCAAATGGATTTGCAATCGAAGGCTATTCTAATGGTAGACAAACTAGATGGTTCGATCTACCACTTGTGGAAATTGAAGATGAGGGTAGTACTGATGGCCAAGGAAATTTGGGAAATAGATGTTGGAAACGAACTACTTCCCAGTGTCAATGAACAAGCCATTTCAAAAAATGGAAGCTCAGTGATGGCAAGGCTTTTGCCTTCTTGATCACCCTTAACTCTCTGACACACAAATTGGCCATATCAGACAAGCCCAATCTTCGAAAGAGGCTTGGGACATATTGAGTAGCTATCTTGCACACATGGATTCCATAGCTTTGAAGTTGTGGTGGACCAACCTTTGGTGCCATATCTCCACATTGGTAATCTCCAACCTTGCCAAGTTCACACTCTCCATTGCAGCATTAGAGTCTAATTTAAACAAACTACCTTGTTTAAATCCCTTTGCTATGCATTCACCATTCTTAAAAATGGAACAAACTCCATGCTTGAATTGTACATCTAGGCCATTATCCATTAATCGGCCAACACTTAACAAATTATTAATTAACTTAGGTAGAAAAAGAACATTTTCAAGATTCAACCTTTTGGATGATCCTATGTACAATGGAATACAATACCACTTATTCTACACTCTTGATCACTAGGTATAAAGGTAGATCTTTGAACATCATTATAAGAGAGTAGAGTGGAAAAGTAGTCCATTTGGAAAGTCATGTGGGAACTAGCCCCACTATCAATCCACCAACATTCACTTATGTTGCTCTTGGATGATGGTGATGAGTTGGATATCATCAAGCATCTGTATGGTTGTGGCCTGTGGGGCTTGGAACTGTATGTCCTCGGGCTTAACCAGAGGGGCACCAACTGTCATTGCACCCAATGATCCATCTTGTGCTTGGTCGATTTGGGCCATCTGGTGCTTTGGTTGCTGCTGGACCTCTTCCAATGTGATCTTCTACCCGGCCATCACAGATCTTGTCTCTTTTTCTTTCTCTTTGGCCAACTTCTGCTGTTGTGCGAGGCCCTGGTACTAGACCTTATTCTCGAGCACTTGGTGTTGGCTTATCAACTAATGCATGTGGTAGCTTGCTTCGGATAGGCCGATCATCAAGTGCTTAGCTACTCCAGAGAGCTTCTCAGGGTTAGTGATGGTTGGGTACTGGTCAAGGTGTGGGATGGTGAAACTAATCCAAAAAATAAACATTGTGGAGAAAATGAGTGGAAGTGGAGGGAGTAGAGGAACAATGTTAGTAGAAATGTTGGTGGTTGTGGTGGGGGTGGTGGTTAGTGGAGGGGTCAGACTTCTCTCTGACTGATCTGCTTTCTCAAGTTCGTCATTGCTGATCTCCATCAGGTCCGCAGCATCAAAATATTGTGTTGTGTCCAAAGTATAGACTTGTTAGGCCTGTAGATATGAATCTTGTGACTGTTGAGCTGCTCTCGTGTCTTGGAGAATGGTACTCCCCACTCCTCCGCCCCCCCCCAAAGAATGTGCCATTGGTGAAGTTGGCGGCATTGGCGTGGTAATCAACATGGGTGGGGTGGTGACTTGGTCTGGTGGCACATGTGATGATAAGAGTACTTCGCTAAGTCAAGTACTTGACTATTAGTCTCAACACAAGAATATTTAGTCAATACTATGCTTGGATCCATTGGAATATCAATTGGTTTGCAATCAGACATATGAAATTTTTCTAAAATGCCTTTTAGATATGTCTGCTAGCTAAGATAGATCTTCTTCTGAAGCCTATCTCTGGTAATGTGAACTCCTAGCAAAGAATTAAGGGCTCCTAAATCAGTCATGTCAAATTCCTTTGACATATCACTCTTTGTAGTGTGCAGAAGAGAAGTGTTGTTAGACAAAATAAATGTATCATTTACGTAAAGAGCTATGTGAACTGAATTGGTGCCTATATGCTTTGAATAAATATTACAGTCAGTTGAGTTGTTTGCAAATCCCAATTGAATGAGATAAGAGTTGATTCTATCGAATCATGCTCTTGCAGCATGTTTCAGACCGTAGATTGCTTTTTGCAGCTTGCACACTTTGTGCTCTTGGCCTTTGACTTCAAATCCTTCCGGTTGGAAGGTGTACAACTCCTCTTCGACATTGTCATTGAGAAATGTTGTCTTGACATCCATTTGGTGCGTTTGGAGGTCTTCTATAGCTGCTAACGCAATCAAAGTTCTGATTGACTGCATCTTGACGACATGGCTTGAGTGAATCCTTTAGACACCAACCATGCTTTCCATTTTGCAATGGAACCATCAGAGTTGATCTTCTTCTTGAAGATCCACTTATTGTTGATAACTCTCTTGTGAGTGGGGAAGTCGACCAGTGTCCAGGTCTGATTCGTCAAAAGTGAGTTGTACTCGCTTTCCATAGCTTCTTGTCACTTCATAACATCTTTGGAGTTAATTTCTTCTGCTAGGCTCTCTGGTTCTTCAGATGAAGTCCATAATGATTGAGGTGCATACCTCTCAGGAACTGTCCGAGTCCGTGAGGATCTACGGACGTTTGGTTGACCAAAATGCAATGATGCCTCTTCTGAATTTCTCCAGCTCTGTTTGAGCTAGCTTGGTCTGGTCTGATGACAGGTACTATCGGTTGCTCGGCTTCTGTAGCTATAGTTGTGGGTTCTGTAGAAGGAACATCAACGTTGGAAGAATCTATGCTACATAAAATAGGATGAAATGACATAGCATCATTTATCGATAGCTGTTTGAAATCATAGTATGTATGTCAAGCCTTGAGAACCTCTGTTCTTGTCAGTAAAGCATTACTATGGCATCATCAATTAGGACACTTGAATTATACATCCATTTCATACATGTCTAAATGATCCCTAGTACTTGATTTTGACTATCCATCTCACAAAGTTGACCTCCCTTTCTGTCATAGCTGCATCCTTAAATCGAGTCAAAGGCATGCATCAAAATATTTGTTAGGGGTATTTTATTACCCTTATTGACGAATATTCAAGAAGAATAGATGTTTATTTCATTAAGTAGAAATCAGAGCCTTTCAACAGGTTTCAACAATTCAAAGTGCATGCAGAAAATCAAACTGACAAAAGAATTAATGCACTGACTGAAAATGGGGAAGAATATATGTCTACTGAATTAAAGGAGTATTGCCTTAACAACGATATCGAACAACAATACATTATCTCATCTTCACCTCAGTCAAATGGTCTTGTTGAGAGAAAGAACAAAACCTTAGTTGAATTAGCAAAGTGTATGTTATCACATGCAACACTTCCGAAGCCCTTCTAGGCTGAAGCAATTTTAGCTATAGCTTATATTCAGAACATATGTCCTACTAAAGGTCTCTCAGACAAAATACCATACGAAGTTTGGACAGGTTCCAGACGTTCTTTATCAAACTTACGAGTTTCTGGATGTATCACTAATGTGCAAATTTCACATGGTCTCATGAAGAAGCTCAAATTTTAGAGTATCAAGTCTATTTTCATCAGCTACGCTACTTCAGATAAAGCTTATAAGTTGTATGATCCTATCGAGTCAAAGATATTCACTAGCCAAGATGTCATCTTCATCGAAGATCAGTTTATTGACCTCAAAGGAAAAGGAAAAGCTCATATTGTCGAACTTTTGGACTCTTTTAGAACATTGAATTTTCAAGTTCCAAATTCAACTATTCCTATTGAAGGTCCAAGCTTGTCTACTCCTGACAAACAACTTATCAACAGTGAAGCTGAAGATGATGATGTTGCAGTTCAGCAAATATAGCATGATGAAGATCAACTTCAATCATCACCCAGAAGATCGACAAGAGTCAGCAAACCACTTAACAAGTTTATCGACGAGTCTACAACTTACCTTGTTCAAGAGCCGACGACTATCGAAGAGGCACTCATCAGCCCACTTTTGATCTCTGGAAGAAACTATGGATAAAGAGCATTCGTCTCTTATCAAGAATCAGACTTGGACAATCGTCAAATTATCTGCCAACAGAAATGTAGTTTAGTGCAAATGGTTATTCAAAATCAAGTACAAGACAGATGGAAGTATTGATCAAATAAAGACTCGACTTGTAGCCAAATGATTCTCTCATGTATTGAGCATCGACTACACTGAGACCTTCGGTCCAGTAGTTAAACATTCTTCTATCAGACTTCCATTGCAATTTGAAAATAAAAATAAAATGGATGTAAGACAACATATCTTAATGGAGTTACCAAAGAAGACATCTACATGGTGCAACCTGAAGGTTACAATATCGAAGGTAAACACAATCATGTGTGTAAACTCCATAAAGCACTTTATGTCTTGAAGCAATCTAGTCGAGCACGATTTTAGGGGATCAATACTTTCCTTACTGATCATGGCTACACACCAAGCTCTTTAGATTCGAATGTCTACTTCAAGTCTGTAAAACATTTCTTTATCATTATCACTTTGTATGTGGACACCACATTGCTTTTTAGCAACACTATGGATTTGATAAAGAAAGCCAAAACAATGCTATCCGACGAACTTGACATGATCGATCTGGGTGAAGCTCATTACTGTCTAGGTATTCAGATCCAAAGAGATATAAAATAGAAGTTGATCTATATTTCTCAGCAAACATACATTCATAATGTCTTAATCAAGCATTAGAGAAGTTTTGAGTTCCAAAAAGACCCTTTAAAAATTCGTGCAAGATGTCTGTTTTATAATTAAAATATTATAACACTAATACTTTTGACTTGCCATAACTTTTTAATCGTAGCTCAAAAGTATGTCATCTAAGATATCATTGGAAAGCCCTTGTTAAGCGCTTTCCAATGCACCAAAGTTTGCTAAATTTGGACTTACCACTAAAAAGTTATGTCATTTTCAGTATGGAATCAAAATGTGGACTCAAAACGTTACGTTACGTAGATTTCAAATTTGAGTGTTTTGATTGGTCCATGTGTAAGAAAAGGTTGAGAAAAAATATAAAAAGAATCTTTACAAAGGGTCTTTTTTGGATTGAGAACTCCTCTAATGTATAATCTGATGAATTGCAAATTAGCTCTCTCACCAATGGATCCAAGACTCGAGATGTCGAAGGACCAATGTCCCCAAACAATCGAAGAGAAGGATCATATGCGTTAGTATTCCTATCATTTTTTTGGCTGCGTAATGTGTATATATTCACCAACTTATCATTTGCTCGGTTAGCATAATCATCTAGTTTATTGCGATCAATCGGCCGTTCAGAGCGCAATTGTATTGTTCTTTCTCTCTGTTATCACGAAGTATTGTCTAAGAAAGAATGCACCTCTATCTGCATTCAGACTGTATTTTCTACACAAGTAATCTATCAAAGTTCCAGTAATCTAGGTTGTGTATGCTGAATTCTTATTTCATTTTTATTGTCAGATAGATTCATGCTCGTAGATAAACTTACTAGTAGATTAAATCGTTTCATATGACTGATAGCAATGCTCGATCTGTTGCTCCATTAGCACATCTAAATTGCTTTCGCAAAGCTAAATCTGAAACTAAAGTGGCTTATGTATGGCTATCCATGGAATTGACTATCTAGATCAGCGACTTTGTATCTGATCAACTAAGACAAACTTCGATTTATCGTTGTCTGTCTAAATCCGATAGACATCGCTACATGCATCGAGGATTCCATGTTGCTGCGACAGACATTGTCGGTTGATTCACCATTTGAGATTCCCAACATGGTATCAGAGCAACGTCTCTAATTCTGTGAAGTGCACTTAGAGCATAATCAAAACGATTGTTCTGAAATAGTGTAGACATTTTCTATAATTGTTTCTAGTCATATTAATCTAATATCTACATTAAACTCATCCCAAAATTCCAAATGGATTTGCAATCGAAGGCTACTCTAATGGTAGACAAACTAGATGGTCGATCTACCACTTGTGGAAATTGAAGATGAGGGTAGTACTGATGGCCAAGGAAATTTGGGAAATAGATGCTGGAAACGAACTACTTCCCAGTGTCGATGAGCAAGCCATTTCCAAAAATGGAAGCTCAGTGATGGCAAGGCTTTTGCCTTCTTGATCACCCTTAACTCTCCGACACACAAATTGGCCATATCAGACAAGCCCAATCTTCGAAAGAGGCTTGGGACATGTTGAGTAGCTATCTTGCACACATGGATTCCATAGCTTTGAAGTTGTGGTGGACCAACCTTTTGTGCCATATCTCTACATTGGTAATCTCCAACCTTGCCAAGTTCACACTCTCCATTGTAGCATTAGAATCTAATTTAAACAAACTACCTTGTTTAAATCCCTTTGCTATGCATTCACCATTCTTAAAAATGGAACAAACTCCATGCTTAAATTGTACATCTAGGCCATTATCCATTAATCGGCCAACACTTAACAAATTATTAATTAACTTAGGTAGAAAAAGAACATTTTCAAGATTCAACCTTTTGGATGATCCTATGTACAATGGAATACAATACCACTTATTCTACACTCTTGATCACTAGGTATAAAGATAGATCTTTGAACATCATTATAAGAGAGTAGAGTGGAAAAATAGTCCATTTGGAAAGTCATGTGGGAACTAGCCCCACTATCAATCCACCAACATTCACTTATGTTGCTCTTGGATGATGGTGATGAGTTGGATACCATCAAGCATCTGTATGGTTGTGGCCTATGGGGCTTGGAACTGTATGTCCTCGGGCTTAACCAGAGGGGCACCAACTGTCATTGCACCCAATGATCCATCTTGTGCTTGGTCGATCTGGGCCATCTGGTGCTTTGGTTGCTGCTGGACCTCTTCCAATGTGATCTTCTACCCGGCCATCACAGATCTTGTCTCTTTTTCTTTCTCTTTGGCCAACTTCTGCTGTTGTGCAAGGCCCTGGTACTAGACCTTATTCTCGAGCACTTGGTGTTGGCTTATCAACTAATGCATGTGGTAGCTTGCTTCGGATAGGCCGATCATCAAGTGCTTAGCTACTCCAGAGAGCTTCTCAGGGTTAGTGATGGTTGGGTACTGGTCAAGGTGTGGGATGGTGAAACTAATCCAAAAAATAAACATTGTGCAGGAAATGAAAGTGGAAGTGGAGGGAGTAGAGGAACAATGTTAGTAGAAATGTTGGTGGTTGTGGTGGTGGTGGTGGTTAGTGGAGGGGTCAGACTTCTCTCTGACTGATCTGCTTTCTCAGGTTCGTCATTGCTGATCTCCATCAGGTCCGCAGCATCAAAATATTGTGATGTGTCCAAAGTATAGACTTGTTGGGCTTGTAGATATGAATCTTGTGACTGTTGAGCTGCTCTCGTGTCTTGGAGAATGGTACTCCCCACTCCTCCCCCCCCCCCCCCAAAGAATGTGCCATTGGTGAAGTTGGTGGCGTTGGCGTGGTAATCAACATGGGTGGGGTGGTGACTTGGTCTGGTGGCACATGTGCTCGTGTCTGGTGCTACTATAGAAATAGTTCCTCCATCAACCCCGTCGATGGTGTGTAAGAGTAATGAGTGTTATTGATAGGCTGCTTGGGAGGATGAGTTCCCATCATCAGAATGTGAATCCTCGGACTTTGTGCCATCTGGTAATTTCCTCCTGGCCTAAAGCTTTTTGCAGATGCGTTGTTGCCTTGTGTCTGGCAACTGGGCCTTAGAGGTGTCGGCCTGTTGAGCTGCCTATGATTCCTCTGTTGCTGGAGTTGGTTGAGGGCTAGGTTGCTTCTGGACCAGTGTGACGATACTGGTGTTTGTCCTTTTGGGTGGAAGCCCTGATGATGAAGTGGCCCGTGAGCGTGAACGCTTGGACGTTTTGAACTCAATAGGGATGTCCCAAGCTTTGTCGGCAACTTACAGGTGTCATTGAAGGCTGGGCCCATTTTGTACCTGATGGAGTGTGATATCGGTCATGAGGTATCCCAAGACTGTTCTCGGCTGCTTGTTTTTTACATAGTCATGAAGGCAGTTCGAAGCAAACTATGCCCAATCTCTTCTGGAGCATTCTGGTAATAGCATTTGGTCCACGAGGGAACCCGAAGGGATGCAAGTCTGCTACCGCAAAAGATATATTATAGACATAGTTCTTGACAGTGGAGATTATGAGTTGGCACGATCTTGCAATAGCAGTATAATTGGCATACGCCATGTGTTACAACTACGGGCTTTGATATCCAATCAGGACAGGGACTTGGAACTCAATTGCTTTGAAAAAGGGTTGGGCCTGTTGGTTCCAGGTCTGCATCTCGGCAATATCCAGGTTGGACATCTGGATGTCGATCTTATTTGCATTTGGGTCATCGGAACTGGAACCCTAGTGGGAAGACATGGTGAAAAACTGGAAAAAACAATGTCCTGGAAAAAATGCGTCGGTTGAGATTTGAAATAGGGATAAGGGTGGCTTCGGCTCGGTCGAGATGTAATGGGTGTGTGTCAGTCGAGATTGAATGGAAGGTCGTTAGTTGAGATGGGAGTGGAATTCTTTGGTCGAGATAGAATTCGATGGCTTCAGTTGAGAAGTGCGGATTGGCTTTGGTTGAGAAGGCAGGTGAAGGCATTGGTCGAGAAGTGACTGGATGGCTTTGGTTGAGAAGTGAGGTGATGGCTTCGGTTGAGATGTGAGGTTAGGGTGTCGATCGAGAAGTGCAAAATGTGTGCAAAGTGAAGGATGATGGTGACAAAATGAGATTTGAAAAGCGAAAAAAAATGTAAGGTATAATGTCCAAAAGAAGAAGATGTGTAGATGGCAGTCGAGGATGAAGATATTGGAAACATGGGTAACTGTGAAAATGGAGTTGTGGAGGTGGTCAAGGGACTGGAAAAAAACAGAGTGTTTGATATTGATGATGTTGTTCTCAATAGTGTAACGGGAGCGTGATATATGCTCGCGTGACATTACCTCTCAGACGTGCAAAAAATTTCAAGCTGATGCGTCACCTGCAGGCGATGTTAGGTTTGAAGGATTGGTGATGGCACTCTGAATGATGATCAAACCACGATGGTGGATACTCCATGGAGGTGGAGTGTAGCCAAGAACAGATGCATGTAACAGAAGAGCGCCAGAATTGAACACAGAAACAAGAAGATCGCCAGTAGATAAAACTCCTTAAGTCGCACTTTGTTGAGGTACAAATGGTGTCATTGTCAAGGTATTTATGGACGCCATCGTCTAGCTTCAATCGAGATGTGACATTTTGGCTCCATCAAGTTCTGAATTGAATCCTCCTGTTGAGATTTGAATTGTGGCCTCCGGTTGAGATTTGAGTCGTGGACTCCGGTTGAGATTTGAATTGTGACCTCCGGTTGAGATTTGAGTCATGGCCTCCGGTTGAGATTTGACTGGGTGGCTTTGGTCGAGAAGTGACTGGATAGCTTCGGTTGATATCGGACAGAAGTGCTCCGGTCCAGAGCTGAGTGAAGTGCTCCAATCGATTGCTGAGTGAAGTGCTCCGATCGAGATATGAGTGAAGTGCTCCAGTTGAGATCTGAATGGAAACCCACTGGTTGAGATCTAAGTGAAAACCTCCAGTTGAGATCTGAGTTGTGGCCTCTGGTTGAGATTTAAGTTGTGGCCTCCGATTGAGATTTGGGTTGTGGCTTCCGATTGAGATTTGACAGAAGTCCTTTATGGAGGAATGGAGCTGTGTGATGCAAGTGAAGAACTCCAGGAGGAAAAATATGACTGTGGCTCAAATTAGAAGTTCTTGTTAAAAAGAAGTATCCAGTGACTAGATGTATATTATATTGTAAATACTGAGATGTCATTCAAACAGAAATGAGGTAAGCCAAAAGTGTGACAAATGTTTTCCTTGTGATGTAGTCAGGTTCATAAGCACTTAGTACAAATCCAAGGGAATACAGAAAATCATGCAACCTAGAGTACCAAGCTCTAGGTGCTTTCTTCAAGCCATATAGGCTCTTCCTCAAGTAGCACACTTTTTGCTCCTCACCAACCTTGATGAAGCCCTTGGGTTGCATCATGTAGGTTTCCTCTTCTAAGAGCCATTCAAGAAAGCATTTGTCACATCCATTTGGTAGAGATCCCACTTGAACAAAGTAGCAATGCAAATGATTAATCTAATAGTTACAAGCTTAGCTACAGGTGCAAATGTTTCTTCATATAACAATCTTTTTACTTAAAGAAATCCCTTAGCAAAAAGCCGAGTCTTGTACTACTAATAGATCCATCTTGATTGTATTTTATTCTATAAATCCACTTACATGCAAGTGGCTTCTTCCCTCTTGGAAGATTTACAAGATTCCAAGTATGATTTTCTTCTAATGCATCATACTCTACTTGCATTGCATCTCTCCAAACTTTAGATCTATATGCTTCTTCAAAAAATGATGGTTCTTCAAGCAATGTAGCTAAGAAGGAATAAGAGGTAGAAGTTGTAGAGTCTTTCTTTTGCTTTCCCTTGTCCACATAGGTGAGACTTGAGGGCTCGGCCTTGCTTCTTGTTGATCTTCTCAGACCCCTTTGACTAGGATCTTTGTCTCCATCCTCGGGTTTGTCAAGATCCTCCTCGGGTTTGTCAAGATATTCAATGCATAATGGGTTAGATCCATTAGACAAGCTTTTAGCAAATTGTGACTCATCAAAAAGTACATCCTTGCTTACCTTTACTTTCTTGGATATAGGATCATATATCTTATAGCTCTTTCTATTTTCTCCATAGCCAACAAAAATCCCTTTGAAGGAGGTAGCATCTTCCTTCCTTCTTGTCTCCAAAGGGTTGGAAAACTTGTGATGTGGAATTATTCACTTTAGAGATTTCTTAGATATGTTATTTACTCATGAGAAATAGAGTTTTTTTGTAGTTGACTTGCAAGATTCTCAGTGAATCCTATGAGTAACATATGAGGATTATGGATATCTACCAGTTTATAACCTATGTTTATGTATAGGAACATAGTTGGATATGTTGCTTATGTGCATCTTAATCTTGTCGATCTATTATGTGTTTCCTATGTACTGAGTTTATATCATATACTTGACTTAGTCAGAGTGCATAGACATACGAACAAGTAATGTGTGGAACAGTTACTCGTAGGTTAATGGTTTTTTGTGTGGAAAGAATAATTCGTTAATTTAGTTATGATTTAGAAAAGGATTTAAATGTGGTGTTATACTAGTATAACTGAAATCTGCATCTAGACATTTAAGATTTTTGAATCATTTGCAATTGAATTGAGTAATTCGATTACTCATGTTTAAAAGTTAATTGGTTGAAGAAGTAGTGTGAAGAGAATTTACCAGGAACTGTTTATTTTTATCTATATTGCCTATAAGACACATGACTTGTGAGTCATTAGGATTCATCTGTAGAAGTTGTGTGCATAGAATATAGAAGATTCTTGATATTAAATATTTCTTGAATGAGAAATATTCTAAGTCATTGACTGTATCCCAGTGAGCCCATATTGGATGACAGAGTCTAACTAATATCAAGGATAACCACTAAATTCAGTTGGAATTCAACAAAACTTTGTAATCTCTAGATGTTGTTCTAGGTGATTATATAAATTCATGTTGTTAAAGATGGATGTTATAATGATTTTTGATTAGTTGGTTGATTGTAGAATTTGGAACTCATAATCTGGTGAAGAATTGGGTTGGAAGAATATTCTTGGGATCCAATGATTTTCCATGTAGAAAAGATTTCAAAATAATTCTTATTTTTCCTGAGTGATATGTTGTGCATATACTCCAGTATCTTTCCATGATGAAGTATGGTTTTGGAATCTTGTAAATTACGATTGAAGAATCATAAGATTCTAAATATCTATGATCGACAAATCATAAATTGATACTTAAAGGTCATTAAAAGAATATAAGAAAATACGATGATTCTTAAGTTAATGAGCAATTCTTGATCAATTGGGAGAGTCGAGGATTTAGATCTATTATTTGAACTCTAAATTTCACTACTCTAGTACATATTTGAGATTATGTAAATCTCACGAGCATTTCCATTAAGTAATTTATTTATTTAAGAGGAATTTACTTATTTTAATTCTACTACAGATTGTAGTCAAGGGATGCATGTGTACTATTTTCAACCTAAATCTCTTATTAATTAGGAGACAGACAAGTCTATTAAGATTTAATGGTTGTTATTTCCTTGCTTATGTTGCTAGGAATAGAGCACTTAATTCAAGAGAACATCTGGGGTCCTCAAGACTGAATAAAGTCATTTTTATCTTGATGGATCTCCTAAGAGATTTTGGTAGGATGAATTGTTGTACCTTAGTTTTTTTGAAAAATTCTAAGTGTATTTGTACCAAGAAGCATTTATGACTATACTTGTTTGGATCTTTAACTTTTGAATATTGATTTCCAATGTAAAGTGACATTTCAATTAGAGATTCTTGTAAATTGAGGCTACGTGAAGGTGATGTTACTAGATTGGAGAGAGTCAGGCCCAATAAGAAAATTCATCTCCTAGTGTATTTCGAAAGGTCAATATAGTACTTTAGTCCAACGATAGATAATTTGAGAATTATTCCATCTATGAGTACTTATTTGATATTGAAATCAAACTAAGGATTGATTGTTAGCTTTTTAACTTGATCTTCATGATTGGCCGACTGCTCATCCAGTGTATCATGTAAATTTAGTTTATGTGATGATGACAAGTTGGATATATTAAAGATTTTGTCCATTTGGATAACTTATCGCTCAATGTACCTTTGGACCCTGAAAGAGTACTCATTGTTCTATCTCTGAGTGCTTGCTTAGGTTGGTTGGGCAGATTGAGGATAATGATTATTGGAAAAGAGTTAAAAGCATACAAATTAAGTCTTCTCTACTTACTCGTTTTGAGGACATAACTAGTTTAAGAGAGGAAGAATGTTACGTCCATGTCCAATATGAGGGATTCGGAATAATTCTTGACATGGATAGCTCGTCACTCCAGTGTATGTGCTTATTAGTTATGTCTCGTCATTCCAGGCTTGGCCAGTAAAGTAATTAATAATCATATGAGGGCCCGGACCTATAATTGGACATAGGAGCACTTGCATGGTGTCTGATTGCTATAATGCAAGAATAGGAGGTCAATTACCATTCTAGGCTGATGGGGATTCTAAGAGGAATATTCTCTCCTCATGGGAGAGAATATATACTAGTGTAAACTCACACATCTACCTATTGGATTTTTGATCCTTGTAACCTAGATCCCCTTCTCTCTTGCATGCCATTTCTTGTTCGTTGGGTGATTTTGCTCCATAGGTGTCCTTTTGGTTGCACTCAGGATCCAGCCAGATCTTGACTAGGCGATCTTTATAAGGATACTCCTTCGTGTGCGAGCAAACCCGAGAGGTCCTCCTCCTTCCTTCACGGCCATCTCCTTGCAAGCTCTTCAAAATGAGTTATGGCTGCTAGTTGTGGATCGATCAGGTTGTTTTCTCCCTCCACGACTAGTCCTGGCCTCCTAGCTAATGCCTCGTGATGCTAGGGCACCCAAGATCAGCCTCTGACAACATCAAAATCCATTTTCAATTGAGAGAGAACTTTTTGCTTTGAAAACTCTAATTGGGAGAAGAAGGGAGATTTCTTGGGCTTTGCTCAACCTTTTGTTTATATGTCAGTAGCCAACAAGGACTATCACCAGCATTGTAGACGTCGTAATCTTCATGACAAATGCAAGATTACACAGTTTACATTAATTCTTGCTTTGCCCAAAAACTGCTCTTGCAACTCAATATTTTTTGGTTTTAAATGGAACTTGGGTATGCAAACCCAATAAAGAATAGAATTGCCATTTTTTCAATTTTTGGAAGTATAGAAAACAGCTCCGTTGACCTTGTTTTCTAGAATTAACAAGTCATTGAGATTTTAACACGAGTTGTTTTTAGCACATTTTTGTGTGCATGCACACAAAAGTGTGCATAAACCCTTCGTCACTGGACGAGACATAACATGCCATGAAATGATACCCAACAACTGTAGTTATCTGGTTCAAAGAACACCATTGGATGAAGTGGGATCGATTGAAGACCTGTCTAGAAATTGTTTTTTTTTTTTTAAATTTAACCAATTTTCACAAAGAAAGTCTTGAAAAATGGTCGACCATGATTGAACACGTCTTTGGAAACCCGATGAAACAAAGGAAACCATAACATTGTCACCAATACTTCCAATATAATAGAAGTTATATTCCAAATCTTCTAGCCGATTGTCTACATTAATGGAGTGAATGCTTCCATCAAAGGTAGGACTAACGTATTTAGACAATCATTGGTTGTAACAATAAGGCTTCCATTGAGTAGTGACTTTCCACCATTTATTGATATGATTTATTGATAAGTGCTTCAGAGCAAGTGCATGAATTAGTGGCATCAATGGATTTGGACAAATTTGGTTGAAGCACATGTCTGATAGGCATTTAAAGAAAATACACATAATAGTCCAAACATTTTATATACTTGAATTTTGTCTTCTGAACCCATGCCAAGAATTGCTGATTAAATTGTTGTACAGAACCAGTTTGTTTGAGATATTCAAATGATTTCAAATAAAATCTGGTAATACTATCAATGCAAGCAATTCTGAATTGACTCCAAAGCTTTCTGATTGGATGTGTTTGAGTACCCCACCATGCTCAAACTTGTCCTTGAAAGAACAATTAAACGAATAGATTTTATCCTCTTCAAAATAATGGCAATAACAAAAACAAGCTTCTAATTTAGTCAACCATGAATCATCAATGCTGATTCAACTTGTTTGTCTATCAAATAAAAGGCTGTAACGTACGATTTCAGATTGTATTTCATCAATAGATGAAAGTCGAATGTTTTTACTATAACGGTAATCCATCATTAATGACTAATGAAGACTTGAGGACTATGAATTCACCGACTAGAATTTATTCAGAATGGTATTTTATAGGCTGGTAAAATGCTCTTCTCCATCCACTTAAATATTCGGAGTCCTCGAGGAATGAAATGATTGCGAATGGAGAGTGAAATGAAGTAGCAGTTATAGAGCTTCTTGAAAAAAATAAATTGAAAAGAATATTGTAAAAAATAATAATTACAAAATTTCAATGAATTCTTCATCTTAGGCTCGTCGTTCTGATCACTTTTTGTTTTTACTCGACTAAAATCCGAACTTAAATAAAAAAGTTATGGTCGTTAAGAGAATGATAAGGAAAGTAATTAGTTGAAACTTAGAAAAGGGGGTCCTTATAAATTTTTTTTACAACTTGGAGTGGATAACACTTTGAAATCCATGAAACATTTCAGTGTTTGGGAGACATTAATAGGAACCATAAAAAATTACAATATTAATGACAAAACTTTATTTTTAACAGCTATCTGTATGGTGCATATGGGTGCTCGTGGAAGATTGTGGGAACTGTAAATTTCTTTTCGAAAAAACTTAGGAAATTCATATTCTGGCACGGAAGAGGGGAGAGGGAAGAAAAATTTCACAAAATATTCCCTGATGAAATATCCAAAGAATATTCCTTGGAGGGTGGCATGGTGCAACGTAGAATCTCTCTGGCCGCGCGCGCGCATGCGAGAGAGAGAGAGAGAGAGAGACAGGGGTGAGGGGTGGGGTTCACAAGTGTCACGAGTGAGGGGATAGGTAGGGTACGACCAGGGAGCGGGGAGGGAGAGAGAGAGAGAGAGAGAGAGAGAGAGAGAGAGAGAGAGAGAGAGAGAGAGAGAGAGAGAGAGAGAGAGAGAGAGAGAGAGAGAGAGAGAGAGAGAGAGAGAGAGAGAGAGAGAGAGAGAGAGAGAGAGAGAGAGAGAGAGAGAGAGAGAGAGAAGGGTTCCGTAATGCCAAGTTTTCAATTTTTCTTTATGTTTTTGGTGCACCTCCAGAGATGGAATTTGATTGCATCATGTGAAATTTGCTGATATTTCTAGAATTCTGATTCTTCAGTAAACACATCATCGATTCTTTGCAAAATGTAGGAAAGAAAAAAATTTCAGACAGGTCATTACGCAGCCCGAGGGTAGGGCCAGACCTGCACGGAAGGCCCGAAGGGCACGTGCCTTCCCCCCACTAACTACAGGGAGGGAGGGCGTCGGAGTAGAGAGAGAGGGAGAGGTCCGGGTATTTGTGCAAACATGTGCGAGTTTGAAAGGTGTCTGGGAAGAGAGGAGAAATAGGTAGTTTATTTGCAACTTTGAGAGGTGTCCGGGAAGAGGAGTAGAAATAGGTAGAGAGGCTAGGTTGCCTTAGGTAGAGGGCGCCGCAGGCATGCAAGTTTATGTTGACCAGCGAGTTTCAACAGTCAACTTTTTTTGTATCTTAGAAATTTTCAAAACGCAAGGCTGAAAAAAGTTTACAAAAGAACGAAACTTCAAAGTTGAAGAAATGAAGTGCTTCTCTCTCACTTGGAAAAATCCAAAAGAAAATTTTCAGAATTCTGGCAAATCTGACCCACCTCCACTAATTTGATCATAACTTCCTCAATGTTGATCCAAATAACAAAAACTTAGTAGCTCTAAAAAGCTAACAACAAGATCTATCAGTCTATAGGATTAGATCAATGATTGAAGGTGATTTGGTAGGTCAAACTAGCAACAGAACATGGCTGAAATTTCTTAAAGAAGAGAATTAGCAAAACTAGAGCTAGAAAACAAGATTTGTCATAACTTTTTGAATACTAATCCAAATGACCTACCATATGGATCAGATCAAGAAAAAAAACTTAGATAAAAACTCAATAGAATTTGAAAAATTCACACAAAGTGAAAGGCGAATTCTAATCACCTATTTGGACAACGTTTGGGAAAATTGCAATAACTTTTGCATCTCTTATCCAAATTGCTTGCAAATTGGTGCAAATGAAAGCTGAAACAAAGCTCTAGCTATATATGGAATCAAAAAATAAAGACCTAATTGAATTTTCAAAATTTGTCTAAATAGAATTGTAAATTTAAAATTTAGAAAGTAGCAAAAAAAAAGCTACCAAAATAATAAACTCATCAAATCTAGGATCGTCATGAATCATGGATCTATGCTCCAATACCAAGAAATTTTGTGTGCCAAATCTAAGCTAATAGCAATTACAATGGAAGTAAAGCTAAGAGCAAGAAAATTACAAAACATTCAAGATAGCATACCCATAGAGAGCTAGAAATACAAGGATCTCCATAGAATCTCAATCGAAATGAAAGGAAGAGTACAAATCAATGGAAATGGAGCATGGATTCATGTAGGTAAGGACATGAGACCTAGCAATTAAGATCCCCATAGCTCACATTCACAAGGAGGAAACAAGAAGCTCTCACTTGCAAATGAGCCAAAAGATCCACAAATTGATGTCTCTTGCCTAGCTATAGACAATGCTCTTACTTAACTAAACATAACTATCTTGAGGAATAGTTAGCCCTTGTTAAGTGTTATTTAAACTACATTGGGCCCTTATTGGCCTATTATCCTTATTAGCTACTTTGGAGCTCCTAAAGAGGGAATTGTCTTGTTCTTAAGGCTAATAGCTCCTTTTGGGCCTACAAAGCTTACATTAGATATTATCTTGCATGTATAAGCATGGATGTACTAAAAGTATATGACAGTCCCACTATCGAATCAATGCGCATTTGCACAAAGCAAAAGTGAGACACTGGAGGAGGGGCGCGTTGAACCGATATCCTGAAAAATGTAAGAATAAGCATATATGGAGTATTAATTGTGAAGTAGGATTAGGTTTAGGGCTTAAGTAGAAAGTGTTTACTCAACCTTTGGGAGTAGCAAAGTTCTTGCTTAGGCCATTGTTTGTTGTGTCAAGTCTTTGGATCGAATCTGAGTCTTCACACTTTTCACATTACTGATCTTTGGTTTTTGGATGATCACACACTTCAAAAACGTTTGCAAATTGGAGGCGGCATAGCCGCTGTGCCGAAGTGGAGAATCTAGAATATTTCATCTGAAAATTAGAATAATCCCAATAGTTTTCATCTTATTTGTACTAATATCGGTTCAACGTGCAAAAGCCCAAAAAGATCCCGAGAGGTTGTACATCTGCGTGCCGAATTCATATTGCCAGTTGTCCGTACATATTGAATTAGCACACAAACAGCCAAGTCAAGGACTAGGAGTCGTACCTATGCGCGATGAACCGATATCCAGACGTGAAATGCAAACATAACCCGAAGGTAAAGTTTTTTTTATGGTCTTGTTTGTACAATCACAAGGGAAATCTAAACATGCTCATAGGAATTTCACTCAAGAAGATTGCCATGAACAAGGAGCTTCACAATTGTCAAGAACTCATGGAAGATCTTTTTTATTCACTCAAGAGGAATTGACAATACAATCAAAAGCTCCCTCACAAGAGAGGGGGGCCCTTAAATAAGTAAGAGCGCTGCCCATGTGGAGCCCAAGTGGCAATCCCACCAATTTAGAAATTACAAGTGAAAAAAGCCCTTCCACTAGAGGTCACCATCAAAAGGTGGGTCAGTCTAAATTATTTTAGGGGTCTATACTTATTTACATTGCCTAGGAAACATTATCTACCCCTAATATGTTGCAGGACCCACTGCAACACAGGTGATGTCGTTCCGCTAGGTACTTGAAAAAGCATGGATCTTCGTTCGCTTCTGTAAAACCAGGTGCTTATTATCCGCAAAATTGTTTCGCAAAATTGAAGATTTCTCAATGGCCGCTATCTTCCAGCCCTCTTGAGAACCTCTTGCGAGTCCTGCTTGTCTTGTCGTCTCGCCGTCTATTTTCGCTCGCTCATTTTTTGCCCCAGGTTTTCGAATACTTGGAAGCGGAACTTACTTATGTAGTTTAGTGGCCCCAGGTACTCTCATATCTTTTCGATGAAGCCCATCTCCTACCAATCTTCTATCATGGTGACGTATCGTGATGACATGAAGGCCGCTCTGTAGTATAGTCGGGCCATCATCTCATGGTCTTCCTTTGACTGGAGGACTACGTTGGGATTGATCATGATCGGATCCAAACCATGATCCCAAAAACATTCTTGCTGCATTAGAAAGGCCATTGATATGCTTTCTTGCTCGCATAGATCGGCACTGGTCTTGTATTTGTGCCCGAAGTCCAGCAACTGTAGTCTTAGGTCATCCAGGGAGATTTTGTCTAAAATTCCTGGAATCACTGGCCTGTTCACCAATTCAACCCGTGGCTTTTCTTTCGGCCATGGATTTTTTCGTTTGAGCGGCATGTAGAATGGGTCAATTCATTTCCATGTCGTTGTCCTTAGGTATTCTTGCAGCCGCCTGCTATCTTTTAAGACCTTGCTCCGCCATTCAGTTTGCAGTTGTAGTGCCGCAATGATCTCAGCCCTAGTCGAGTATTGGCTTTGATCTATCTCCTCTCTGCCTCCCCTCATGTTAGAAGAATATTTTCTTTCGAATTTCTCTGACTCTTTGGTATTGGCCATTAGCTACGAGGGCAATACCAACATATAAATCAATTTTCCATCTATAATTAACCATAAACCATAACCCTAACAATATTAACGATGGAACGAATGCATTGAGGAGGCAAAGAGGGCTAACTGGCTTCACGATCGAGTTGTCTGTGCCGATTGGTGACACCAAAGAGATTGATGGTGTGAAGGTCGTTGATGTTCTTGAACCTCATGGTTCACCACATTGATCAAGAGAGAAAAGTGTGTCTGCTACTTCAAACTCAAGAACTCTAAAAGGTTGCATGAGGTTCATTTGGATTTAAACAAGTGTCAACATGTAACCACTTTGAAGTGTCGAGTTTGAAGTAGTAGCATCATTTTCTCTCTTTGATGCCACAAATCGTCAGACTCAAGGACTGCTAAGGGCTTACACACCATGTTCCTCTTTAGTGTCTTCATAGAAGAGACACCCCCTCATTACATATGAGTCACTTGTTGGGCCAGTGAGTCTCTTATTGATGTCTACTCCTCAATGTGGTTTAATTGGATCATCATTGTTGTTTGAACCTGAAATGGTCATGAATGAATAATATATGTATTGGTATTGACGTTGTAGCTATGAGTCAGTATACATAAAAGTTTTGGCATCCATTTCACAATACTCAGAGTCTATATTTTTAGCTCATAAGAGAGAGAGAGAGAGATGACATAATGATTTTTTTAAACTATTTTGGAGACTCTCATTGGTTGTCTGCAGTATTTATCCCTCTTATTTTGTTACACCCATTATAGAGAGTGGATACCTAGACAGAAGTCAGGCCATAGTCACGGGTCATCTCACCTTTCCTCTATGAGTGAGACTAAACTCATTAGCTACCATGATCAGTTTTCTTCCTCACAACTAGACAAGGTCTTAGAGCTACTGCGGGTTCAACACGAGGCTTGTAGCTCCAACAGATTAGTTGAATACACATTATTGACCGAGGAGATCTAGTCAACTCTACTCCGACGCCCTCCCTCCTTGCATTTAGGCACCCTTTCCTCACTCCCTCTCTTATCTCTCCATCCCTGCTCCTTGGCCGTACCCTACCTATAGCCTACTCCCCCTCTTACCTATGGCGCCCCTTCGGCTGATCCTTCTTCCCTTTCAGCTAGCACCTCATTGGTGAACCCCACCCACTCTCTCTCTCTCTCTCTCTCTCTCTCTCTCTCTCAACTCACATTATTGCTATTTTTCCTATGAAACCTAAAAAGACCCTAAAAGAACACTAAAAGATTAAAAAATAGTGCCTCTCTCTCATATGCACGCCTCTTCTTCTCTCTCTTGCCCTTTTATACCTTTGTCTCTTTCTAGAAACTTCTTTTTCTATGAATTTCTGAAGTCACATGTTATCTCTCTAGAAATTTCTAAATGCACATGTCATTTTCAAGCATTTCAAATGCACTTCAAATGCCCTTCAAATAAACTTTAGGGCAAACATGGAGCAATGAGAATAGACAAATTCCTTTTTGTCTATCATTGCCCACATTCTCTTCTCTTCCGCGCGGCTAGAGAGCTTTCCTCCGAGGAATATTCCTTGGATATTCTACCAGGGAATAACTTGTGGAATCTTTCTTCCCTCTCACCCCCTCCATGCCGAAAAAACATTTACTAGTTTTTTTCAAAAAGAATTTATGGTTCCCACAATCTTCCACGAGCACCCAAATGCACCATACAGACAATCAATTTAAAAAAATTGTTGTTAAGTTTGTAATTTTTTACGATTAATGTTCATGTTTTCTGAGCACTGAAATGTTTCATGGATGTCAAAGTGTTATCCATTTCAATTTGTGAAAATTTTTATAAGGACCTCCTTTCCCTATAAAGATTCCAAAGGTTCTTATTTAAATGACAATAATTCTTACAATTCTATGCAACCATACATGTCATAACATCAACTCTGCTCAACATTAGTTTGATCATCAATGCAACCAAACGGCTATCCTTCTCTGAATTGCCCAATATGGAACTTGACAAATCTCCAACTCTACTCTCTCTCCACACTGCTCAAAATACCCGGATTTCTCCATCTCTCTCTACTCCAACGCCCTCCCTCCCTGCATTTAGGCACCCTTTCCTCTCTCCCTCTCTTATCTCTCCATCCTTGCTCCCTGGCCGTACCCTACCTATAGCCTACTCCCCCTCTTACCTATGGCGCCCCTTCGGCTGACCCTTCCCCCCTTTCGGCTAGCTCCTCATTCGTGAACACCACCCACTCTCTCTCTCTCTCTCTCTCTCTCTCTCTCTCTCTCTCTCTCAACTCACATTATTGCTATTTTTCCTGTGAAACCTAAAAAATTCCTAAAAGATTAAAAAACAGCGCCTCTCTCTCTCATATGCACGCCTCTTCTTCTCTCTTGCCCTTTTATACCTTTGTCTCTTTCTAGAAACTTCTCTTTCTATGAATTTCAAAAGTCACATGTTATATCTCTTGAAATTTCTAAATGCACATGTCATTTTCAAGCATTTCAAATGCACTTCAAATAAACTTTAGGGCAAACGTGGACCAATGAGAATAGACAAAACCCTTTTTGTCTATCATTGCCCACATTCTCTTCTCTTCCGCGCGGCCAGAGAGCTTCTGCGCTGCGCCAAGCCTTCCTCCAAGGTATATTCCATGGATATTCTGCTAGGGAATAACTTGTGGAATCTTTCTTCCCTCTCTCCCCCTCCATGTCCGAAAAAAAATTTACTGGTTTTTTTCAAAAAAGAATTTATGGTTCCTACAATCTTCCACGAGCACCCAGATGCACCATACAGACAACCAATTTAAAAAAATTGTTGTTAAGTTTGTAATTTTTTACGATTCATGTTCATGTTTTCTGAGCACTGAAATGTTTCATGGATTTCAAAGTGTTATCCATTTCAATTTGTGAAAACTTTTATAAGGACCTCCTCTTCTAAGTTTCAACTAATTACTTTCCTTATCATTATCTTAACGACCATAACTTTTCATTTGAGCTCGGATTTCAGTCGAAAATTCAAAGTGATCAAAACGATGAGCCTGACATGGATAATTCATTGAAATTTTGTAATTCTAGTTTTCCAGTTTATTTTTTGATTTATTTTTTTCAAGAAGCTCCATAATTTTTCCATTTTAGTTCGGATTTGAATGTTGTAAAAAGCAAAATTGTTTGTGGTGGCAACTTGAACATAACTGCTACTTCGTTTCAATTTGTTCTACTTTCCATTCGCAATCACCTCATTTCTCGAGAACTCCGAATCCTTTAGTGGGTGGAGAAGAGCATTTTACCAGTCTGTAAAATACCATTCTGAATCATTTCTAGTCGATGAATTCAGAGTCCTCAAGTGTTCATTAGTCATTAATGATGGATTACCGTAACAGTAAAAACATTCAGCTTCCATCTATTGATGAAAGACAATCTGAAATCATACATTACAACCTGGCATTTGATGGACAACCAAGTTCAATCAACATTGATAATTCATGGTTGACTAAATTAGAAGTTTTTTTTTGTCATCGCCATTATTTTGAAGAGATTAAAATTTGTTTCGCTTCATTGTTCTTTCAAGGACAAGTTCGAGCATGGTGGGATACTCAAGCACATCCAATCAAAAAGCTTTGGAGTCAATTCAAAATTGCTTGCATTGATAGTATTACCAGATTGTATGTGAAATCATTCTAATCTTTCAAACAAACTGGTTCTGTACAACAATTTAATCAAGAATTCTTGGCATTGGTTCAGAAAAAAAAAAATTGAGTATAGAAAATGTTTGGACTACTATGTGTATTTTCTTCAAATGCCTATCGGAAATGTGCTTCAACCAAATTTGTCCAAATCCATGTCGCTAGTTTTATGGAGTTACGCGATATGATGGATTGTGCACTTGCTCTGAAGCACTTATCTACAAACCATATCAATGACACTGCTCAACGGAATCCTTATTGTTACAACCAACGATTGTCTAAATACGTTAGTCCCACCTTTGATGGAGGCATTCACTCCATTAATGTAGACAATTGGCTAGAAGATTTCGAATATAACTTCTACTATATTGGAGGTATTGGTGACAATGTGATGGCTTCCTTTGCTTCATCGAGTTTCCAAGGATGTGTTCAGTCATGGTGGAACATTGTTCAAGACTTTCTTTGTGAGAATTGGTTAAAGTTCGAAGCAGTTTGTAGATAGGTCTTCAATCGATCCGACTTCATCCAATGGTGTTCTTTGAACCAGATAACTATAGTTGCTGAGTACAATCGAGAATTCCAACAGATGGTTCCAATATTCGATTATGGAGAAGTATATCTTGTACAATGCTATATATATGGCTTACAACCTCAATATCAAAGCATTGTAGAAAACTATCTATAAACTACTTCTCTACAACTTGGATTGCAATTAAGGGAATAATGAAATATGTATTACACCGAGCCATTGCTAACCACTCACACGCACGCCATTATTATCAATGTTGATCATCTTGATTACTTCGATACTAATGATGACTTGTGACCACTAGTATTATCTTACATTCCATTCGCTTGATGGACTAACGAACCAATGATTTATGTATAGACTTATGATAGAATTAGTTTCATTTATGTTTTGAATAGAGATGGTATGGCAATAGGTTTGGATTTTCATTGCAGGACTAACCGAAAGACGACAGTTGATAGTGAAGCCAAGTTGCAAAATAGAAGGATCAGTCCAATAGCCGAAGGATCCGGATGAAGACGAAAGATTGATGTTGCAGCAGGACCTGCAATAAGGCTACAGAGTGCAATGTTGGTAGATTCTCTACCAATATCAGGGTTAACCGACTGTCAGTTGATCTAAGTTTTTTTGTTATTCTTAAAAGTAACTAGACTTGTAACTTAATGACCCAACCATGACATCTGAGTTGAGGACAAATCAGTTAAGTTGCTTAAGAAATATCTGAATGTGACATGTTAGTGGGGAGCTGAGAAAACCAGATTCAGTTATACATGGTTGTTGAAAGCGACATCCAAGAAAATGAATGGCGGGCAAAAAAAAAACCAAAAAGAAGATAGAAAAGGAAACTCGATGAAGGGAGGAGGACCTCCATTGTTGTTGATGGTAGACGACGAGAGAGAGGTCATGGAGTGTGCGAACATGTGCGAGTTTGAGAGGTGTCCGAGAAGAGAAGGAGAAATAGGTAGTTTATGTGCGACTTTGAGAGGTGTTCAGGAAGAGGAGGAGAAATAGGTAGGGAGGGTAGGTTGCCGTAGGCAGATGGCGCCGCAAGCATGTGAGTTTATGTGCGAGTTTGACCGACAAGTTTCACCAGGCAATTTTTTTCTAAAATCTGAGGAGCTTTCAAAATGAAAGGCTGGAAAAAATTTACAAAAGGACAAAGCTTCAAAGTTGAAGAAATTAAGTTTTTCTGTCTCACTTTAAAAAATCCAAAAGAAAATTTTCAGAAATTTGGTAAATCTGTCCCACCTCCACTAATTTGATCATAACTTCTTCAATACTGATCTAAATTACAAAAACTTAGTACCTCTGAAAGGCTAACAACAAGCTCTATCAGCCTATTGATCAGATCAATGATTGAATGTGATTTAATAGATCAAATTAGCAACAAAACAGGGCTGAAATTTTTGAAAGAAGAAACTTAGCAAAAATAGAGCTATAAAACAAGATTTGTCATATCTTTTTGAATACTAATCCAAATGACCTGCCATATAGACGGAGAAGTGGTATTCTGAGAGATCAGCTAAATTGCTTTTTGGAACAAACAGCCCTGATGAGCAGTTGAGAGAAGAGGGAACACATTACCCAGGTGGAAAAGGACTGCGAGTAGAGCTGCGCACAGCCTGCAATTCCCGAATTTTCACAAAAAATTCAGGGAAAGCTCTTGTCAACAACAATACATGTAAGTGGAAAGCAAACTTCACAAAAGCATAATACGAAACTTCCGATAGATTATTACAACAAGGTTCAATGGCCTGGAATCGTACATTATTATTTCGTCAGTTTGTTGGTTGTGTACTATATATTTGTTAAGCCGCCAATACGGAAACAACAAATTAATTACAATCATTCCATCTCGTGACAAACTAGCCTTCAAAATTAGAGCAAAACTGATGAGATAAACAACGCAATGAATGAAATTCAGAAACTTGTCAAACTGCTATTGCAAATTCTTGAGGTCGTGATTGGGTCTCTCTAAACCAAGCATGGAGGTTTCTCTAGCTAGCAACATGATATGGACTTATGAAACACTTTGCTAAAATTCTCATGCAACTACACTTTTTCCATTCTCTAGGATTCTACCTATGTTTGAAATCAGTCATGACCAGACACTAAGTGATAAAGAAGTTAACTCTTGTACAGCTCCTAGTTAGATCAGTTTTAGCACCAGCCACAATGCATGAAAAGTTCTTGTTTGGATTTGAGAAGCCATTAAAAGAAAACAGGCGGAGCTTCCTTGTTCTTGATACCACCGTGTTGCTGAATTAGCTGCCTTTGGTAGAACTCCTCACGTTGCCTATTTTCGAGAAAGGATTCAGGTTTTCCTTGATCCATGCAATTTGGCATAACAGGCGGAGCTTCCTTGTTCTTGGTACCACCGTGTTGCTGAATTAGCTGCCTTTGGTAGAACTCCTCACGTTGCCTATTTGCAAGAAAGGATTCAGGTTTTCCTTGATCCATGCAATTCGGCAAAACAGGCGGAGCTTCCTTGCTCTTGGTACCACCGTACTGCCGAATTAGCTGCCTGAGGTAGAATTCGTTATTTTGAGAAAATTGCCTACTCAAAGAAGGTAAACCTGAATCGGGAAGAGTTTGGAGATGCATCTGGTTCTGGCTTAGCTCACTTGAATAGCTAAATGTATCCGAGCCAACTGGTTGAACTGCTGCTGTGATCACATTTGATTGCCGGCCAACTAACGAGCCAATGCGTGAACTTCTGCTGCCCAAATTTCTTTGCATTACGCCCATGTTTGATAGTTTTCCTTCTAGAAATCCCTCTTCTTTGTATCGCATTTCAGTTGTTTGCATACTGTTGTCAATGCATCTAGGTACTGAAATCACCGAACAGACTCCCTGAGTATTAGAACTGGGCATGCTCTGGGTAGATGAATACAGCCTAGGCGTACCTTTAGCGTCATGAATGCTCAAAGCAGAGGCAGAAAAGCAGTTCGCTGCCAACAGGCTAGACTGGCAAGCCGACAGGTTACAGCACTTGGAACTAACTAGGTGTTCCATCAACTTTGGAGAATTGAGAATTTCTATTGATGAGGCTGTATCAATAAAGCTTCCCTTTTCTGTTGCCTTCGACATGATTGCATGCGCAATCGCCGAAGCTGCAGCAACATCAGGTTCTGCATAGCCAAAATGTACTGCAGATTCATTTGCTGTTGAGATTGGTTTAATTTGGACAGAAGAGGTTAAAGTGCTTACAGCAGCTGTATGCATCAATTGAACATTGCCAAATTGATCAGATCCACAAGGCAAAGCAGTTGCTGAAAACGCTAAGATGCTGGCAGCAGCGGCCAAGCTGCTTCCTGCACAGCTAGCTTTCAATTTAAGGACAGATCCTAGTGACTCAGAATTGACTTGCTCTTCCTCATTTCCTGAAGGACCAGTATCAATTGGCATCAGCTCGATTGACAATTTTTTAATGTTTTGAGCCTATCCTACATGTTGAGAACAAAGCGACCAGAAACATAAACCAGCCCAGAAGTACAAGCACTTAATCAACAAGAGCCTATTGTAGTCACTTCAAACAGTTTTCAGTAAAGAGATTGCGTTGTTTACAAGAGTAATTTGGTAAGGGAAAAGAATGGAAAGAAAGATTGAATGTTTTCCAATTTTGAACATGAGCATTATATGTGAGGTTTAAGCGAGGATATTGAGTATTCGATTGATATTACCAAGAATCAGAACCTCTTCATCACGTCCCTGTTTGATATACTGGCCATTGTTGTCCATTTCAATCCCATGGTGCTCTTCAATTGCTGTTGATGGAATTTGAAACTCTTGAGCCTCATTGTAGGAGTTCTCAGACTTCTGGGGCACTTCAGGACTGTTCATAATGGAATGGGTATCAGTTGTCTCAACATGGCAATGAAGTTCGGTACCAAAAAGATTACAAGTTTGAACCTTTAACTAAAACAACTTATGTAGATACTATATAAATTTGTAAATTTGAGATAAAAGTGGTACTAATAGTCACAGGTTCTGGTCAATACAAAAGAAATATTGAACCTGTTAGGAATATTGGTCTCCAGAAAATGTCGTTCTCGCTGTTTCAGAATAAGAACCTCTTGGCTTTCTTCACCAAAAGCTACTTGCCAAGATGGATTGTAATCATACTGCAACCCAATCCCAGAGTGAAAAGTCAAGGAGTAAACACACAGGTATGACTGTTAACCTCTAACCAATCCTGTGATCTCTCTGCTTCCAAATTCGAAGAGTTTAGACGAGCAACTAGTTCGAAAATGCCATCAAATCGAGTCCTAACATTGAATTTAAACGTGTATTGAAGATATTTATTAGCTGCTAGTTAAAACTTCTTTGTGCTGGTTCTGCGCATTTGCACCTAGGAGTAGGCAGTAGAAAATACCAGGCTTGTTCTGTTACAGAGGCTAGCTTAGAATTCTGGATACTAATTTAAGCATCTAGATCAAAAGGACACTGCAGACTGTTCTGCTCATAACTCTTGGAATTGTAACTAAGTACCGAGAGAGTCAACTACCTGTAGCAAATTGAAAGGTGCCAGAAGAATTGTCAGAGTGAAGCTGGAATGACAAGCATTTGATGTAAGTAGCATATATGTTCAAAGTTATAGATAATCACCCTATTTGGGGTTTCCCAGGTCAGCTGAGGAAACATGTCTGATCCCAGTTTCCCAGCACTGCTTGGGGCATGATCTGCTTCAAAATAGCGAATCTGTGTACAAAGTGTACTGGTTAATGGCCTTTTAGAAGCACATGGTCCTACTGGCAGCCATACTATTGATCTGAAGACCATCAAGAAGCAGAAAACTGATTATCAAGCACAGAGTATCTTTTCTACATTTTGGGTTTGACTCATATGCAGGTACTTCATCAGAAAATGCAAAATTTGACAGCTTCACTTGAATGCCCATGTGTTTCAGTGCGTGCTCATATAAGTGCATAAACCATCTCTCTCTCTCTCTCCATATTATATTCACAAGTCATTGCAATCAGTTCGACATTTTTTAGAGTGAGTCCACCACTTTATAGAGCTTGCAATGCTTTGATGTGTCCAAGCTGCAAGAGAAATGTGAAGAACAACTGCTTCTGAGCTTCCTGCAGTACCTAAACCCACAACTCCTACATTACCTAAACCACAACTGTTGTCCTAGATGCGAGAGCAAGTGTGACAACCGCTTCAGCTTCTTGCCTTACCTAAAACCACATAACTTTTTTTTGAGACACGTAACTTCAAGAAAGTGAGATGCAAGTTTTAACCTACTTGGGTAGTGTTTTTATACCTCTTTTTGTAGTAGTTGGGAACCATATGCATTGAACAAGTTTCCTATGTTTTGTAATTGTATATGAGCTTTCATAAGCGTCCAATTGTAAAAACTCAAAATTATTTGTAGAACAAAAAATGTTATAGTCTTCTATTTTCTTGGCATGTTGGTGATAAAAGCGTACATTGTGGAGTTATGAGGTCAAAATCATTCAATGATATACGTCAATTATGGACATTAGATTGGACCATGGGTCACAAAATTAATGATACATGCACAAACACACATATAAGGTATAGTTGTACAACTATACGTACAATCATCCATACACATGCAAAGAGTCCGTATATGAACTACTCTAGTGCTTGTAAAAAACATTGTTACCTAGCCTCATATAAACCCTAGAAAGCTTAAAGTGAATAGGAGAAGCACGACAACTGCACTTATGATTTATTCAACACACAAACTATTTGCAAAATGCAACAATTAAGTAGCTATAAATACTACTAGGTGAAGATTGTACAAATTTGTATCAAACAGATCATTTTCTGGCATATGGGTGCGACAAGCTATGACACACTTCAGATTTTAGTACTTCGATTTAAAACATTTGTGGAAATATTGGCCCTCAACATATGGTCTACATTATTTGATAGTAGACCATTGGACCTATTGGGTCCTTCTAGAATTAGGGTAAGTTACTCAGTCTTGTCAATGGTGATTTGCATTATATAGGCTTGCTAATTTTAGCAAGTTCCACATAACATGTACCTTATCTATTCCCTAAGAGAATAACTATGATCAATTTTATGAGACACATGCAACTTAGGAAGAGCTATGTGCTACTTTCATGGTTCATATACAACTCACTAATCCACAACACTACATGTGCCCTTTCTCACAATCATACTTCCAAACAAAGTCTTCCATCTACACCTGATCTCAAGTATTATGCCATAATTGTAGTATGCTTGAGATGGCTACTTGTATAATGGCTTGTCGATCAAAGTTTATCTACTACAGCTATTAACTTCCATATGGAGCTAGCTACATCATAGGTCTAGTTTGTACTACTAGCTTCAATTCTAGAGGTACATTTGAGGCTACTAGTTCTTACTATTGTATGGATTCGATGGTCCATAGAAGCCTTAGCTTGAGCTTCATGTGCATGTTCATAGTCACTTCTTCTCTATACAATTGGCTTGGAGTCTGTTTTTGCAACCTATTATTAAATTCAAGTGGCACACATAGTTTATCTTAGTGTCATGTGATCTAACTAGATTTGGAACACTTTTTTCTCATATGACTCTGATTTATCTGTTGTTGATGATGTCGATATATCTCATTCCTAGTCCATCCAATTCACATGATAAATTAGAGCATATAGCTTTGTGCTTACAAGTTCAATAGCCGCATTTTGGCAACTTCTACAATCTTTTCATTCCATGATATCAAGTTTACCCTCAACGAGTCGAATTGCATCAGAGGATCAAAGTTCAACCCAGAAGATCAAACTGATCCAAACAGCCTCCATCCGGATTTATGGAGGATCCAGTCTACTATTTTGTGTAGGAACCATGCACTGTATTAGAGGCAATGTCGACTCCAAGTGATGATCAATGGAAAGCCGCAATGAATACAAAATTCGATTCTCTAATTGAGAATCATACATGGACTATAATTGAGCTACCAAAGGACTGAAATCTGATTCCATGCAAATGTACACTCAATGCGAAGCATGATGCTGAAGGAAGAATAGATCGATACAAGGCTAGACTGGTTTTCAAAGGCTTCTCCCAAACCCCAAATCTAGTCTATTCAGTGACCTTCAGTCTTGTCGTCAAACATATTTCAATTCAACTACTCTTCTCCTATGCAGCTGCAGTGATCTCGAAGTCCATCAAATGAATGTCCAAACTGCTTTCCTAAATGGGACTATCAAAGAAGAGGTCTATATGTCGCAACCAGAGAGATATGAGCTCAAGGTAAGGAGCACCTTGTTTGAAAAATCCACAAGGCTCTGTGTGTTCTGAAACAGTCACCAAGAGCTTGGTTTCAAAACATTAATGCATTTCTAATTGAGAAGGGTTTTATTCCAAACTCAGCATACTCGAATGTCTATTTCAAGTTTGTTTCGAATTCTTTCATAATCATCACTCTTTATGTAGATGATACATTACTATTCTAACAATCTGAATTTATTGAAGAATACAAAATGCATGCTAGCACATGAGCACAAGATGATTGATATGGATCCAGCCCATTACTGCCTCAGAATCCAAATTCATCGAAATCGATCCAGTTGGCAAATTTATATCAGTCAACAACGATATCTCACTAATGTGCTAGAAAAGTATGGAATGACCAATCGCAAATTGAGCTACTTTCCACGACCCACATCTGAAAGTATTGAAGGAACAATGCCCTCAAATCGAGGCAGAAAAGGAGGAAATAAAACAATATCCATTTCACTCCATTATCGGCTCACTGATGTATGCAATGCTTTGCACTCGACCTGACCTTGCATACTCAATCAGTCACTCAGCCAGTTCCTATTGAATCCAGGGCCAACCCATTGGAAAGCACTCATAAAGGTCAGGAAGTATATCCTACAAGCAAGAAAACATCTATGAATCTGTTATTGAGGCAACCAATCTGCCAAGATTCTTGAAGGATATACAGATGCAGATTGGGCAGGAGATATCGACACTAGAAGATCGACTTCTAAATTTGTATTCTTATTCAATCAAGGCCCTATCTCATGGAACAGCCGAAATAGATGTCAGTATTATCATCATCAACTGAATCAGAATACATAGCTGATACAAATGCTACCAAGACGGAGTAAGTCAAACTCTTTTTCGTGGCACTATGCACAAGTCCTTACTGACTAACTTATTGTAGTGCATCCAGTATTGTGCGATCAACTGAACAATTATGCATGTTTATCAATGTTGAAATCTTTCTAATAGTTTTAACATCAATATGATTACTTTTAATTTTTATATGCGCTTCTATTTTATTGTCCCCTTTTTCTATTTGTTTCAAGTATCAAAGTTTGTCAATTCTTGATGTTTGATTTTTATTGTCCCACATTTGATCTATGGACAAGATAGGCATTTGTGTTGATTTAACATCTGTCTATCTCTTGTGTATCTTGTGATTTAATAATTGATGTTAGATTAGGTCTGACATAACTCTAGATAAACTAAACAATAAATCTTAGTTTCAATTTTGAGCTCAGCTCATGACAAGTTTCATAGTTGTTATTACTATTAAGTGAATATTGACTTCAATCATATGGAATCTAGTCAAGATGCTTTTTTAATTAAGAAATGTGATAGAACTTGCTTACATATGTGGAAGTTTAGAATGAGAATGATATTCTCGGCCAAAAGTCTTTGAAAAGTAATAGAAGGTACTGATTTGAAACCAATTAGCCATTGCTAAATTGAGAATGGCAAGATGCAAGCCATCATTGCTCTGAATTTGAAAGACACTCAATTATGATACTAGTGTGGCCAAACGTGCAAAGGAAGCATTTGAGATTCTCACTTGTCTTTATGACAATAAAGATATAGCTTCAAAATTGTTTTTGATTCTTCTCTTTTAGAATGAATAAATGTGTTACTAGAGTTATCACTATGTTGTTACAAGACGACAATTGAAGAAGTCAAAACATTTCGTTGACTTCATCATATCATGCTCTATATGTCAATAAAAACTCAAAATGACAGAAAAGTAAAGCTTTAAGCAATCCGCATCTAACAGAAGTCGACACAAAGTCAAGAGCAATTATCAAATCCACAGGTAGAAGAAGAAGATGTTCTGTAAGTATTGAAAATCTCGGAAGAAAAGTTCTCGACAAAGAGGTAAACTTGTACTACTGTCAAACACAAGATATGATAGCGGATATTTTCACTAAAGCATTAAGCTTGGATGCACAAAAAAAGTTTTGTGCATAACTAAGCTTGAAGGTCAAAGCATTAATGGATCCATATTAAGGGGGAGTGTTGGATTATTCTACTATTGGGAGTGATGAACCGAATAATCGATCTTTAGTCTTCATCCATTTTATTATCCGGTTCTACAGTTTTATTTGTGTTTCTACACAGTCTGCAGAAATACTTGGAAATTGCTCAACAGGTGGCTCCAACATATCGAACATCATCCAACATATCGACGACGTTGACAAAAGTCGAAGACATCGGCCATGTCGATGAACAACAATTATTGTTCTACTTTATATGAAGCTAAAGAATTGCCCTAACTGCTTTGCTAGTAAATTTTTGAGAAATTCTAACTGGATGGATGATAGCACATTATGGCCAACTAGCTATTGCGACTGTGGCCTGATTAGCTATCCTACTTGATACATGTTAATTGCTTTAGTATAAATAGTTGATCATCAAAGACTTCTATAACTCTCAACACTCTTAAGCTATAGCTTAAGCTCTAGCTCAGTCTCTTTCAGTGTTCTATTAGAGTATTGCTACTCACGCTTATTGCTTATCAACGGAAGACATAGTTTTCAGTTACTCAAAGATAGCTTACAGTACATGATTTCGTCCATTATGTTTTGTGCTCTCATCGTCTGATTTATACATGCTACTTACTGAATCAATCTATCTTCTTATTACGTTCAATATCATGTCAGAATGTATGCTTCTTTATAGTTATTTTTAACTGATAAATCTCTTATTTTTTTGTTTGTTTTGTTGAATACATTAACACTACAATATTGAATAAATCATTGTTTGGCTACGAAATCACTCTAGTGCTAACAATTTCAAAGTTGGTTACTAAAAGATTGAACATGACTTCTATCATTATAGCTTTGTTCAATATTGTTAGGCGTAGTCATGCATTAGGAAAGAAGACTTATTCCACTATGCTCGAAAGGTCACTTACAATCTTTGACTTATCGAACCGACTCACTTCAAACTCCCTCTTTCTAGTAGACTATACCTTGCAAGTGCACTTCTCTTGGATAGGCTGATTGTTGGGGAGAAAGTGGATTGGAGGTCAAACTAAACCATTTCAAGGATGACATAGTTAGTGAAGCTACATTGGAGTGGTGGCTCACTGAAATTGGACCGATATTGACGAGCTAGCTCAAACCATGTGGTGGGAGGGCCTGTAATGTTCTCGATCAGACCTTAAAGTTGACTGACGAGACTTCCAATTGCAAAAAATCCAAAAGCTATCTATGTTGAGTTAAGGGGTTCATTAAGTTTTTTGGTTTTGGGCCGTTTGCCCTTGGTCAAACGGCCCAAACTCCCGCCTTAGCGTGATTTTGAAAAATAAAATAATTTTTTTTTTTCCGAAATGCAATTTTTGGCCTTCTGATGAAGCGAAACGGCCAAAAATCGCGATTTTGGGCCAAAAAAACAAAAAACTGGCCTCGGGGATATATTTCTGTTTGTAAACTAATAAAAACAAATTGACTTCTAAACACTTTTTTTGAGGTTCTGAGGTCAAACAGACTAAATCCATGGCAAAATGAAAATGTATTCCAAAGGTCAATTTTGAAAAAAATGATATCCATCTGAAAAAAATAAATTATTTGTTATGTGAAAGGCTAATGAAAGTGAGGTAGTCTTAGTTTGAATGTGAAGGGGGACACAAAAGTGGGTTGATTAAAATTCATAAGCAAGTTTCAAATTTGAAATGTACTTGGGCATTAAATGATGCTTGCAAGTCTATGTCTTACCTAGAGCACTAGCTGTTGTCCTATTGTTGGCTACTAGGTATTGTGTGTAGCTATTGTTGGTTACTAGGTACTTTCAAGTGTATCCATATAGGGTTAATGTAGGGTTAATGCTAGAGGTGTACTTTGTGGGCCCACACTTGATTTAATCTACACCATTGAATCTGCCATGTCATATGGACCATTCCTGCTCATTTGTCACACTTTTATTGGTACACGTGTCGTCATTAACACTAATCCAAATTAGTGAAGAGGCCCTTTTTGAGTTCAAAAAAGGCCCTAATGTTTACAAGTATATCTTATTTCTTCTAGACTTATGCTGGAAGAATATTTCCTATTATTCAAAGCATATGTTAAGATAGAATTCTCATTGAAGATTAAAGCTTTGAGGAGTGATGGAGCCCTTGATGGAAATACACCATATGAAGTCTTGTTCAACTATAAGCCTAAAGCAGATCACCTTAGTGTACTTGAAAGGTTTTTCTTTGCATGTATTCTCTTGGAAACAAAGAAGGAAGATTATCCAAGTTCATAGATCATGGTTGGATGCTTATCCACCAGGGAGGCCTATAAAGCCATTATACTATCTATCTCAAACGTGATTGAGAATAGAGATGTCATACTTTTTGAGGATCAATATTGAACCTTTTAAGGGGCCAAGATCAAGGCATCTCATGATGCATCACAAATTATTTCTTTTGAAGATAGTCAAGTTGTGATGGGGTCAAAGCTTGAGGAGGAGTATCCTCAACACATGTATTCAAGGGGATCCTCAAGATGCAAGGCTAAGTCCTTGTGGTTCATTCTTCGCGATATAGAGATGAATATTTCAGGTGGTATCCACTCTAATATTCTCGCTTATACTTCTCTTCCATTTGTTGATGAACCATCTTGTTTTATTGAGACTTTTGCATCTCAAATCTCAAGGCAATTCTAGTTTTGGATGTTGTCTTTTGTATGGACATATTTCCTGTCATTATTGGCTTAGATATGTTTCCAAAATTTTTTGAAAGCAAGATATTATGTCATCAAAAGGATGCTCTAGGATTTAGTAAGAGCAAGAATGAGTTTGATACTCATAGTTTGAAAAATCATGTTTTTCATGTTATGAGGACTTTTGTAAACTTCTCTTGAGATTAAGTGAAACATCCAAAGAGGACACTTACATCCTTGAGAAAGTATCTAGCCGCAAAAAGATCAAGTTAGCATGTGATATCAAGATTAGATCCATCATGGATAAATTTCATAGTATGTGGACTAGTCAAGCTAGTATGCTTAATCTTGATGATAAATACTTTTTTCTTATCTTATGCTTTTGATTTATAATCTTTATGATCATTGTGAGGCATGGAAGCCTCGTTTTTTTACATGATGGTGCAGCTATCTTCATGCAAATGGACTTCTCAAATCGAAAATCTTCATCAAGCATGGAGGAAGCATATTGAAATAGTGGCAAATTGGTGGAATACATTTCAAAGGTGTTGGCAAGAGATTTCTATCAAAGAGATCTTCTCATGGTTATGGTCTATGATGGATTCTTTGGCTGATCTTCACTTCATATGCATACCAAAGGATCCACCCAAAGAGTTCCTTCATCAAGTATAAGACCATCCTTGGATTGATTCCAAGATCAATGTTCAAATCAAATAGATAACTTTTTAGGAGGAGTGGTGAAAATAAAAAAGCCATCTATCTTGGGTTTGATGAATTTTACAACATGCATGTAGTTTTACAACTTGGAAATGGCAAATTTGGCCCAGTAGAAACTCGAGGCACTCCCTCATGTGACATGCAAAGCATGCAAAAGTTGTTATGGACACATGCAAGTGAATTTGTACATTTGTGCTTAGGATCAAATATTTGAACAATAATTGGCTTCAATTGGAGATGAAATCTAAGATAATGAACTTGTACAAGTCATTCTAAATGGACTAAGTGAAGATTATTTCAATCTAGTCCAAATTTTTGCCATTCAAGATAAGCTACCTACAATCGACAAGCTCCATAATGTGCTTGTGGCCAAGGAGAGTAGAATGCTTCATCTCAAAGCAAGGATGGGATCCATGTCCTTGCAAGGAGGTGATGAGAAGGCCAACTTCTCATTCAAAGAAAAAATGAAACTCATTCATCCAAGAAGAACCAAGGAAAGGAGGCCTAGGACAATGATGGTGGATCAAGCTCCAAAGACAAATCCAAGAAGGACAAATCAAAGCTAGAATTTTCTTTTGTGGCAAAAAATGACATTTTGCTTCTGAGTGCTTCAAGAAGAAGAATTCTCAAGAGAAGGAAAAGCAAGGCAATCTTGTGTTTGAGGAGGAAGAGGATGATTGCAACTCATCCTTGATGGCATCTACAACATTAACATCAAGCGAATACATATGGTGGATTGATAGTGGGGCTAGCTCCCACATGTCACACAACAAGGACTATTTCTCTACCTTACTTTCTTATAATGATTCTAAGAAGTTTATATTCACTGCAAGTGATCAAGAATGTAAAATAGATGGCATAGGATCTATTTTATTATGTCTCAGATCATCTAAGAGAATAGATCTTGATATCTTTATGTACCATCCATCACAAAAAATTTGTTCAGCATTGGACAACTAATGGATAATGGACTAGATGTACACTATACATGGAGTTTGTTCCATAATGAAGGATGATAAGTGTATTGCTAATGGCATTAAGCAAGGTATATTGTTCAAGTTGGATGCGAATGTTGTCATTGGAAGTGTGAGCATGGCAAAGGAGGAGCTTTCTCAAGTGGAGTTATGGCACAAGAGGTTAGGCCATCCTAACTATCAAGCAATGGAGTCCATGATTTCCAAGGAGCTAGCACTTGGGCTTCCCAAATCCATATCCAAGTGTGGCAAGCTTTGTGAATGCGGTCTATCCAAGACAAATAAGCAAGAATTCAAGAGATCTATGAATACATCTACCTCTCCTCTTGATCTTATTCACTCATCTATTCATTCATTTTCACATGAATCTAATGGTGGTGTCTTAATGTATGTAACCTTCATAGATGATTGTACAAGATACACTTGGATCTGTCTATTGCCAAAGAAAAGCTTAGTGTACGATTCCTTTGTAAAGTTTAAATCTCTTGTTGAGAAGCAACTTAATGCTAGCATCAAAGTGTCAAGATGTGATAGTGGATGAGAGTACATCTCCAATAGCATGAGATATTTTTGTGAGGCTAATGGCATTAAGAGAGAATTCGCATGTACTTACACCCCCCAACAAAATGGGGTGGCCGAGAGAAAGAATAGATCTTTGTGTGAACATTCTAAAGCTTTGAGATTAGATGCCTCTCTACCCATTTATTTATGGGGAGAAGCTATTACATGTGCAAATTTTTTATGTACTAGGATTCCTAATAGTGCCATTGGTGGAATCACACCTTTGAAGTTTTGTTTGGAAAAAAGCCAAATTTAAAAGATTTAAAAGTCTTTGGATGTATTTGTTATGTCCATATTCCTTTAGACGTAAGGAAGAAAGAAGATGTTACTTCATTTAAAGGCATTTTTGTTGGCTATAGTGATTGTAGAAAGGGATATAGGATTTATGATCCTATCTCTAAGAAAGTTAAAGTGAGTAGAGATGTACTCTTTGAAAAATCTCATTATGCCCAAGTGAATGAGAGCTCATCTCACTCTCATGTTGTCAAAGATCTTGCAAAGGCCATGGAGGAGCTTCAAGGTGATGAAGACTTTAAGGATCTAGCTCAAGATCTGAGAAGGCCAAGGCGGTCTACAAGGCACAAGGTCGAGCCATCAAGGCTCACCTATGTTGGAAAGATGCTATTAAGTCAAAATCTTGGAAAAATGCTATTCAAGGTGAGTTTGATGCTTTGATGGAAAATCAAACTTATGGATCTTCCATATGGGAGGAAACCACTTTCTTGTAAGTGAATTTATAGATTGAAGTGTAATCAAGATGGATCCATTAATAAGTACAAAGCAAGCCGTGTAGCAAAAGGTTTTCTGAAAACTAAAGGCTTAGATTATGATGAAACTTTTGCTCCTATTGCTAAGCTTGTAACTATAAAGATGATCATTTGTCTTGCTACATGTTTCAAAAGGGAGCTTTTCCAACTTGATGTAACTAATGCTCTCCTAAATGGATAGATCTACATGTTGCAACCTGATGGCTTCATCAAGGAATGAGTTGAAGACAAAGTTTCTCTTGAAGAATAGTCTTTATGGACTCAAGCAAGCACCTAGAGCTTGGTACTCTAGGTTGCACAACTACCTTTATTCTATTGGTTTTTTTATAAGATCTTATAAGCCTTTTTTGTATGTCAAATTTGATGATTGCAAGATCATTATTTTGGTTTTGTATGTTGATGATATTATTGTCACAAGACATGATCTTGATGGCATAAGAGATGCCAAGTTAGCTTTGTCTGGTGAATTCAAGATGGTAGATCTAGGACTTTCATCTTTATGTTTCAATTGTGTCTTTTCTAGAAGAATAAGGAGTGCAAAAGTGTAAGCCTCTTTGGAAGAGCAGGTTTTGGAGCGTTATCACTCCATACTCAATTAATTTCTTGCCAATCAACAGTGAACAATTCCACTGTGTGAGTAGCAGTAGGGCTATCTCTATCAAGCACAAATCGGCAAGCAGAAGCACAAGAAAGGATTGCAATAAGTTGGAAATAGTTGTAGAACCCACAGCTAGGGTTTCAAGCTAAGAATTGTCAGTTTATTCACTATACAAACTGGTTTTTAGACTAGTAAATCTCTTGTGGTGGGCGCCCTAGTGCAAAACACAAGAAAAGAAAAAAAAGGCCATAGACAATTGCGGCCCACAAATGCGAAGAGATAGGTGAAAGATCACATTTTTTTGTCATAGCCATAGCAAGAGGAAGGAGAAAAAGCCCTTGTCGGAGCTTGTGCGAGGCTAGTAAGGTGTACCGAGTGACCGGAGGGCATCTGCAACTAGAGGTTCAAGGAATTCATGGCCTTGGTAGAGAAGGCAGATGGATGCATGCATCAAGGTACTAAGATCATATACAGACGGGGAAAATAAAAACGCACTAAGTCTAAGGAATTTTGCAATAAGTATGGGAACAAAAGGCTTTTACACACACGAAAGATAGCAATGGAGTGTAGCAGAAAGGAAAAATCGCACCATTGTGGAAAATGCTTGATCAAAGATAAAGCAAATGTATTCTTCTTGTTAATTATGTAACTTTGCCACTTTAGAAAAACCCATGAGACCAGTGCTGATATTATTCAGATTTGCTTCGGTGATGTTATTTGGATCATTTCACTCTGGGAGCAACCTATTAGAGATTATAATAGCCATACTCACAACACAGTGGCAAAAGTATTATGCATTCATTTCAACCCATGTGTATTCATCAAATGTTGATAACGTGTACCAAGATTTGGTTGCCTTAGATAGTGCTCCAAAAATAGCATAATGACTGGACATCATTGGCTTATGATCCGTTAATGCTAGCCTTTGCTTTGTGTTGGTAGAGATAATATGAATATACAATTTCTGATGTCGATGCCTTAGCTTGCATCTCTTTGCAAGGAAAAAAATCTACCTTCTTCTTTATTGAAAATAAGAATTGAAGTCATTCATGGCCTCACCCTACTACCTTAAACATAAGGACCTGAAGCTATGCTTGATCTTGCTGAATGAGCTGATTGCTGTTGGCAACGTAAAAAGTGAGGCTGCTGACATTTGAGTGATAGCTGAGGTTTAAGCAGCTTTTGAAGCCAATCGTTGAATCTCAGCAGATAAAAACTTGACCTTAGCTTATCTGACGGTCAGCTGAATCTTGATTTATGTGTGAGAAATAATGATTGTATTGTGTTTTCTTATTGAAGTATTAAGAGATGGAGAATAAAACCTATGCTTCAACTCTCAAAAAGTGATTTTGAATGAGATGCTTAGTGATTGAAGTATTAATTGAGGATAGGTGACCTTGCCTGTAATGCATGGGGTGTGCTGAATGACCTGATTGCTGATCAGGTATTGGCAAAGTACAAATTGAGGCTTCCAACATTTTGAGTGATACAGGAGGTTTGAAGCTGCTTTTGAAGTCAGCTGTAAATCACACAACTAAATGGAAAAATAACCTTAGCTGATCTTGATACAATATAAGGGTCAGCTGCATATTATTTCCAATAGTCATTGTTATAGTAACCAGATTATTTAGTTTCCATTTAGAATGAATGTGTTATTGATATTTATGCTCACTAGATATCAATGTCACATTGATATTGATATTTATGTGTAAAGAATAGTCTTTAGTGTCCATTTAGAGTGAATGTGTTATTGATATTTATGCTCACTAAATATCAACATCACAAAAAATTTCAAATTGTATCAATGACTGGACTGATTACAAACAGTCAAAAATCGGAATCAGCAAAAGGAACAGATAAGATTGAATGCGAAAACTAAAATTTTTATTGCATTCTCTAGTGGCTTCCAACAAAAAATAATTCTGATACAGAAACCAATTTTCCAATGACATTGAAAACTATTTACCAAGTCCCTATTTTTTTAATCAAGTGCGCATAGAACCCTTGGTCACTCGGTAAGACATAACATGCCATCAAATAAATGAAATTTCAATCTTTAAATTATTGTATGTGGAACTTCCAATGACTCTTCTTTGTGTTATCAAAGGACTTCAATTTTTTTCTCTCAATTGATGGCAATTCACCTCCAAAAATCTTCAATTTTTAATAATTTTCAGCACTTCACACTTTAGGTGCACATATATATCTCTATAGGACTCCAAATTTAATTTTTTTTAAGGACATGTTTCTATGGTCATAAAGGCTTTTTAAAAGTAGATTGGCAAAGAAAGGGTTGTAAAAAGCGCCTCCAAAAGAACTGTAATTTTTTAGCACCTTTCAATAATTTTCAGCAACATGGGAAAACCAAAGATCATAGCTTTACATATGAGTCTACCCAAATTTTAAAATAACCACAGATAAAACTATTTATGCTCAATAAAGAAATGAACCTGACCTGAGATACTGCCGCCCACGACACTCTTTTTCTTTTTGACTTAGTACGTGTCTTTGAAACCTCTTGATCATCATGCCGTACTAAGGAAGACCTAGTAGCCATTGTAGAATGTTTCTGTTTCAATTTTTAACACTTTTCAGCACTTGACATGGGTAAACCAAAGACCAATTGGTTTTCAGATATAGCTTTGCATATGAGTCTACCCAAATTTTAAAATAACCACAAACAAAACTATTTATGCTCAATAAAGAAATGAACCTGACCTGAGATACTGCCGCCAAGGACACTCTTTTTCTTTTTGACTTCCTACGTGTCTTTGAAACTTCTTGATCATCATGCCGTAATAAGGAAGACCGAGTAGCCATTGTGGAATATTTCTGTTCCATATGCGCGATTCCTGTGCAATTAGTGGAAGAATCTGCTTTTGGCAGTCCCCGCTGTGCATCCATTGATGTCTTGGTCTCCATGGCCTCTGTAAAGCGAAATACCAAATAAAGAAAGGGAACCAAGTGGCCCAAACCAATTAAGACTACTATCAGCACCCAGGCTTGCATGCGCATCACAGAAATCTTTTATGTCAATTCTAACCAGAAAAAAACAGTCAGGCACTATGCTGCATGAAAGCAAATATAAGGTTAACGTGCAATCTGCACAGTGAACAATGTTTTGATGCACAAGAACAAGCCTAAAAGTGTGCTTAATTGGCATGAAAGTGATCAACAACCTTTAAGCTCTAGAAGGTTAAAATAAAGATCACATCCAGCTTGTTGCTTTCAACGGTTGCCCAAGGGGAAGCAATTGTATGAATTTTTCTGACGTATTTCACTCACTTTTGCTAATCCTTTAAATTGTAGGTATTGTAGCAAAGCATGGTGATATATTTGCAGCATTGCAGAATCAAGAAATGTGAATTCCTTGAGGTGAATATTGGGAGTTTGGCTGTAAAATTTCAGTCCGTTGTTTAACAGTCAGATATTACAGTATACTTGGCAAGTTATTTGAATTCAAGAGCGCATGCATGACAAAATTTGGGCTTTAAGCAATTTAATTCGTATGTGGGATGCAATGAGTGGATTGCAAATTTACATATAACAGTTCCATGGAGTCAAGGGCTGTTTCGAGTAGTTCAGAATAATGAAGGAACGGAGATCAACGTTGAGCTGGAAAGCAGTAATTCGTAATGATGGAAACCTTACAAACAAATGAAAAAAACCACGTCGCTCATGTGGAAAATTGCAAATCGAAGACAACTTTCGGAAGAACTATTGTCCAAACGATACAGTTTAAGTTATGATTCTACGGAGAAATTGCCTAAAGTTTGTAAAACAGCCCTTCAGTGAAGAGCTGGCGGCAGATATTCAACTACTGAGAACTAGGATGCAGGATAATAGATGCAGTTGTTTCTCAACTTTCCAATCGAAAGCTGAGAAGCCTAGCTGATGCTCCAGGACTCAAACTGCAGTGCAAAACGCAGCTTTGCTAACTGTTGTACTTGTGTTAATTACAGCGTCTAGCGGTTGCTCGAGCACAAAAACCTGCAATGCGCGGAATGGGAGAATGCGGTACTTTCCAGGCATAGGAACGCCTAGCGGATGCTCAAGTACTACAAACGTAGTACATTAAGCAATGCCGGATGGATAATTGGCGGTTTTACCCAGCTTTCCAAACAAACGCTGGGCAGTCCTTGCAGATATATTCAAGTAAGCGGGATCTGAAATGGGTCGAGAAATAGATTGTCTACCTCAGTAACTCCAAACTTAGCCGATGGGCGCAACAGTGAAGTGCGGCGATAAACGCCTACGAGCTTCAGCTAGCTATAGATCAGAGCGACACTTTCTGATTCCAGCACCAACAGCAAATGAGGTATCCTGTTATCAGCCGATTGCAGCGCAATGCAGCAGCAGCTGAATGAAAGAGCGATCGGATTGCAGCGCAATGCAGCAGGAACAGCAGAAACAGCAGCAGCAGCACTGAATGAAAGATTGCGTCGTGATTGCACAGATCAGACGCGCTTTTGAAAGATAGTTAACTCGTTGTTCTTTATATTGAAGGCCTGACGCCCTTCACGGACATTATTAGCCTCTCGAAAAAGCCACAATTTCGGTCGCTCTCTATCTCTCCTCACTCTATGGTTATTTCTCTCCCCTTAACCCTAATTTCACATATGCGCTAAATTGTCATGCTTTTCATTTTGAAGTCTCCTTTGCACATCTTTTGAATGAGAGAGAACATCTAGGATATCTTACGTGTAATATGGCCTTTCCATGCTCACCCCCTCAGCCGGGCATGGTGATGTGTAAGGTCTTAGGTGACACATAGCCCCGGGGTGAGGGGGTGAACATGGATGGGCCTCTAAGGTTTTGGCTAAAACAAAAGGTTTGGTATGGGATAAGCTAAAGTGCATGTGTCCATCAACAAAGCGAGGTATCGCTGACGAGCACAGAACAAATCCTAAAGTACACATGAAACTAAAAAAGTAGATAAATTTTGATTTCTTCATCAATGTTCATGTTCTTGGTCAAATCCTAAAGTAAACGTGAACCAATAGAATTTGATAAATTTTGTTTTGTATTTCTCTCTCTTCCTCTATATATATATCTCTCTCTCACTATTTTTCCTCTCCAAAACTCCAACTTTCAGAAAACCCCTAAGCTTTTTATTTTAAAAGTTGCATCTACATTCATTTTACAATAAGCTCACACTCAAACTAAAGTTTTATGGGTTTAGTTCTCCATCCATACATTGGAATATTGTGAGGCCAAACCACTAGATAGAGCTAAATCTTATAATGGCATGTCTCAAGATGATGAGACCACCAAGTCTTCACCTTTGATCTAAGTATACTATGGTTAGGTTGTAGGGTGTTCTTAGATTGAGACCTTAACAAGTGTAATGGCAACAGCACTTGACATGCACCTCATTGCTAGAAAAAGGAGACTTATCAAATATTACTGAGATGCCCCTCTCATATTGAGTTTCATGATTCGTCTGTTCTATCCTCATGAAATTTTGTCCACATTGCATCTCTCATCCATTTGCCATCATTATTGCTTTAAGCATGCTACCTTTTTAAAAATTAAACATTAGTGACTTTTAGATTTTATGAATACAAGGGATTGTGTTTTTAGAAGATCCTTCTTTAGAAATAGCACTAATACAGAAAATGGCACACGTGTTTTTGGCCTATCCATATACTAAGCAATTTTTATTCATAAGTATAATTTTAGAGCCAAAAGAATGTTCTCAAAAAAGTGACTTTCTTTTTTCTTCAGAAAAGGTCAAAACAAAACCAAATTTATGCTATTATAAAACTCAAGATCATATTTATGAATAATCAAGGACATTCAATATACATTACAATATTTTCATAAACACAAGATATTATTAAAGTTTTGTTATCCTTATATCCTTCATACTTCTAGTTTTTATATTTTTAATATTTTATTTTTCTTTTTCTTTTTTTTAATGTGCTCACGAAATTCAATATAGAAGCTCAATACAAAGTGTGAAATTGTAAAAACCATCTATCTTGAGGTTTGGGGGTCCTCTTTCAAAACCACTCATTGTACACTTTTACATAAGTGATTAGGCTAAAATTAGAGTTGGATTAGCTCGTGGTAGTGTAGGCTAATTACACTTGGCTTGATGCTAGAGGATTAGTGACATAGCACCTCTTGATTTCATTTGTCAATTTGAACCAATCATAATGTGAGGCCATATAGTATCTAGACACGGAATCGCCATGGACCTATCAAAGATCAGGATCATTGTTGATCTACCACCGCTAGGAACGATCCGCGAATTCTGCTGCCTTATTTTACAGAGACACAATACTGAAGTGGGCTGCCGACATAGTTGAATATCTTATGAGGGGCCAACCAGACAAATCACTACCAAAGACAGCTCAGCAGAAATTGATCTTGAAGGCTAGACCTTATCAGCTGATTGCCGACCAATTGTACCGAGGAGGACCAGATGGAATTCTTGGGCAGTGTATTCTTACTCATGAGGCCACCCAGATTATTTCACTTTCACATGAAGGCATGGGTGGAGGCCATTTTGCATCCGACATTATAGTTCGCAAGATCTTGCAATCAGGATGTTGGTGGCCAATGATTCTTAAGGATACAGAGGAATACTTGAGGAAGTGCGATGTGTGCCAAAGGGCAAGGAGACCAACGAGATTGAATTATGACCTACTGCACCTGGTCTTAGCCCAAGCACCATTCAAAAAGTGGGGATTGGATTACATTGGTCCAATTCACCCTGCAGCAAGAAGTACCCAGGCTCGATACATAATCGTAGCCACTGACTATCTCACCACGTGGGTCAAAGCCAAGGCAGTAAGAGTAGCTGATGCTAGAACCACTCCTCTATTAAAATATCATTGTGCACTTTGGATGCCCGATGGAGATAGTCAGCGATCGCGGGAGTCATTTCATCAATGAGACCATCAAGGTCCTATTGGAGGAATTCTTCGTGATCCATAGAACCAGTACGTCTTATTATCCTCGCAGTAATGGGCAGGCAGAATCATCCAATAAGATCCTGTGTAGCGTGTTCACGAAAATAGTTGAAGCTAACAGATCAGATTGGGAACACAATTGCATGCTACTTTGTGGGCATTCAGGACAGCATATAAGAGAAACACTAATCAAACACCTTTCCAACTGGTATATGGTCAGGATGCTGTAATACAAACAGTCAGATCTAACATGAATGAAGTAGATTACCAGTTTGCAAGGTTAATAATCAGAGAATCTCAAGATCTCGTCAAAAACACTCTTAAAGAGCACTTTTTTCATGATTTTTGGAGATCCCCTGGAAGATAGCTCTTGAAACTTGGACAGTCACTAGATCCAACCACAGGGACATGTTGTGCGAGCATTCACTCCCTGCGAGGATTGAACCCTCGCAGACTATCAGAACCCTCGTAGAACCTTCGCAGGGCAGTCAAATCACCTTTGCCTGGCCGCACCCACTCAAATCTATCATAGAATTAGCCTACAAGGAAACATCCATCCAACCATCTGTACTTTCACCATTAAGCAGCACATTGCCTCAGTCACGCCCCACCACTTTTTGGTCGATAGCCCTTATAGCTAAACGATCGGCAGCTTTCTCGCACTGGCAGCTAACCACCCATGCTTTACACCCGAATTCGAGCAGCATCTCTGTATTAATGGTTAACCCGTACAGATCGAATTGTCACCCCACACCCCACAAGGCACAGACCGTGCTTTCACCAACCTAATGGCAGCACATTGCCTCATCTGTCCTACGTGCAGACGGCGCTAGGCCCAAACCGCGGGAACTGACCATGCTTACACCTCAAGGGCAAGACCTTGCCTCATCAAGTCCCCCGTTCTGTCGACCACCCTAACTGTGGACGCACCCATGCTTACATTGTGGGTAGCACCTTGCACAACGGTTGTCCTGACAGATCCCAAAACGTGGCCATCCCTGTGAGACTTGCATAGCTGACCGGCTAGTCGGCTCTGATACCACATGTTCCGTCGGCACCTCAAAGGGCGCTGGGACTTGAGCGGTTTCCCCAACACGCGCTTAAGTCTAACATTCATCCATCATGCACTTACGTAAAAGCCAACTCAGAAACGTAACAAGCTTAACCATTCAGACTTAAGAAAACTAGAATCCCAACCAACCCGAAAGCTAACTCAGAATCCATCCCCATAAGGTAACCAAAGGCAAAGACAAGCCACACATGAAACCCAAGGCATAGTGGTCGCCAAACTGACCAATTGACATAGCGGCAAGCCACACGTCGATGACGAGGACCCTTAGGTGCCGGCGACGCAAAAAGGTTGTAGTAAGGGTCCTTCCACTTGGACTAGTCCCGAAGGCGAAACCGAAATGGTAATCATCCCCAAGGATCAACTTTATTAGATTTGGAAGAGGTTACATTCATACAGAGGCTGACCGGTCTCGGGGCCACCAACACATGCTGGGCATTGTGCCTGGCTCGTGCTGGTAGAGGGAGCTGAGACTTGGCGACTCGATTCCTGGCGCTGGTTGAGCTACCCAAGTTTCTGTCTACCGGACTCCCCCTATAGTTTAGCTGTGATTTGCACCCCCTCTGTTTTGAAACATAGTGCTTTCTGGTAAAGCACGCTTTTTTTCACATCAAGTTTACGTCTCTTTTCCTTAGAAATGTGTACAAAGGCCTTACATCCAAATATTCGCAAGTGGTTCTCCTTTGGCTTTTTCTTTGTGAATGCCTCCTTAGGTGTTATATTTGGTATGGCAACGGTAGGACTTTTATTTTGAAGATAGACTACCATACTGCATGCTTCTGATCAAAAATCTTTTGGTAGTTTCATCTCAGCTAGCATAGATTTGGCACTTTCCAATCGTACGATTCTTGTGCTCAGCTACACCATTGAGAGCAGGAGTGTGAGCTTGTGTAAATTGTCTTTTGATCCCACATTGATCACAAAGATAATTGAAGTCGTTAGACTTGTACTCACCTCCACTATCTAATCTTAGAACTTTGATCTTCCTACTTGTCTGATTTTTGACCAATGCTTTGAAGCTCTTGAAATTGTCAAATGCATCCGATTTCTTTTTCAAGAAGTAAATCCATGTCTTACGTGACATATCATCAATAAAGGTCATGAAATAGAAGGCTTTACCTAAGGACATAGTCCTCATAGGCCCGCATAAATCTGTGTGGATCAAATCCAGGATGTTCTTTGCCCTTGCAACACCACCCTTATTGAACTTCTCTCGATGTTGCTTTCCATACACACATGATTCGCACATCAATTTCAAGTGGTCTTCTATCGTAGGCAATCCTCTCACCATTTCACAATTTCCTCATCAAACTGAGGCTTCCTAAGTTCAAGTGACCAAGCCTATTACGTCACAGTTCAATTTGTGATGGAATGGACGAGACAAGTCCGTGCTGCCTCTTGATTGTAGCATTCAACCTGTACAATTTAGTATTGGGCTCCCTTATTCCATCCGCAATAACTTTGAACTTTTGTATCACATTCTTCACAAAGCAACGATCATGGGCAAATTCTACTTTCAACTTTTGATCAGTAATGACTCCAACAGAAAGTAGATTTTTCTTCAAACCTAGTACATAAAGTACCTCCTTGATCATCCTGCTTTTGCGATCAGGTAGTTGGATTAAAACGGTGCCTATCCCCTTAATTGTGCATGCATCACCATTGGCTTGTGAAACGGATGTTCCATTATCCAACACTTTCAAGCTACTGAACCAATCCTTGTTACCTGTCATGTGTCTTGTGGCTCCCGAGTCAATATACCATGCTTGGTCATCTTGATGAGATGACAATGATGATATGAAGATGCTAGAGTTTTCAATCTCACCCTCATCGACAAGGTTATCTACTTGCTTTGGTTTCCCCTTAACTTGTTCCACCAAGAATTTCCGACATTCACTCTTCCAATGGCCCTTTTTACCACAATGGAATCACTTGCCTTTCTTCTTAGTCTTGTTGGAAGATCCCTCATCCTCCTGAGTCTTGGCAAATTGTTGGTTAGACTTCTTCTTGCCCTTGCCCTTGCCTTGTTTTTGACATGCCGCAAGTGCCTGATCATCAGTATTTTGATGTCTAGCTTTCACCATTTCTCGTCGTTGCTCTTCCTGCATCAAGATTCCTATGAGCTCGTCAAAGGCTGGCAATCTTTCTCTTGATGCTATTTGGCTCACAAACATCTGATAGGGTTCTGCAATGTCGCACAATGCATTGTGCACCAGCTCCACATCACGTATGCGCTCACCAATAGAATGCAGTTCATCCCTCATTGTCTTGATTCTGGTCATATAAGTTTGAATGTGCTCTCCTTGCTCCATGCAGGCACTATTCAGTTTTGATTTCAAAAACATGATTCTAGACAGATTTGACGTCTCGAACTGCTCCTTTAGCCGATCCCATGCTTGTCTAGGTGTAACAGCATCACAAATGTGGGTAATGATGTGATCCTTCATTGACAAGTCAATGAAGGTCAAAGCTTTTCTCACCTTCTTGTCGAACACTTTGATATCCGCTTCATTTGGCGGCCTTCTCTCATCACCAGTCTTCCCACATGTCTTTCTCCATCAATGTGTTTGTCATTTTCAATTTCCACATTGCATGGTTGGAAATCCCGTCCAATTTGCTACTTTCACTCAAAATGGACTCTCCCATGTTTGTCATCGCAAAACTGCTTGAAACTTCTGCTGTAGGCTAAAAGTAGTATGTCGAGGCCAATTGTGATGTCAGAAGTCAAAAATAATGACCTGCACTTTTTTTTTTACTAGGTCACTCGTCGCTTTTCCACCAAATTGAAAGCCAAATCTGCGTCGCCTTTCGAAATGCACTATGTCGTCAACTCCCAACTACGTGCCCAACGGAATGTTGAAATCACTTTTGGCACACTCCGAACACTTTATCCACTACAATCACTCTGTTTTGCTATATTGTACTTGCAAGTACACTCCGGGTGCCCTTTGTTTGGAGTTTGTAGCCCTTTGTTTGGGTCAAAACGGATAAAGGAGACAAAATTAAGGGCCTTTTTAACTTTTTGAACTAATTCTTCAATTTGAAGAGACTTTAACCTTCAGTGAATTTGGACCAACTCAACTTTCAATATGAAAATTTTTATTGAAATAAATGGCCAAATGCCCTTTAGCCCCTTCTAATGAAGTTTCCCATGGAAGGAAGGAGATCCAACAATCTCTTCACATCTCACGGTCCCTGTTGCTTGCTGGAGGTTCCATCTCCACCATCCATCCTCCCCATCATTAATCTAGCGGTCTAGATTGGTTTTGCGCATTCAGTCCTTCTCCACTAGCCGCTAGCGCCCTAGAGACGCAATGGCCTCCTTCTCATTGGCCGTGCGCGAGCTCTGCGAGCTCCTCTTCTCTCTTATCTCCAAGGTTTTGGGTATGGCTTGTGAAAGATTTCAGATCCTTAAGATCCAATTTACTTGAATGATCTTTGGTTAGAAAGAGAAATACACTACCAATTTCACCAATGTAGAAAAATCAGCATCTACACACAATTTGAGATGCAAACACTAATAGAACTTGATTAAACTTGAATGAAATGATTATGTACTGTTGTTGTCCGTACAAAACCAGCAAGCTACTGTATTTCACATGTGTGGATCCAAAAATAGCAAATAAAGATCATTCTACACATAGAATTGCAAGCAATCACCAAGATAGTGCACCAATGGATAGTAGAACCCAAGAGAACCATGTATAAGCATGAAATGAGACAGAGAAGAGAGAAGATGACTCTCTCCATGAGTTACATCCTTTTATAACAGGTCCAAACCCTATTTGGCCACTTGGCTTTCCCACCAAAATGCTAACCCTACCAATTTTGGGTCTAGATTCAATGTACCTAACTTATTCAAATTGAATCTACTCAAACTCGCATTCTATCTTCCCATACTTTTAAAAAGTGTTTATTCAAATGAAATTTAGACTAATGAACTTTGAAAAGTCAACCTCTAAGTCTAAAACAAGTTTTGGCCTCAATATGCCAAATATGGAAATATTGCAAAATGTGATGAAACTAGTTAAATCTTTCACATGGGTACCCTCTGAGATCTGATCCAGCACACTTGCGCTTCCACGGCCAGTCATGGCTAGCTCAGATCTAATTGAACTGATCAGAGCGCCCTCCTTCCTGCTTTTACAACAACAAAAACTATTGAGTATAGAGAGATATCCACATTTTTGAGCTTCCAAACCCTAGGCTAGGGTTTTTCTCATTAAATTGATCTTGGCTTCCTGTTCACAGTTCTCTGATAGGCCACTCCTCTTCCTCTAAGGTTGCCCTACTGCTGGGAGTGTGATGCTTCAAATCATTTTTAAAATGGTGTCCGTTTCAATGCACACCAATTGCAAACGCCAAGTAGCCTTCCTTCGGAATTTCAAAATTCCGTTTTGCTAAGGTTCTGATTCAGCCGACAACTCTTGTCTCCGAATCCTCACACAATCGCAAGCTCAACAAGCTTTTGTGTGCTAGACTTTGTGCACGAGTGCTTCACTTTTTGTCTACAACCTGCCGTAGACCCCGAACTCTCAGAAGATTGCTCTTCTCCCGAAGCTCTCTTCAACGGCGACACTGTACTGTGTACACTCCCTGTACGGCTCTGATACCAACTGAGATTTTGTAAAAATAGGAACACAGATCATGCTACATAGTAACACAGACAAAAAACACTCTCCATAGCAAGCTCACATAGCAACTGTATTTTTCAAAATGAAATATTACACTATACATATAGTTCTTCACTCTATATATTGGTCTTCTTCTCCATATATTGTTGGCAAGCCTTGCGTGAGTTGCGCTTGCCCATTATTTGTCAAACTCCACCTGGTAGCTGTTCAAGGTTTGGCTATACACCTGCACATGACGCCTGAAGAGGTTCATCTCTGCTTGAGAGAGCGGCCTTGAGTCTGGTGCGGGTTGAGCTAACTAGGCAAGTTTTTCACTCTGTAGTGCTTGCATTTCTGCCCCCAGACGCGTATTCTTTGCTTCATAGATTTGTAGTTGCTCCTGTAGGGGAGCAAGCCGTTGGGACGCTTCAGACTGAAGCTCCTACATCTTTGTGGAGGCATCTGTCAGCACTTTGGAGAGGCTCTAGTGATTTAGGCCATCTTCCTTCTGCTACAGCTTGGCGATCTCCCGGTGCTTGTCTTGTTCGTGTTGTTGAGTTATAAGAAGCTCTTGTTGCAGCTTTGTGAGTTCAGCTCGCAATTGGGTGTTGTTCGTTGCCAAGTGGGATACCCGGTTGTCCAATGTGGCCCTGGCTGCTATTGCCTCCTAGACGTATATCTCCGAGGCTTGGAACACCGTCGTTAAATCCGTAGCAACCGGTACATTGGCACTGACAGGGGCTTGTGTGGTAGTGGCCCCGACAACCTGTACAGTGCCATCGTCGTTGTCTTCATTAAGGTTCTCAAAGGAGCTTCTGTCATTTAGGGCGATGGGATCTGCCTGATCTGGTGATGGAATGAATATTGTTTGCACAAATGCATCATCAGACAACGGTTGGTTGCCCTCGATGACCTTTGATGGTTAAATAGATGGTGTGCGAGAAACAAAAGTTGAAACACGGGTGGGGACAGTTTGTCCAAACGACTTCTCTTAAATCTTTTAAGTTATTTTTCAAAGTATTTTCGAGAACTTTTCGAAAAACTTTTGCGACACTCTAACTGTGAACTGAAACTTGTCATTTTTAGAATTTTTCTAGAATTTTTCTAGCATTTTTTTTTTCCAGTTTTTTGAGAAATTTTCTAGGATGACGCTTAACATTTTTTCGTGAACTTCTGTATCATTTTCTAGAATCTCTCAAGAATATTTTGCAAAACATTCTAGAAACTTTCTAGTATCCTTTGAGAATCTCTCAACCTGCCTTTTTGAGAATCTTTCAAGAATCTATATACATACTTTTTACATCCCTTTATTAAAGATGATGGCCACATGATCCTCATTATTCACACGTGTGTATGTTCACATATCAAAACAAATATTGTTTCTCCTTAATTTATTTGTTTTCTTTTCAAAAACGGTCTTCTGTCATTAAAGATCGATCTGTCAAATCATAGTTTCAAACACTGACCCATGCACGTACTACCTTTCGGGTCAGCAGAATTATACATAGGCTCTTCGACTATGTATGCTCTCAAATACATTCGCATCAAAGAACTTCAATTTTTGCAAAACGAATACAATAAGCGACACTTATGGAAGCGAAAGTCGCAGTTTCAATTATACAAACCCAAAGCTATTGCGGATTTAGGCGCATTCGACGACGCAGGGTTGCTGATCAACATTATTATGGCGTATCCAGAATTATTCAGTCTATATGTGGATTGGGAGCGAAACCTTGCAGAATATTTTGCGGAGATTCGACATAATCTGCAAGATAGAAGGAAGTCATTCAGATATAAGCAATTTTGTACATATTCATTTTGGCGGTTTGGTACCTTTGCGACAAAGACATTATTTTTTGTTCAGAATCTTTATGTTAAAAGCAATTTTATTAGATTCTCATCTCGATACTGTGAAGAAATCACTCTACGAAGTGATTCAGACGAAGATACAAAGTTGACTCATGAGTTGTTCGATGGAACATTACTCCTTGTTAAACTAGAAGAATTCGGCAACCTCCCAGTTGGCCGTTATACAAAATCCAAAGAAGATCTGTTGATCGAAGCTCAACAGAACTTGGAGCTAGCTCATAAACTATATGAAGAATTGAATAATTCATAAATATTATTCATGTCTTTGTCATGCTGATGCCTATCTGTGATACTGAAGCTAGATCTTTGCAGTTTGAAGATTTTTTGAAGTTTGATTCCAATTTTCATCAAACAATTTTAACTCAAAATCAACCTACTCAATGCAACAACAAGACACATATTCTCTGAAGAAATATCTAAAGGACGAATCATATAAAAAAATATTTTTTTTCGCCTCAACGAAAATCTAACGAACAAGAATGTTTCTCGATAATCCTCGAAACAAAGATGATATGTTCATGAGGACGTTTCACATTTGAGGAAGGGGGTATGTGATGCCACGCAAATGTCAAAAATTGAAAATCAACATAAATATGGCATAATATACTCGAAAATGAAGATATGAGCTGGTTAAGTATAAATCATGAAGAGGCCTAAGTCATTTTTCGAGAATATATCTCCTAGGTACTTGCCTTATAAATTAAGGGCTAGACCTTTAATAGGAAAAGACATTGTCTTGGATAACCCTTAACTAGGTCATCCATACGAAACGACTAGTTATGAAAAGACATGTTAAACTAGAGTAACTTTAACTCATAGTTAAGTATACCTCTTATGGTATAGTTGAACGTATTTTCAGTTTAAATCTTAACTACACCCTTTCGCGGGAGCGACGCACCTATTGTTTAAGAGGTGTGTTTGTTCGTCCCATAGAGTATTCTCCCTTATCTCTGTTCTTCGCACTGCTGAGTGTGAGTGATCTTGAGTCTGCTAACAATCTCTAACGTATTTCATGAATTACTCTCTGATCAGACAGACGCTCTAGTGCATTACAGTCGTTTGCTGTGTTTTCGTAAAGCATGCTCTAAAGAACTATCTTAAAATCATCTTATTCGTCTGTCGCGAATACTTTCTTTTCGACACTCGAATAATGACTATCTTTGTGCAATCTAGCACGATCATTGAATTAAGTTGTATGTATACAAATAAGATGACAGTCCCTGTAAGAATAATTGAGTCTCTGATCTATTTTCTTGATTGGCATTGACATAAGTTTCTAACGTGCTCTAAAACCATTCGTGCTCTTTAACCATTAAGTTGGGCTTTAGTTGTTGAGGACTATTGTGTAGGAACAAATAGTTCGTGAACTCGATTAATTAATTGTCTGTGCAATCGCGAATACATCGAACAATTCCTGATTCTCTGTTGACACCTTACTCAGCCAGAGTGTAGTCTACTGTACTACTCTGATATCATTTCATTTGTAGAACGCGCTTCCTTCAATTCGATAGAGGCCAGATTGTTGTTCTGAATTCATTAACATTACCCATTCCGAATTTAAGTAATACTGGTTACTTTTTAATGTCTGTCGACAACCAGAATAATATTCGAAACCACCTGCCATAATTACACCAAAAACATAACTTTCTAACGCTATCCTCTGTGGGAACGATACTTTTCACTACAAAACATTGAGATTCAGTATCACTTTATACATGAGAGGCTGTTGAGTCATGAAATTCATGCTGTTCATTATAGTACGGAAGAACAACTAGCTGATATTTTCACTAAGCCACTTGTTAGAGAAAAGTTTGATAAGTTTAGATCAAAGCTCTCTGTACTTAAATTTTGTTGACTTTAAAGCTATGTATATGACTGTATAAAAAGTAGACTCTACTTTAAGGGCATGTGTAACCCAAAATTGACATTTTTTCTGGATTCAAGGAGATTTGAAAAATGTGGCATTTTTGTAGCACCTTCTCCAAATTGGATAAGTGTTCTGAGTCTGGTCCATGCACGCACAGATCGTCCAAGAAAATTTCCAACAATTTCTGCAAATACTCTTTGAATGTCGTCTGCAAGACCCATTGGAAAGTGCTTGGGGCATTGCAAAGTCCGAATGGCATCACCTTATAGACATAGGTTCCCCATTCCATGGCGAATACTGTCTTATGCTGGTCTTGGGGTGCTATCTTCACCTGGTTGTAACCGCTGCAGTCGTCTAAAAACTATAGGCTTCGGCGCCAGCTACTCTATCGAGGACACTTTTCGTACAGGGTAAAGAAAAATGATCCTTTTTGGTGACTACATTTAATGCCTTCAGATTGACACAGATTCACATTTTGCCATTCTTCTTGGATACTATAACTATCAGCGATACCCATTTTGTGTGCTCAATTTCATAAATGAAATCTACATCCAACAACTTTTGCAACTCTTGTTTAATCAGCTCCATGTAGTTCGAGTTGCAGCGGTAGTAACGACTCACCTTGGGGACCATTCCATCCACGAAGGGTATCGTGTGTTGGACTACTATTGGTGGAATGCCCTTCAGATATCTGTAACTCCAGGCAAAACAGTCCTTATATTCCACCAATAATGATCATAGTCTCTTAGTTGCGTGGGTGTTAGCTGCTCTCCCACATGCACTATCTTTTCTTCTTCACTTGGCTCGGCAAGGTTCATTGGCTATGTTCGCGCAGGTCCCTCAAATAGTTGTTCCACTGGTGTTTGACTTTGATCAGAGGTCCTCGCTGGGCTTGTAGCATCATAATTATCATGTCATCCAAGGTATAATTTTTTAAAGTCTCAGGCATTTTGTGAATTGGTGCTCTTCGAAAATTCTCTTTCAGCATATTGATCTTAGCCCAACTGGTCATCTTTTGGTTCCCCGTCATCTGAGTAGAGGATTGACTTCAAAGAGTCCAACACCTTCTTTTTGTCTTTTTTTATAATATTGGTGGATTCGTCCTTGTTGTCTTTCATCGGAACTAGTGTGATATTTGCCTCGTGGTTGCGAATATCAACATCCATTGTAGCTATAGCCTCTTTGGGTAGATCACTCCATCGGATCACCTAGTTATAGCATTGCTTCAATTGATTCTTCTTGTTCGCAAGTGCCCTTGGTGGATCTATCCTTTAAACTTTTGCCATAGCAGATTTTTGTGGCGGTTGATCTGGTACTTTCTCTCTAATGCATCCGTCCATCTCACAACATTTGTCTCTGAATCATAGTGACCACCCTTGGCTTGCCTTGGGCGCTTGTGTTTGATTGGTAGGGTAGTGTTGTGTTTCTCACTTTCCCACGCTGCCTCAATGTGGAGGACGTTACTTGTCTCTTCATAGCCCGTACAATATATGGGCTCAGGCGATACTGGCTCTGCGTTCGCTTTGGCACATTTAGCCAAAAGGCTTTTAGCTTATGATGCAATCCGCAGTAATTCCCTAAGGGGTAAACTAACACGGCTTGCCAGTAAGATTGTGAGCTTTTTAGTGCGTGGTTCCTTGGGCTCCACCATGTGAAAAGGTGGTTCATGATGATGCAATTGATCGTTCTGATCAGTGTGCAATGGTGAGCCCATTTGTGGTTCCCGTTCACCATTAGCTAGAGGTTCCGTAGGGTTGTTCTTTTCTTGCTCTTTCTCCTCCGCTTGTGCTCTCTATACCCAGTGTCATATTTTTTGGTACTGTCTTCTTTCTTCTCTCACATTCGGATATGGCACAGAAGTCAAGGGTTGGTCATCAATGACCGATGGTGGTGGTGAGAGAGCCACTTCTTTTCTCTTCCATGCTCGCGTAACGGCTAACACAGGGGCATGAAAATGTTGCCCTTCCGGTGGTATCCCCACTAGAACTGCTGCCTATTGTATTGCAATGAAGTTTAGTAGTGCACTGGTTCCAGGTCTCAATGGAAAATTCTTGTAGCAATATCCATAACCGCATTCTCGGCAGAAGGATGTCTATTGTCCTTGGTAAGGACATTTTGCAATTTTGTGTCCTTCACCACATCCGTAGCAGCCGTAGTTTCTCCCACCTTGACGCTGAGTTTGAGCTGCATAAGCTGCGATATATTCATTTATGGCAGGATCCATGAATGGTTCATTCGGTCCATACCATTGTTGCTGCTCAAGTTGAGATGGTACAGGCATCTCTGGTTCCGCTACTATCAAGTTCACGTGAGTCATTTGTTGATTGGCTAGACCCAGTGGTGCAGGTAAGGCCATACGTTGTTGCTGATTTGGTGCGCCATACCTCGGTTTCCCTTGATGATATGGATAAGAAGTTTGATAAGGACACCTCTTCTGTTGAACAATCCGGGGGTTAAATGGGCAAAATGTCATATCATGCGATGTTGCATTGCACAGATGGCAAAATCTATGTGTCAGTCTCAGATTTTGCTTTAGGACTGGACACTCGTTTGTTGTATGCTTTTGTGTGCATATTGACCACCATACATTCTTGCGTCGTGGATACTATAGCTGGTTTGGTTCTGGTAGATGTGGCGTTGCTACTACAGCTCCTTGTAAGGCTTTCAGTTTTTGATCAAACTGCACTGTAAGCTGCTCCATCTGTTGTTTGGGTAATTTTGTCATTTGATCCGACAGTAGTTCTGTGGATAGAGCGGAAGCATTTGATGATGACGATGTTATTGAGGGAGTAGGAGTATGCGTGGATGGATATTCGTCGTCTGATCCCTCATCCTCTTCCCTGATGGCATCCTCCATAGCTTCTTGCAGAGTAGTGTACTACTTCCATCATTTCAGTTCTCTTCTGATGTTTCGTGGTAGTCCTTCTAGGAACCACAAGATCACCGCATGATCGGGAGTTAGGACTGCACTACACTCGGATCGTGGATGTTTGACCTATTCAATATAGTCCTTAATCCTTTCTCTTTTTCCCATATTGACTTTGCTCAGCAGGAGAAACGACTCTTCTAGAGGTTTAAAGCGCATGATGAGAGCCGCTTTAACCGCTTCCCAGGTGGATTTCTCTTCCTTTGACAGGCTCAAAAACCAATCTTGAGCCACTACTAATAGGGACATGGGAAATAGCATCAACTTTTTTGCAGGTGTCCATTCGCCATAGATTTCACAAGCTTGCTCGTAGATTTGGAGGAAGCAGATGAGATCTGATGATCCGTCGTATTTTGATATTTCCATCCGAGGTGCTCTCCGGACTGCTTGCAAGGGAGCGACGAATATGGGTTGGCCCATTGGATTCATTGGTGCTAGTTTCAGTTCTGCCTCTTGTTGCGTAGCTGCTAATCTAGGAAGGTGTGGTGCTTGATTTGTTGTCCTTCTTGCTATTGATCATCCAGATCTCAGATTTATCAGATGGTGGGGTCCAAAGTAGTTGGACCTTGCTTGTACAATGGGATGCAGTATGGATCTTAAGGATCTGATCAATCTGATCGGCCAGAAGTGAACTTTAGGCTTGTACAATGGTTTTTTTTTATAACTTTTTACTCCTTGCACTAATTGACCTGAGATTTTGACAGTAGCTAGATCTAATGTAGATCTTTCCACTGATCTAGTCTATGAGGGTTCTCTTGTGCAATGGTAGCATGTGCCAGGGTTCTTTAGCTGTCTTGTAGGTAAAAAACCTTGATATCTCTCATATCTTGGGGAAGTAGCTCTCGCAAGGATCACAGTAGCTGAATCTAGATTAGATCTAACTCTGAAATTGGGCTCAAAACCACTATTTTGGCTTAATCTTCACCAAATATCTGTACTAACTCTTGCAGACTTCATCAATGAGAAAAATTGACATTCTGAATTGATTGAAATGGTCTGCGAGAGTTCTCTCTAGAAGAATTTGCTGGGTCTTCACTTTTTAGTGATTTTTGAACACTTAAACCCAATATTCTGCTCACTGGTCTCAAACTAACTCTCTTCTGTGTCCTAGGTCTCACTGAGATGGAACTTCAAAATTCTTTGCAAGGGTTCTTGCCCAACAGAACTGAAAATTTTAGTATCTGCGAGGGTTCTTTGGTATTTTCTCATCTTTTTTTTCACTGGGAACTCTCGCACAGGCACTTATATAGCTAACTCACTCTCGCAAGCTTCTCTGTGTCCTGGTCTCACTGAGATGGAACTTCAGAGGGCTTTGCGAGAGTTCTGATGAAGATTTGGATTTTTTTGGATTTTTACAAGAGTTTTTTGAATTTTTATGGTTTTTTCTTTGATTTTTCCAATCTGCTTGGAAATAACTCTCGTAGGCTTCTATTCAGGTCTGGGATAGTACCTTGGAGCTGCTGTCAGTCATGCAAGGTTTAACTCTCACTGTTTTTGAAAATTTTAAAATCTGATGAGATTTTAGACTCTTTTCCCTCCACAATGTAGATTGGTGTGTTTTTTGGGTTTTCTCAGGTTTTGGTTTGGATGTCAAGCCTTTAGAGGCTGTTCAGGGTCTCCTCTACCCTCTCACACTTCCTCCGCTAGCTGTGGTCAGTCCAAACACAGAAATATATAGAAAACTAACTCTAAACACCCAAAAATCTACCTAAAACTACTCCAAAAAACAAGAAATAGCTAGAATGCAGCTATACTAGTTAGTGAAATCCTATCCCCGGCATCGACGTCACTTTATGGTTGAAGGTCTCGCATAGTATTGCCCTCTCGCCTGTCAACAAGAGTTAGATCACTGGATAGGTGCCTAACTATGAATAGATGCTACTTTTAGTTAGTTCCCTACTTTTCCCCTAACTCTATCACCACTAACACTACACAACCCTAACTCTACTCTACTAAACTAACATTCCTCATGATTTTGTGTGAAGGAGAAGAGAAGAATAGAAGAGATAGAGAGGAGAAGAGAGAAAGAGAGAGATATAGTGGAGAGGGAGGTTAGCTCAAAAGCTCAAGATGCATGCTAATGGAAAAACCATAACTATTAAAACAACAACATAGAAATGAGAACAAATAGAAACACACAACAAAAAGCATTAGCATGAGTGCTTAGCAAATGAATATGCTTGGCTCTCCAATTTGGTAGAGTTTCCTCCTTCTCATTAAGCATGAAATTAGAGTACAAATGGTGTCTTTTTATAAAATGGGGAAGGCCTTTGTCCCAAAATCCTATTGGCTAATATTCACATAGATCCTAACCATTCATCTTGGACCCAGCTTGATCCAAGGGTCCACAAAAAATACAATAAAAATCACAAGATTCATGTGAGTCCAAAATTGGACCCAACTCTAAAAAGGTAAACTCTAGTCTAAAATTGACTTTGGGCTTTAAGTTTTATTTTAATTACAAAGGGGCCCAAGTCTATTATTTTATTTACAACTCAACTTGCATGCTCATTGGGTCATGGGCTTATACGCACAAGATGCCATGCCCTTGCAACACATTTTATTGGCCAATATTATTTATTTACAATTTGTCGGGAATACCCCCAACAAAACTTCTCAAATTTCTGGTAGACGGAGGAATGAGAGAAAAAGTAGAAAAAAAACATAAATCGAAACGTACAGAAGAATATGAATCATCTACTAAGTCTAAATCGAAATCTGATTTAGTAGATGAGGAAGAGTCTTCATAGTATTCATCTTATTCTTCTTCATCAGAAGAAGAATCTTCTTATAGAAAATCCAAGAGTAGGAATTCAGATAGAAAGAAAAGAATGGAGAAATTCAAAAAGATGGATCCACTAAGAAAGAGTGTTAGATATTAACAAAAGAAATGAGTGATTTAAAACTCCAGATGTCTGACGTTAAAGCCAAACGAAAGAAAGCGAAGCTTAACGCCAATGTTTGGTGTATCGCTTGTGGGAAGAAAGGTCATTCTAAGACTAATTGTGTTGGAATTTAATCTAGCTCCTACTCATCCCAATAGCCTTCCTTTGTTCTCTAATTTTTTTTCTCTCAAATATAACCTGCAAAAAATGAACTATTTTTAAACACTCTACATTTTTGAACTAATTGTCGCTACAGTCTAGTTTTTTAGACGGGTTTTATGACAACCAAAAAATGCAAAAAATACGACATGGTGTTTTTACACGGGTTTTTTGACAGACAAAAAATGCGACACTTGCCCTACAAAAAGCCGAAGGTGTCCTACAGGTAAAGACAGTGTCCTACAAATCCTGAAGGTGTCTTTCAAACGCCGAAGGTGTCTTACAAATCCCAAAGGCTACCCTCAAGTAAAGGAAAAGGCCAAAAGGCCAAAGGGTGTCGCATTTCCAGTCTTCCAAAAATAAACAGATTGTCACTATCAGACCATAAAGCCTTCACGCTCCATCAACAAACTGATCCACTAATCAGTTTTATAGCTCTTAATCAATCTTGTAATTGTAAAAGTAAGCTAGTACAAGATTCTTCAGCTGATATGTATATATACATGTAATTGAACGAGAACAAATATGATGGAGATGAGAGGATTATAATACATAAGGTCAGATAGCGGAGAACGTCTTTTATTAGTAGCTGACTCCTTAGAGCTGGTGATCCTAGAGAGAGAGGGAGAGAGAGAAAAAACTATTTTAGAACCTTAGCAATTGTCTTGAATCTGCTAGTAGAATCACGTGCTTATCAGACAATTGTATTATGGTCTGATTGTTGTTTTTACAACCTTTCATTATACATATTCACTATTGTTCTACTTCATTGCATTCTTGTTGAATGATAACTCTCACTTCCCTTTTACACAAACACCATTATCAGAGAATTGTATGGATGTCTACGACACCTAAATTGATTTTACATTCTCTTAATATCAGGTTATCAGTATTACAGGATTACATGGCTGTCTCAGACGCCTAATTGTTTTTGCAATTTTTCTTTCACAACAGTCTATGACTCCTACACTGATAATCTGATTTCACACACAAAGAACTGCTCGTAACTCCATTCTCCAAGTAATCCATGATCCTGGTTATAACAATTTATTTTTCTTCCAATAGAAGTGGTATTATTGTTGATATCTATTTCCGCCCATGGAGTGATATCAATGCCTGCTTCCACAGGAGTGGTATCAGAACCACACTTCATCAGAAGTGGTATCGGAGCCAAGGTTCATTGGACTACTAGAGTCTAGGACTTATTCGGGGACGTACGTGTACACGTGAATGTCCTTTGGTCTTTGTAATGCACCTGCCACATTCCAACGTATGATGACGAACATTTTTCAAAAAATTTTAACGCAGTTTTTAGAAATTTTCATGGATGACTTCTATATCTATTGATCAACTAAAGACCACTTAGACACATTAGAGAAGACATTGAGAAGATGTCAAGAGACATCTCTTAAATTGCATCCAGCCAATTGTTATTTTGGGATGAAGGAAGACATCCTGTTAGGACATAAAATTTTGAAGGACGGTATTTAAGCCGACATCGAAAAAGTAAAAATGATTTTAGAGTTATTAGAACCAACTAATCTACGAGAGCTTAGAGGATTTCTAGGATACGTAGGATATTATCATAGCATAATTAAGGATTATGCCATAGTAGTAGCTCCTTTAACAAGCATATTAAAAAAAGTTAGTTGAGTATCATTGGTCACAAGACCATCAACAAGCTTTTGATAAGTTAAAACAGTCATTAGCAGAAGCAACTGGAGTTAGACCTCCAAATTGGAATTAAAAATTCCATGTATATGTAGACACATCGTCATTTGCAATAGGTGTAGTGCTTAGTCATAAAGATGACCAAAATATAGATTAACCAATTTGTTATGCGGGTAGACAACTCGCAGCATCAAAAAAGAACTATTTTGCTACAGAGCGTGAAGCCCTAGAATGATTTATTCAGTAAAGAAATTTAGACATTATCTTTTAGGATACCCTTTTTTTTTTCATGTAATGCATTGAAACATTTAGTGAATAAACCCGATCTTTTGGGTAGAGTAGCTAGATGGGTATTGTTATTAGATGAGTTTAATTATGAAGTAGAATTAAGAAGAGTCAAGGATCATCAAAATGCTGATTATATATCCCACCTCCAAACAAAAAATCAGTTTGATCTCATTTCTGATGAATTTTTGAATGAACATATAATGCGTATTCAATCAGAAACATCAATTTATTTGGACATTATTAACTTTTTACAGAACCAGATTTATCCTGAACATTTTAATAAACAACAAAAAACTATTTTCCTTTAAAAAGTAGGACCTTATACGATTATAAATAAAATATTGTATAAATTAGGAGCCGACAATATTCTTTGCCGATGTTTAGAACCAACCGAGATGACCACTGTAATAAGTGCATTACATGAGGAAGATTTAGAGGGTGGTCATTATGCTCTTAGAAATATTGCAAGAAAGATTCTTAATGCTAAATATTGGTGGCCTACCGTCTATAGAGATATTTTATTATTCATTCAAAAATGCGATTCATGTCAAAGGATGGAGAAACTCAGGTCCGCAACACATTGGCCACTTACTCCAATTATTCCCTTAGCACCCTTTGAGAAGTGGGGGATAGATTTTGTAGGGCCTATCAAACTGATCACTCGTAAAACTCGTCGACGTTACATTCTTGTTGCTACAGACTATGCTACCAAGATGGTAGAGGCCGAAGCCATAGTTAAAAACGATGCTAAGACTGTAGCAAAGTTTTTATTCCAAAACATTATCACACAATATGGATGTTCCTTAGAACTCGTTAGCACTAGGAAAACCCATTTTCTTAATCAGACCATTGAGGCTATGTTGTCATACTTCTCCATTACGCATTGCCAAACCACTCCATATAATCCAAAAGCGAATGAGCTTACGGAGCAGACAAATGGAATTTTGTGTAAAATTCTAAATAAAGTAACGGAAACGCATTCTTCTGATTGGAATCAGAAGTTACCATCTGTCTTATGGGCATACAAAACTGCTGAAAAGGTCACAACTAGGCAAATTCCACACTATCTTGTGTAAGGAATGCATCCCATATTACCAAAAGAATTTGAAGTTTTGACGTTTTACATTAGTAATGAAGAGCGAATGGATGAACACGATAGTCTCTAGGAGCGGATGGTAGCTTTGACGCAACTGGAGGAGGATCGTCGTCTTTCATTAATTGAGACTGAACGAGTTCAGAATAAAAGAAAAGAAATTTTCGATCAATCTATTAAAAAAATAAAAATCAAACGAGGGGACTATGTGCTTCCATATGATAACAGATACATGTTGTTTCCTGAAAAATTACATACCAGATGGATGGGACCTTACAAAGTCATAGAAGTTTTTAATAATGGATCACTTCAGTTAGCCGATCTTGAAGGACATTTACTTGATACTCAAGAGTGAAGCGCTACTATGACTAATATGGCAAGTTTAGTTTTCTGCGAAATTTGTGAAACATGCGAAAATTCCGATACTATTCACATTTTATCCAGTTTGAAAAACCCGTCACCTTTGGCCCAATAATTTTCACTGTAGTCTGCGAAATCTGCGACACTTGTACCTTCGCATTTTTCACCCATATATTGTAATGAAATTTGTGACATTGTTCACATTTCATCTTTGTTATTTCCACTATTGGTCTGCACCTTCGCAAAATGTGCAAAAAAGGCAACACCCTCGTTACATTTGTATTTTTCACTACATTTTTTGCGAAGATGCCGACACGTTCGTTTCATCACTTCACTTTATTCCTTGTGAAAAATCCGACACCATTTTGGAATATGATATGTTAAGTAAATCCACCATTTTTGGGAACACAAAAATTGCGACACCTTCGCATTTTTCAGGATTTACCTTCGTTCCATTTTTTTTTCCTACCTTCGGGAAATTTGCAAAAATTATAATATTTCGCTAGTATGTTGCATATCATTTTGTTATGTTCCTTTGTTTCTACCATGTCTCCATCATGTTTTCATGCCAACAACATATTGAAAATATGCGAAAAACCCGACACCTTCGCGTTTATAATTTCCATGATAGTATGCGAAAACTGCAACACTATTTTTGGAATCTGTTATGTTGGTCAATTTACCATTTTGGGAAAGCAAAAAGTGCAACACAATGAACCTTCGCATTTTTCGCCAATACATTTTTTCGCTCATACGTTTTAACGAAAAAAGTGACAGTCTTCGCTACCAACATTGTATACATTGTTTTATAGATTGTGTATATTATTTATTTTCGTAGTTCAATACTCATAAATACTGAGCTGAACTTTTGCGAACTGAGTGAAGCATTTGTGTATTTTATTTATTTATTTTTGTTTTTCAGGACTAGATACTTTATTGTTGTTTACAGATCCAGAGGATCCGTTTACTACGGTTCTTTTACTTCTTGCTTACAGCTTCTACGACTTGGTAATCTGCCTGTTACCAGGCTTTATGGCATTCATTAGAAGTCTTCTTGATCTTACAATGCCAAACCAGACAGAAGGGACAAATTCTCGTTGTAGTAGTATATTTTTGTCCTGCCTGTTAGAGGACTACTCAGGGTCATTTCTCTTGAACGCACTTACATTCTAACAAAGATGCAAGCCAAGAACGCTCATTCACAGATCAGAGTGCAGGCCATATGAACATTCAGAAGATTCTATAGCTATCTACTCCTAAAAACGAACTGAATCAGATCCTAAGCATTACTAAACTGAGCTACACTTGCATAAATTGACAAAACAAGAAACAAGAACTAATCTATAGCATTTTAGGAGTCGAAGAATCAAGAAACCAACCAGCCTTTTGATTCTTGGACACCCCAAGAACATCAAGAACTGGAATGTCAGAGAATATGCAAGATTTACACCACAAATCTGGCCTATTTAGTTTACCTGAACGCTGGTTTCTACATTAATCCACAAACAAGAAAAGAAGCTAATCCACTCTACGAAAGCAGCAAATCTAATCCACTCTACAGTCCACAACCACACACAAAAGGAGGGAAGGGCAAGATCATAAATGCATCACTCAATAAACAAGCATGATCAAGGAATTCAATGGATGCGCCAAACTCGTGAAGGCTCTTCTAATTTCAGCATGGAGTTGATACAATTCACAAAAATCTCCTCTTCACAAAGAGGGAGTCGGATTCGTCAGAATCAGCCAACATCATTCCACCCCTAATGTGTTGCAAGACCCACTGCAACTCATATTGGACGATGTCGCTCCGCTTTGCATTGGCATTTTTGATTGTCACTTGCATGCTCGAGTGCTTTCCATGTGTCTCTTTGTTTTGTCACTTGTATCTGCCATTGATAGTTTCATCTTTGGTTTCTTGATAGATTCTATCTTCTGGGAGGTCTATATCCTCCATTTGCCTCTGGGTGTTCCCATGGTTATTCTCTCAGTTGAAGTTCCAATCTCAGGAAAAACCTTTGATCTGCAGGTTGCACAAACTTTGATTATCAGTCTCAAAGGAATGGATTCATCGAAAATCGGTGGTAGGAACAGTTTTGGATGGACGGTTTGGTAACGATAAGGAAACATGATGAAGGCTTGGTGGTAGGGTGAAAGAACTGATAGTTCTACAGTTGCAGCCTTGGACCCTTGCAATGTCGAGCTTCGACCACCACTTGCTGGATGAGGAACTCGCTTTATTTTGCAGTTTCATGGATGTCTTCATCATTCATTTTCTGCAGCTCTTTCTTTTGATCCGTTACTTTTGGATCTCTTTGGGCTTCATAAGAGGGGATTCAACTATCATTATTCCAGAGAGCTTCTTTTGATCAAAATTGATTTGACTCATCTGTTGCTTAAGTTTTGTCCTTTCCTCCTCAGCTTCTTTGCTTAATTTCTCTTTATTTATTCTGCCTCCTTCGCCTACTTCTTAAATTTTCATTTGGCTGATCATCCATTGTAGGTGGCAGTTGGTCTTTGCAAGACACTTGCAATGATCTATCAACTGCTTCGGTAAGACTATAATAAATTGGAGATTTCTCAGAATAACCATGAAATGATGATAAACAAATAGATGGAATGAAGGGTGGTGGCGACAACGGTAGATGGTGTGGACGATAGACATGAGAATGGGCGCAGAAGTATGGCAAGAGGTTGGTTGAAGAAGGAGACTGATTTTTCAATGCTTGTGTTTTTCTTTTCTGAAGGATCTTCGTCATGACTGGAATACTTCTTCTAATTGAGTCTGTTTGGATTATCCATATGTCTTCTTTAGCCTTGTCTTTTCATATTTGACTTGTGACCTTGGCTGTCAATCTTGCTGATGTTGTTATGGCAGCGTAACTGCTCCAGTGGATCCAAGCAGATCCACTCTCTCCCCCCCCCCAAAAAAATCTGTTGGTGGGGATGTTGTTGTTGGTAACTGTTCATCCTCGTAGTTGAAACTCGTTGAACATGCGACTGGACTAAAAATTGAACAAATTTTGACTAAATTTGTTTCGATCTTGCTGTAGTTGACTCAAAAAATAATATGGCAATGAGATGCAGGAATCAGCTCTAATTTGACATGGATTTCTCATATGTCTCAAAAATCCTAAATTGTTTTACAAGGGAATCTGAAGATGGATAGATGAATGAAAATGTGTTCTGGAGATGCTCTACAGAAGACTCTCGTGCAATAGCTATTTCTCATGCAAAAATCAATCACACACTAGGAATGAAGAAAAACAAGAAAATATACAAGTGAGAACCTATAGTGTGCTCGTCGAACAAAACTTACATTTATCAACATTGATGATGTACCCTGATAGTTGCAATATTTCAGTTGTTTTGTAGAGTAATGTGACTTACTCTAACATGCTTTTTTCAAAACAAGGCTGGGTGGGTGACACTAAAATCTACCATCATGGATAGCAGATGTTGTAAGATATAGTTTGAGATGCAGGTATGGTTGAGGTACTATGTCTTGAGGACCTCTCTGAGTAAGAGATTCAGAATCGAATTTCTATTTGGATTTCCGAATCCTAGATTGATTGTGTATTGACACACTGAAAATCTTATCAACATGTGAAAAGACAAATAGATTTGAGGTTGTAGAAGGGGAGAAAAACTGTCAATTCCCTTTGGAGGTTGCTCTTGGTTGGACATTGTAGCGGATGACGGAATATCGGTTTCACTTTCTTTCGACAAGGACTCATTTCATATTGTATTTTTTTATTATGGAGCTGGTGTATTGTGTGGTATTGTAGAAGTTTGCTAGAAACTTTTCGAGTGGGCAGCAGGCTGAGCGGTTGGGTGCTATGGTGCTCATGCGGTTGTCGTGAGGATCCTATCGGGATTCATAACTGATGTGATGGACAGGTAGGATCGTAGTTGATTGTTTCGGACAGTCTTTGAAATTGTGTTTTCTGATACAGTCAAGACACTCAGCATGTTACTTGGTCTTGACTGGACAATCAACCATGAAGTGGCCAGTTTCACCACAGATGAAACATCTGGTGTGCAATGGCCCTTGTATAACAGCATAGCCATCTTGTATGGTTAGTGGGTCTGGACTTTCTGGTGGATATTCGGGATAAATCAAGGAATGTCGAGAATGTGATGGTTGTGCTTGATATTGTTGGACTATATGTGCTTGGATAGGCGGATATGAAGGACAAGCATCAACAGGATGCGTAGCCCGGTAGTGTGGGCACCATATTGTTTTTCGTCTATAAGGTACTTGTGCAGGGTTTGACTGACCAGGCATACTGCTTTGGATAGACTTTAGGGTAGCTTGAAATTCATTGGTGAGTCTCTCCATCTGTAGTTGGTGTTGCTTATTAAACAACTCCAACTGGGATCTTCAAAGCTGATCTCGAGTGTCCTCAATCAGCTTCGACTCATGGACAGGAGCACGTGGTGCTCGTCTTTCCCTTGATTCGTCAACATCTGATCCCTCATCTTCTTCTTTGATGGCGTCAAACATAGCTAATTTGAGACTCATATATGCATCATTGGATTTAAGCTCGCATCTAATCCATCTTGGAAGGCCGACTAAAAACTAGATGATGAGCATCTGTTCGGAGGGCTGTTCTTGGACTTGACTTTTGAGGCATTTGAAACACTCGATATAGTCATGTACGCGTTCATCTTTTGTCATTTTGACGTTACTCAATTTGACAAAAGGGCTCTCGACCAAGCGAAAGGGCTTAAAATACTTGATAAAGGACTCTTTCAAAATTGACCAATCTATCTTTTTGTCACGATCAAGGTTGAAAAACCAATCACGTGCTTTGGCGGTCATAGTCATAAAAAATAGCTGGACCATAGCATCGGGAGATGTTTCGCCATACAATCACATGCATTCTCAAAGATTTGCAAAAATCTTTGAAGGTCCGAACTACCGTCAAACTTTGGTAGATCTAGCTTGGGTGTACGTCTCTCAAGATGAGCTCCGTGGGTAGCAAAAACTCCATTAGGGTTGGTTCTGACCTGTGAGGGCTCAGCACCAGAAAAATGGGGTCATGCGCGTGAAGACTCGGCTCTATCAGGCTCTTGTCTCTCGAATGGGTTTGTGGATGGCTCTTGGAGTTCGGCCCGCATTCGGTAGAACCTATGGCGTCTGATTTGTTCAGCTACAGGGGACCTGACCTCGTATGAATAATTGTCTGGAATTTCAAGGTCTCTTTGTTGGTCCATTGAGTACTGGTATGAGTTTTTTTTATTGTTTTGGATTTTTCGAGGTGTTGGTGTTTTTGGAATTCTTTTTTTTTTTTCGGTCCTACGGTTTACGGTCTACGGTTTGGTGTGGGTGCTACGGATCATTGTGGGTGACAAGTGAAGGGTGGAGGCATTGTGATTGCGATGCCTACGGTTGTATGCAGTGTTTATCGGTGCGGCGATTGAGTGTGGTGTCAGCGGTCGATTGCGGTGTGTTGCGATATGTGGCGTTGATTACGGTGGAGACGGGTGAGTGCGATAGATGCGGTGGAATGTGGTTTAATGTAGTTCAAAGACTGATGGTTTAGTGTGGACTATTGAGATTAGTTGCTGTCTGTTGGGATGTTGCGGGGCAATGCAGAGGTAGGGTGATTGCGAATGGAATGGGGATGAAGGGTGATGACGATGGACGGGGAGCGGTTGTGGCGCTTGCTACAGCTCAAGGTGGTTGTTACAACTGGATGCGGTCGTTACGACCCAATGCATATGCAGGCTCGTGTAGTTGTTCTCATGTATTTGCAATAGCGTTGTAGATAGATAGATAGATTGTCAGAGAAATCGTCAATGCAAGTTGTGTATTTGAGGTACGTCGTGCTCGTCAATCCGGATCGTCATTGGAATGGTATCTCGTCTAGCGTGGATCTGGGCCGGTTGAAGCAGGCCATCGATTGAGATTGGGCTGAATGGCCGGCGGTTGAGATCTAATACAGGTCGGCGGTTGAGGTCTAACGCAGGGCCGTCGGTTGAGATTTGACTGAATGGACGTCGATTGAGATCTGACTGATGACGTCGGTTGAGATCGAACACAGGGCCAGCGGTTGAGATTTGACTGATGGTGTCGGTTCAGCTCGAACGCAGGGCCATCGGTCAAAATTGGAATGAGGTCGTCGGCTGATATTTTACTAAGGCTGTTGATTGAGATCTAATTGAGTGCGTCGATCGAGATTCAGACAACTCGTCGGTTGAGATCTGAACAATTGGCTTCGATTGAGATTTTACAATTGGCTTCGGTTGAGATTTTACTGAGGCCGTTAGTTGAGATCTAACTGAGTGCGTCGGTCAAGATTCAGGCAAGTCATCGGTCGAGATCTAAACGATTGGCTTCAGTTGAGATTTCATGGGGTACCGTCGGTTGATATTTGATTGAGGGCCGTCGGTTGAGATCTGATTGATGGCGTTGGTTGAGATCGAATGCAGGGCCGTCGGTTGAGATCTGACTGATGGGCATCGGTCGAGATCTTATTGAGGCCGTTGGTTGAGATCTAATTGAGTGCGTCGGTCGAGATTCAGACAACTCGTCGGTCGAGATCTGAACGATTGGCTTCAATTGAGATTTCACGCAGGGCACCGTTGATTGAGATTTTACTAAGGTCGTCGGTTGAGATCTGACTGATAACGTCGGTTGAGATCTGACACAGGAGGCGTCGGTCGAGATCTGACTGATGGCATCGGTTGAGATCTAACTGATGGCGTCGGTTAAGATTTCAGCATTGGAATCCGGTTGAAATTTGATAATGTGTGTCGCTTGAGATTGGAGCGACTTCCGTCGGTTGAGATTTGATGGAGTACCGTCGATTGAGATTTGAGTGAAAACCGTCGGTCAAGATTTCAATAGATTACCATCGGTCGAGATGTAACGGATGACCATTGGTTGAGATTTGAAAGAGTGTGTGTCGGTTGAGATGCAATAGAATGTGTCAGTTGAGATTGGACACGAGCTCTCTAGTTGAGATGTGATCGTGAGGGGACGGGCGGAGCATGGACAAGGTTGTGGGTTTCTAATGTAGAAGGTGTTGGAGTTCAATGGGCAACGGTGCCAAATGTTTACAGATCTAGAGGATCCGTTTACTATGGTTCTTTAACTTCTTGCTTACAGCTTCTACGACTTGGTAATATGCCTGTTACCAAGCTTCATGGCATTCATTAGGCATCTTCTTGATCTTACAATGCCAAACCAGGCAGAAGGGACAGATTCTCGATGTAGTAGTATATTTTTGTCCTACCTGTCAGAGGACTACTCAGGGTCGTCTCTCTTGAACGCACTTACATTCTAAAAGAGATGCAAGCCAAGAACGCTCATTCACAGATTAGAGTGCAACCCATATGAACATTTACAAGATTCTACAACTATCTACTCCTAAAAACAAACTGAATCAGATCCTAAGCATTACTAAACTGAGCTACACTTGCATAAATTGACAAAACAAGAAACAAGAACTAATCTACAGCATTTTAGGAGTCCAAAAATCAATAAACCAACCAGCCTTTTGATTCTTGAACACCCCAAGAACATCAAGAACTGGAATGTCAGAGAATATGCAAGATTTACACCACAGATCCAGCCTATTTAGTTTACCAGAATGCTGATTTCTACATTAATCCACAAACAAGAAAAGAAGCTAATCCACTCTACGAAAGCAGCAAATCTAATCCACTCTACAGTCCACAACCACACACAAAAGGAGGGAAGGGCAAGATTATAAATGCATCACTCAAGAAACAAACATGATCAAGGAGCTCAATGGATGCACCAAACTCGTGAAGGCTCTTCTCATTTCAGCATGGAGTTGATACAATTCAAAAAAGCTCCTCTTCACAAAGAGGGAGTCTCTTAAATAAGCAAGAGAGCTCCTTAGGTGGAATCCTAGTGGAATTTCCACATTTCACAAATTACAAGTGGAATAATGCTCTCCACTAGAGGTCACCATGAAAAGGTGGCTCACTCTACTTTCTTTAAGAGGGGTCTACTTGCATTTATTACATTTGCTTAGAAATACTAGTTCCTACATGGTCATTCCATCATCTGGGATTCACCACAAGGCTTACACAGTTCTTGCTTGCCATTCCTAACTAGCATTTCTCGGCTCTCAGTCTTCGTTGGTCTCGTCTTCTCAGAGACCTCCTCGGTCTAAGGTGAGAGGTGCTCTTGAGTTGCTTTGTCTGAGTATATTGGGGATTCGTCAAAATCAGCCAGCAATTGTTGAGTCTATAGTTTCAAAACAAAGGACATGCTTTTATTAAATATTTGTCTTATCTGCCGATATATCATCAATATACCAAAAGCCTTAAACACTTCTGTTTTTTTTTTCGCCACCTCTTTTCCATCACTCTTGCTTTCTGATTTCACGAACTTTTATGATCAAGGTCTCTTCCACCATCGCTAGTTTACTATTACTATCGTCATGGCATTGTGTTCGAAACGCATCCAAAACCAGTCTTACTGGTTTTGCAGCCATTAGCCATACAAGCACGGATTGAAGGAATCCTTCAGTTTGATCCATGAGCTAATTTGAAATTTGAAGAAAACAGAGGAGGGACATATTTCAACCATTGTCCGAAATCAAGAGATTATTATTATAGAAGGATTTTATTGTCGTGTCTTAGGTTTGTCTATGGATGACAGTATGCCTGTTACTAAGCCTGACTTTATTACTGAGAGTGGAGCTTTTTGGGAGGAAGCTTATCTAGAGAAAAAGGAATATAAGCTTATCTGAGACCCAAATCTCAAGAGCTTCATGCAATTCGCTCTTGCTTCCATATTTTTACCGGAGCAAGAGTACACCATTTCCAATACAAATATGGGATACCTGCTGAGAGCCTTGAACGGAGAAGCCGAGAAGCTGAGGAAGAGGAAGGAACATAGATTGTTGATGAGCAAGGGCAGATTCAAGAAGATATTCAACAAGAGCCAGCAAAAGAAGATGACCAAATTCCTGATATTCAGCAGGAAAGTAAAAATGATACTGAGGCACCAGTCTTTGATGAAGAATTGTACTTGAATATTTTTAGTGTGTTGCTGTCAGACACACATGCAGCCACTCAACATTTTGTCAGTCTAGAGAAAGTCTCGAGGAAGCTCGGAGCAAAATATGATTCCATTCGAACAGACCTAACCCAAAGGAATGAAGAGCTGGAAGATGTCAAGGCTGAGCTGAAGTTAAAAAGCAAAGAGCTTGAAGTAGCTCAAGTGGAGCTGATCAAGAAAGATACATCTCTGGAAGAAGTGAAAGGTAGGTAGGATGCTACGTTGGAGGCACTTGAAGCAATTCAGGAGTAGTCTAATGCTTTTAAAAATGAAAATATATTTCTCAAGCAGCAGATCCAAACCTTGCAAGTTTCTTTGCAGGAGAAAAGACATGTACGAGCCACTTTGCGAAGTAGTAACAAGGAGCTGAACGACAAACTCAACGACGCAATTGCCGAGGAGGAGAGTGTCAAAGGCAGCTCCAGGACTCTGTTGCCCAGCTACAGAATTTTGCAGGCATGCTTAGGAAAGGCAACCGGATTTATAAGAAACAGGCCAAAGAGGCCATTATGCGGCGAATAAGTGTCGAAGTAACATTGGGAGCCTGTGTATCTCATGGGAGATACATGATCGACCCAACAGCTTGGAAGGTCATGCAAGAAAGAATTATCCAGACCTTCCAACTGCAATACTTGCAACTCCAAATGGCTGCATACGAGAAATTGAAGGAAGAACTGGAAGAGGCTAAGTTTCAATCAAGCCAAATCCAGAATTTTGAAGACGAAGAACATATCTAGCACCAGGACCAGTCTACACAAATGGATGAGCCTAGCAAAGATACGTTAAAGAAGGCCATCCAGACAGATATTGTTTTTAAGCAAATCCGGAAAGATCAATGGGTACAAACTAACCCTGAGGATGTTGTGAAGCCGAAATCATCCAGTGACAAGGCTGCTACAGACCAACCAACAACTCTAGCCATCATTCCGTATTCAAAGCAAAGAACCTTCGACTTATGATGAAGTAAAGGATGATGACATCTGGGTCAAGGCCATGGGAGAGGAGATGGAGTCAATTGCTAAGCATAGCACATGGGACTTAGTAGAACCACCAGTTGGCAAGAAACCCATTGGTTGCAAATGGGTATACAGGACTAAGTATCATGCAGATGGAAGTATAGCAAAGCACAAAGCAAGATTGGTGTACAATTGCTCTTTCCACCACAGAAGCAGAGTATAAGGCAATGTGTAGTGCAGCACAGGAAGCTATATGGTTGAGACAAACCGTGGAAGAATTTGGCATGAAGCAGAAAAATCCCATGACTTTACATAGCGACAGTCAGAGTGGCATTCAGCTAGCAAAGAATCCATTGTTCCATGCGAGAACTAAACACATTGAGATTTAGTATCGCTTTATACATGAGAGGCTGCTGAGTCGTAAAATTCATGTTGTTCATTGTAGCACAGAAGAACAACTAGCTGATATTTTCGCTAAGCCGCTTACTGGAGAAAAGTTTGATAAGTTTAGATCAAAGCTTTTTGTACTTAAAGTCTGTTGACTTTAAAGCTATGTATATGACTGTATAAAAAGTAGAATCTGCTTTAAGGGAGAGAGTTAGAATTAAAGCAGAATCACTATGTTACTGTACTGTGGGTGCTATCAGTGGATAAGGATCAGTTGGTCTCACCACGAGGCAAGTCGCTGGGACACGCGTCCCGTCAATGACAACCTGGGTCATGCATGGGTTGCCTGAGTGAACAACTATATGTACGGTGTAATTTCATTTTGAGAGATACAGTTGCTATGTGAGTTTGCTGTGGAGAGTGTTTTTTGTCTGTGTTACTGTGTAGCATGATCTGTGTTCCTGTGCAAAGCAAATTCTAAGTGTAATGGTATGAGGAGGCACAGCCACTATTCAAGAAGCTGGATTTCGCAATCCCTCCGACTCACGGCTTCTAGAGTCATTTCTTCATGATAGCGGCCTACAATGAATATAACCTCACTCTGAAAGAGTTTTCATTCAAAATTTCAAAGAGAGGTAACACCACGTTCATTGTGCCCCTAGCGACCAAAGATCTGTTGGACTTTGGATTTCCAAAGGGACCGATCAAGATTACCAAGATGCTGAAGGAGAGAGTTCCCAACATATCCAATTTTTGGACACATCATTAGATAAGTATAAGAACAAGAATGGATATTTGCTAGAAGCCATCAAAAACAAGGAGTTGGCTATAGCCTGCGCATATCTGACTAAGTACACCCACAAGCATAGGTCAAAAGTGAAATGCATCCCATGCTGGTTTTCTCGCTGTTAGCCGAATCTCTTGTGCCCAGGTTATCACTCTACAACTGGGCCAGTGCGATAGTAAACTTTTTGCATGAAGAAATTAGTAAAAAACAGACCTTCACCACTTTCGGGTACTTACTCTTCAACATTGCACAAGCCATGACCTGAAGGCAGTTTTGTCACCAAATAGCTTAGAAAGTTGCAGGTGACAACTGGGGCTGATGTAGCTATTCAGGAAGGGGAACACATTGAAACCTCTACACTAGTCACCAAATCTACGAAGAAGATTACGTCTCAAAAGAAAGATAACAAGCGCGATCAAGCAACAACAACCAGAGCAGAGGCTACAGAGAAAGAGAAGAAGCTTTTCAAGCGAAGGAGGAGTCTACACACCAAGACTCCAGATCGATCCATCTCAGATATAGAGAGCAATAAGTCTCAGATGCCAACAATGCAGTCATGAGCAAAGAAAGCCAAGATGTTGGTCATAGGTCAAGAGTAGAAGGATCCAGCGAGCTCAAGCAGCACACAATATACTCAAGCTCTACCAAATCTCATTCACAAGCCACGAATTTCTATATCCAGAGTGTCATAGCAGATGATGCAGCCACAATCGACAACCGAGTAATGGACTCAGCAGCTAAAGTAGAGCACCAAGTAAAACAAGGCAAGTAAAGATAACAGTAGAAGAAGAGCACACAACAGTAGCATTAACCGAAGGAAAGGTACCTGAGATAAGTCCTACAATACATAAACCGCAACAAGGACACAGGCTTCAACTGGAAGCTAAAAGGCAAGAAAAAAAATTAAAATGGTTTGAAGAAATGAAAATGCGGATATAGAAATTGAGTGTATACACAAGTGCATCACTGGATCGACAACTGCATGTGCATGAAAGAGAAAAAAAACTTCTAAAGATGAAAATGATCCCAACAATGAGTCTGATTGAGAAAAGAGACAATGATGAAGTGGATGAGTGAAGCGATGAAAATGAGACAGATCAGCAAAGTGACGACGGAAGACAAGTCCCAGATCCAGACAGATGAGCGTATACACAAGAGCATCAGTGGACCAACAACCGCATGTGCATGAAAGAGAAAAAAAACTTTTAAAGATGAAGATGATCCCAGCAATGAGTCTGATGAGAAAAGTGACAACGACGAAGTGGATGAGCAAAGTGATGACAATGAGATAGATGAGCTAAGTGATGACGAAAGACAAGTCCCAGATCTAGATACAATTGCAGGCAACAAAAGTCCAATTTAAGATTCTAATCAAGTTTGCAACAACAGATGCTGAAAATTTGGATTCAGACAAAAGTCAAAATTCAGATCTGATGTGAAGATAATTGAACATCCTTTTGAGATTCACTTCAACCATCAAAGTCCGGAACTTGACCTACATCAATGCCTTAATTTGGTTATGAATAAGCAACTAGCCAAAAGCATTGTTTGGTGGTACAAAAAAAAGAACCCATTTTTTATTGTACCTTTTGGTAGTACATTTCACTTTTTGGGGATTTTGTTACTCATGATTGTTTTGAGTCCACATAAAAAATAACATAACTTTTAGCGGTAAGTCGAATTTCAGTGGAGTTTGGTGAATTAGAAAGCGCTTGACGAGCACTTTTCAATGATATGTTACATGATATACTTCTGAGCTACGGTTAAAAAGTTATGGCAACTCAAAAGTATGGGGATTTTATTAATCATAATTTTTTTAAGTCCACGTTAAAACTGACATAACGTTTAGTGGTAAGTCCAATTTAAGCGGAGGTTAGTGCATTAGAAAGAGCTCGACAAATGCTTTTCAATGATATGTTAGATGACATACTTTGGAGGTACGGTTAAAACGTTATGGCAAGTCAAATGTATTAGTTAGAAATAGTGTCTAATAATACAAAAGTGCATTTCTACCCATAAAAAGGTAGTGTTCTTGAAAGTCCATGTTGTACCACCAAACCATGTTTTTAGCCAACTATGGATCGTCAAATTGAGAATATTGTTATGCTCAAAGAAAGTCGATCAAGGCATTCACCAAACTTTCAGAATGAGGACTATATGGCACCGATATTCCATGGTTCGGAATTGAGTGGCTATTATTAGGATTCGAACCATTTCAAATTGATTTGGGATCTTTTGAGAATATTTTTATTTTTGACAACAATTTAATGGAGTCTGAGGTAAGCAACAAAGATATTGTCCGCAATGAAAAGATTTCGTTATTCCATGGAAATCCAACTCATACCAATACTTTGGATTATTGTTCAATGCCTCATGGATCCACTAGTCACGAGCTTCAAGTGACTTCCATTCTCTAATTCATGTGCTTATCCAAAATGTATGGACGTGGATAATCATTGGGAATGTTCTCTCAGTCAACCAACACTATTCAAAATTGACTTTAAAATATGCCAGCAGTTTGTATCAGTTTCTTTGGAGAAGTTTGCAATGCTCAATGGATGCTAACTTGGTAAATCTTCTATTGAGTAATATCAAAAATGATTGTTCAATCATTATTTGGAACAATTGAAACATCAAATCCTTGTTTCAACTTTGGAATGTATTTTCACTATTTGGGATTGATTCTTCAACAATTTATATGGGCAACTACAAATTTTATATTTCGAAACGAGAGTCAATTTTGAGGTCAATCAGGCCAATTATTCACAACCACCTATGAATGAGGTATTGACCAAATTTGAAGAAATATATTTTGGTCAACAGTATGCCCGAAGATATGCTTCATCGTATGACAGAGGGTCAATATTCATGCCAACTACTTCGTATGGAACATTAATATACAAATAGCAATTCATGACTACCATTGTTTATGACAAAATTGTAATTTTCTTCATCAAATTGGTCTAACAACATGGATTGGCAGTTAAAACAGAAGATCCAAAAGTAAGACAAAACCAAGAATCCAAGGGAATTGGATAAGCATCCGAGTTGGTACGATGTCCAGGAAACAGACAAAAAGAGGATATTGCAGTGATACACTTTGTCCATTCCATACAAATTGGTTGCCAACAAGCATTATGGTGCTTCATCAGCCTCTTCTTCGACCATCATTTTTCCTTCATGGGAACAAGAATTACAGTCTTAAGCTAGCAAAATGGATTCAATTCGACATCTTTGGATTTGTAACGAGGCATTTTTTTTTTTGGATGACACATGCTTAATCATGACTACTTAACCAAGGCAATCAAGCTGATTAGACAAGCGTCTTCATTTATTAGGACAAAATGTTTTAGTAGGAGAAGTGTCATATACTTTTAGTATATCCAATGTAAGCTTTGTAGGCCCAAAGAGAGCTATTAGCCTTAAGAACAAGGCGGTTCCCTCTTTGGGCCCTCCAAAGTAACTAATAAAGATATTAGGCCAATAAGGACCCAATGTAGTTTAAATAACACTTAACAAGGGCTAACTATCCCTCAAGATAGTTTTGTTTAGTTAAGTAAGATCATTTTCTATAACTAAGCACGGGACATCAATTTGTGGATCTTTTGGCTCATTTGCAAGTGAGAGCTTTTTGCTTTCTCCTTGTGAATGTGAGCTATGGGGGTCCTCATTGCTAGGTCTCATGTGCCTTATCTACATGAATCCATCTTCATTTTTTCATTGATTTGTACTCTTCCTTTCAATTCTATTGAGATTCTATGGAGATCCTTGTGTTTCTAGCTTCCTGGCTAAAAGCATGGTTTGGTGGTACAAAAAAGAACCCATTTTTCATTGTACCTTTTGGTAGTACATTTCACTTTTGGGAGGGAGCTTGATAGATGCTACCCACGAGTTAATGCAATGAAGGCATCTCTAGTAATGATGGACCTACCCTCTTGGAGTATTGGGCAGTACGTGGTGGGCCTACACTCTCTCAAAAAAACCTTTTCTGAGTGCATTTCTACTCAAAAAAGGTTGTGTCCTTGATAGTCCATGTTGTACCACCAAATCATGCTTTTAGCCTTCTATGGATATGTTATCTTGATTGTCTTGTACTTTTCTTGCTCTTAGCTTTACTTTCATTGTAATTGCTATTAGTTTAGATTTGGCACATAACAGGGACAGAGAATGGCCATTCAAAAAAAATTGATGGATATAAATCTACAAAACCAACAAAAATATTGAGAGAAAAATTTAATATGAAAAAAATATTAATACTAAAGACATTTAATTTGAATATGTACATAGTAATCATATACTTACAATTGCATTTTCTTCTATCATCTAGATTCAAATCTTGGATGTTGAGCTCTTTGTGAAGATAAACATGTTGAACTTAAACTTTCGTGATAGATTGACCAGCAGTTGATACTTTGAAATCCATTATCCTTCCTTTCCAAGAGCTTTTTCATATGTTATTTGATCTTTTTCTTTTCCAGAAAGAGACTTTTGAAGAAGGTTGTATAAAAATCCACTGATATTTACGATATATTCTTGGTATCCATTGAACTTCTATATTTTTTTCATTGCAAATATTGATAGCATCAATGGTTTTCTTGGTCTCCGATTATGTGTCACCATTAGTCCAAAATATCTCTATGGAAGCTAATTACAAATGAGAACAAAGAGAATGAGAGTTATACCTAAGAATGTCAAAAGTTCATAACTTACATAGATTCGTTAACTACAATTCATGAACATTGAATCCAAATTAACCTCGAGTTTACAAATACGGGCAGCAAGGAGTATTTGGAAAATAACGGTGGTCCAATCACAATTGTATGTTCTGCCCGGTGGGATTTTTAAAAAATCTCCAAATTTTGGCTGAGAATGTCAAATATTTTTATTTCGTCAAGTATTGTTAGAGTTCGTCACAGATGGACGCAATTTATTGGGCCACTTGGATGTTCAAAACGTGCGAAGTAAAAAAAAATCATCTTTACAAAGGGCCCATTTTGAGTTCTAATATCACCTAATGATTTTTCTTAGAAATTTTTGTAGATCTTTTCTATTAGATGGTGATCAGAGGATAGATCGAGGATCAAAATCAAAATGAAATCGAAATCAGATCGGGATCAAACAAAAGATCAGATGGAAAGAAAATAAATGTTTATAAAAATTAAAAGTCAGTCAAGAAAAATCAGAAGGGATAGATGGATTCTGATGATCAATCACTCAGATCTATTTTAATTTTTTTTTAAATTTATCTGATGACAAGTAGTAGACAATGACAAGTAATAGATGAGTAATAGCTTATTATTCGTCGAGCTGCCTATGTACTATGAATGATGATCAGAACACATTGTGAATAGGACGAGTAAAATAAATCAAAATGACATTTCAGTACTCGTCGGTGTAGTATATTGTAGATCAAGTATTGTACTTGTTACTATACTGATGACAAGTAATGTTACTGAAAAAATTACAAAAATGGTAGTCGGCAAGTAATAGATGACCGAAAATTTGAATTGACGAGTTATAGTAATAGCTTATTACTCGTTGAGCTGCAGAATGCTAGATCTGAGGTCTCTGAGCACACTGTACTGATGACGAGTAATAAGACTCACAAAAAATGAAAAAAATCCACTTGGCGAGTAATAGAATATGGCGAGTAATATTCTTATCACTCGTCGAGTTGTCTTATGAGAGATCTGATAATGTAGAGAGCTCAATAAAGAGGATGAGTAAAAATATTGTGAAAATCTTGAGATTTTGCAATTGGCGAGTAATAGACATTACTCATTGAGCTGACTGATGATGCATCTATGTTTGCGCTGTTTTGTGGAAAAGTGACGAGTAATAAAAAATAACAGAAAAATAGAAAAACATTGTAGGGTGAGTAATAAACCTATCAAAAAAAGAGAAAATAACAAAAAAATACAAACAAAAAATTCATTTCTAGATCTGTCAAACACCATCTCTCCGGCAACGACACCAAAATTTTTTTTAAGCTTTTTCTATTTCTCCCTAATCGGTCATATCTAGAGGGCCAAGAAGAGATTTTGGATCTCCAACTGGGTGAGTAGTCATGTAGCGTGAGATATAGAGGTGGAATGGCTTAGATCTTGGGGTGAGATTCTTCATCCTATTCTCTTCTTTTTGGGTTTTCTTGGTTTCTTCTTCTCTCTTTTTGGTTCTTGGTTGCTTTTGGTTTATCTAGGCATCCTTGGCTCTAAATTTTCTCCTCGAGAGGTTGATCTTCTCAAGGGAGGTAAACAATGAAAGGGATCTTAATTATTACTCCAATATATATTTCTAACACCTACTTTGCTTGTGTGTGAATTTTATGGATTAGTTTTAGAAACTAATGGATGAATACAAGTGCTAAATTTGTGGTTGTGATAGCATGATTTACAAAAACAATACAAGCATTCATCATCCACAAGAATCACACACAAAGAAATAATCAAGCAAGAGATAGGAAGGAGAAGATGTTTTTTTTTCTCTCTCAACTCTATTCTTCTCAAATGAAAAGTGTTTACAAAATGTGTCACATGCCTTTTTATAGACATTCCTATGGTTAGGGTTTTGGTTCACGCAAAACTATGTGCCTTAAGAAATTGACTTTACAAAAAAGTTTAAACCAAATTACATATTAGCTACTTGCGTCTCTGGGCTTTTCTAAGTAAAAATTTCATGATCATCAAAAATTCAACTTGGATATAAACTATCCGAAGAGAGAGATATATATAAACTATCTTAAGAAACTTGAAAAAAATCTATCTAAAAAACATGAAAAAGAGTTTGATAAAAAATTTTTACCATATTTTAAGAGCAAGAAAATTTGAAACAAGTTGCAATTCAATTTGAGATAAAAAAGCCTAAAAATTTCAAAAAACAATGCAAATAAGCATTGAAGGAGGGTATTTATGTTTTGTTTTCATAGTTGAATTCCATAAATGCTTATGGGACAAATGCTATGCCACGTGTCAAGAAGACATAAGAATTCCATAATAAAGGTTAATTGAGAATGAAAAGTATTTTATGGGGGTCCATTTTAGTAAAATGAAAATTCATGCCCTTGCAAAACCAACTAGTTGAAGAGTCTGTATATAACTTGAAAAGCGTTGATGTTGCACCAAATGCTTATGGGATTATTTGGTACTTCAATTGTACTCTCCTTTTTCCTCACCCCTTTCATAAACTTGATAATACAAACGTAGGGAAAAACCTGAAAATAAAGAAAAACAAATCAAAAAGCTATGGAAAGCTAACATAGGTAGCTAAAATAGTGCAAAAAACCTATAACAATCAAAATAGTATAAGAAAAAATCAGAATAGTGTAAAAAATCCCAAAAAAAATCAAAACACTAATTTTATGTAAAAAAATTTCAAAAAAAAATCAAAAATAAGCTTGAAAAGATGAAAAAATCTAGAAACATCAAAATAGTGTAAAAAATACCGAAAGAAATTTATGTAAAATATCCCAAAAAAACCAAAAATAAGTTTGAAAAAATGAAAAAATCTAAAAACTCAAAATAGTGAAAAAAAAATCTCAAAAAAGTCAAAAAATAAATTTTATCTAAAAAATGGAAAAACAATAAAACAACAACAAAAAAAAAAACTCTAAAAACAATATAAAACTGTAAAAAAATTTATAAAAAAATAATGAAAACAAGATGAGTACTTTTAAACAATCGTAAATAATAATAAAAAACCTTAAAAAATATAAAAAAAGAGGAGTATTATTAAAAATGGGACATAAAATTTAAGATATATATATATATATATATATATATATATATATATATATATATATATATATATATTGCAACAGAGGTGTTAAAAATTATTATAACGACGAAAAAAAAAAAACAAAACCTGCAAAAAAGTCGAGGGCTAGGGGCTAAGAGCTATGGGCCAAGGGCTAGGGTTAAGGGCCAAAAGGCTAAGGCTAAGAGTTAAGGGAAGATGGTCCAGTTATTTTATTTTCTCGGAAAGAAGTGCTTGCATTTGGAAATGTCTTAATTGCTGAATCGAATGGAACATGTTTTTTCAGAGAAGTTGGTACAGATAAAAGTGTGGTCCTAATTTCAAAGGTCCTTTGCCATACCCTCACGATGATTTTGATCACCTAGAAGACAATTACAACTATATTTCTGTCGATGTCATTGCAAAAAAAATCTTGTGGGATAATGCAGATATTGTCTGCATGAATGAACTCGTTCTTGCTAGATGTCCATTATACAACATTGATGACGTTGTTGATTGTATGGATTTTGAAGGGAAGGGGTAGTAGTTTTCATTGTTAAATTCAAAGGCTACTATCCCAGTGAAAAAAACTTGCTTGTTATCATGAAGTTGACTTTGATTACAACAGAAGAAAATATTGCGAATGCCATGATAGATGATGGAGACTCTTTCTACATGCAATATCAAACAATGATTTGGTGTTTGCCAAAGCTGTCATTGCACTCTAAAAAGAGAAAACATGTATCATTTACTGAACCACTAAGTGAGTGCTTTACGTATTATTCTAAACATTCAAATAGGATCAAGAAAATGTCAGGCCATCATTGTGGTTCAAAAATGGGTAGCAACCAAACAACGTCGACAAGATCAGTAAATGTAGATTTGTTGACTACAATACAATAAGATCAAGTAACTATAACTCAGATATCTTGACAGGAATCAAAGATATATCTCATGATTGTAATATGTCAAGATCAAATAACTACAACTCAGATATCTTGACAGGAATCGAAGATATTTCTCATGATCGTAATATGTCAAGATCAGGTAACTATAACTCATATATCTTGACAAGAATCGAAGATATTTCTCATGATCTTATATTGCCATATCAGTATATAACTCAGACATCTTAATAGTTGTCGAGGATGTGGTTACTCATAATGTATCTACAATAGTATACAACTCGGACATTCTTAAAAGTGTGGAGGATGTTGGAGAGGCTATTGATAACAACAAAAATAAAAGATGTCATTCTGAAATCGACATTCAAACAAAGCATACAGCAAAACCGTCAATTTTGGCAAGTGCAAATGCATCCACCCGACATAATTCAGATTTTTCAAAATCCGACTTCGATAAACATGATTACACAAGCAACATATTACATGATGCTAATATGACATCTTGATCCTACAAGATCAAGATGGTTACAAGCAGATGAACCTTTTGAAGATCTACAAAGAGGCCTCAAGTATGTCCAACATCCTTTGGAACTCCTCGAAATTTCAAAAGAAAACGTGTGCTTGCTTATGTTGCACCAAAAAAAACAAAATATGTTTTATCATCATAAAATATAAGTGTTGGCAGAAATACACTCCCACTCTATATCCTGCCAATTGTCGAGTACAAAGCTGTAATTTTTACACACCCGTTAATCAAAATTTGGGAATAACCGAACACTCTATTCACTCACAAGCTTCTGCTTAAAATCAACAATTCCAAATTGATCTTTCACTCACTCAAACTCACACAACTGCAAGAACAAGTAATCCTAACACTCCTCACTTCAACCACATCTTCATAGAATATGGAACAATGCAAACATAATTCATGACTCATTCTAAGCATCTAGCTTTGTATCTCTGGCCTATCATCACAAGTGACTCAGATAAGTTAAGTGGCTGCATATGCAAAAATGTAGGGATGCATGTTTGACTACTGGAGAGAAGGTCTTAGTGTAATCAATACCGTACTTTTGAGAAAATCCCTTCGCTACAAGTCCGGCCTTGTATCTCGATACATTTTCATTCGGTCGATACTTCAATTTGTATACCCATTTGCATTGCACTATTTTTCACTTATCTGGTACTGGTTGCAGCATCCATATCTCATGGATTCAATCTCCTAGTATCGTAGCTTGCACCCATTTGTCCTTGTCTGGACTATCAATGGCTTCCTCGAAGGTTTGAGATTCGCCATTGAATCCACAGAATTCTTTAGATGTTGAAGCTGAGCTACCTGACACAAATCTAGCTGGCGCTCTTCATTCTCTTGTCGATTTTCTGGGAGATTGTTCGGGTACCGCAATGTCTTTGTCTTTGTTTCTTCGGCTAGGTGTAGAACCATTGCCGTTTATTGTTGTTCTAGCTGTAGGCATGCTTGTTGTTATGTCCATGTTCTGTACAAGGAAATCGGAATTATTATTGACATGGATAGCCGGTCACTCCAGTTGTATGTGGTTATTAGTTATGCTACGTCATTCCAGACGTGGTCGTATTAAATAATTAATAATCATATGAGGGACAGACCTATAATTGGACATAGGAGCACATGCATGGTGAAGACTACTTTAATGCAAGAATAGGAGATCAAATAGCTCTATTTAGGTTGCATGGAATCCTAAAGAAAATATTCTCTCTCTCTTGAGAAGAATAGGTCTAGTGGAAACTCGCCCATCCTCCTATTGTGAATTGTGATTCTTGAGCCAATTCTACCTCTCCTCTCTTGTGTTCTTCACTGTGGCTTGGGGGTGCATTGGTTAGGGTATTGACTAGCCTCTCCATATTGGTTGGGTGGTTCATGCTCCACAGTTGTCCTTTTGGTTTGCATGTGATTGGAATCTTGTAGATCTTCACTTGGTGGTTCTTACAGTGGAACCTGGCTCTGATACCACTATAAGAACCACCAAGTGAAGATCTACAGGATTCCAATCACATGCAAACCAAAAGGACACCTGTGGAGCATGAACCACCCAACTAATATGGAGAGGCTAGTCAATACCCTAACCAATCACCCCCAAGCCACAGTGAAGAACACAAGAGATGAGAGGAAGAACTAGCTCAAGAATCACAATTCACAATAGGAGGATGGGCGAGTTTTCACTAGACCTATTCTTCTCAAGAGAGAGAATATTCTCTTTAGGATCCCCATGCAACCTAAATTGAGCTATTGATCTCCTATTCTTGCATTAAAGCAGTCTTCACCATTCATGTGCTCCTATGTCCAATTATAGGTCTGGGCCCTCATATGATTATTAATTATTTAATATGACCACGTCTGAAATGATGTAGCATAACTAATAACCACATACAACTGGAGTGATCGGCTATCCACGTTAGGAATAATTTCGATTCCCTTGTACATGACATGGACATAACACTTGTGGTCCTTCTTTTGTCTAATTCATCGCTCAGCTGATGTGCAATCCGAACATTTTTGTTTGAGTGTTTGGGGTCAACTCCCTCTATTATGGTTTACAAATCATAATAATGCTTTCCTAAGACGTCATAGCTAACATAATCATCAATGGCTATTGTTCTGGTTTCATCGAACTTGACGTCTTTGACGATCTTCACTTGGTTGGTCTCCGGCATGTAGATCTTGTAATATGACGAATGGTTGTCATATTCGAGGAGGTATCCTTGTTCGACTTTATCATTGAGCTTTGTTTGAAGCTTGCTTGGGATGTGTGCATAAGCTGCACATCCAAAGATCTGAGCATGCGTCAGATTGGGCTTTCTGCCCCACATGATTCATGTGGTGTTGTGTGAGAAACACCAGATTTGTCGATCTTCTTCTGGATGTAGGTGACAGTTGCTATAATTCAGCCCATAGCACCCTTGGTGCTTTCGAATAGGCCATCATACATCTTGTGGCTTCCATGAGGGTCCTATTTTTCCTTTCAGCTACATCGTTGTATTATGGTGTATAGGATGTGGTCCTTCTATGAAGGATTTCATGAGTGCTTGTTGAGTGCTTCGGACTTGTTATGTATGAAGTAGACTATCGCGAACTTGCTATAGTTGTCGATGAAGGTGGCATAATACTTCGAGCCTCCTATTCTTGCGACTGAGAGCAAGTCTTGCTACAATGTGAGTACAAACAGAATGTCATCCAATCTTTGGTCCTTGTTGTTCGTGGTGAGTCATAGCGAATCAATGTCATTCACTTGATGTCTTGATCAGTCTCCAAGAACTATCTATCTAGATGGATCTGTACTTCGAAAGTCAACCATGATTCATTTGGATGTAACGAAGTGAGAAATTGCTCCTGAATCAAGAATGACCTCTTGTGTGTCAGATGTTGAGGTTGTGCACATTTTTGCACATAGGTAGGCTGTCACATTACCATTGTTCGCGTTGTCCTTTCTTCACCCATATTGGAGCTTTGGGGTTCTTCCGTGTAGGATGAACTGTTGTGGTTTTCCCATTTGCCTTGAGGCTGTTTGTTCCTCGGATTCTAGTAGCATTCCATAGCTGCATCACCTTTCTTGTGACAATGGATGCATTCAATCTTTGGGTTCAGCCAACATGCCTCGATTGTGTGTCCTCCCTCTGTCTGCTGATATCGATCATATTTTCGATCTTACTCCCTCTAAGGTCTGAAGGGTCTCTTCGGCTTGTCCTTATTGCTGTAGAGAGCCTCATTAGAGGTGTCCTTGTGATCAAGGTGCTCACGGGCCTTGACTTATTCTCAAATCTCAAATATCACTGTTTTGAAAGTCTTATGTGGATCTTTGGCTAGCAATGTTCGAGTAGTCTGGAAGGATTTTGGTAAGGCTCATAGCAAGTAGGTGAGCTTCTTCTCTGCTGAGACTGCATCGTCTATTCCAGCGTTGTGTAACTAATCGAATAGATCCTTCATCCGTCTGATAAAGGATGTGAGGTCTTTGCCATCCCATCGCAGGTCTTTGAGAAGCATTATCTTGCTTTGCAACTTTGTATGGAATCTAGTAAGCAATGTATCTCGCATCTCTTTTGCATAAGACAGTGTCGTGAGGTCAAGCAGTAGAGAGTCTTCAATGGAGGATGAAAGAACGCCTACTGCCTTGTCATTTCTTTCCTTTCACTCTCTCAGATCTTGGCCTAGTGTAGCAAACATCTTCTCTGTTCCATCGATCCAAGGCCATAAGCCTTCTCCCTTCATAATCAAGGATGTCTTCACCTTCCACACTAGCATTAGAGGAAGTTTGAGTTCAAAAAGATTATCAATGTTGATCAGCTTGATTACTTCGATACTAATGATGTGCTAGAAAGTTTTGATGAAGTTGTTTCTACAGAACCTATACATATCAAGGAGGAGTTAACTCCCTTGAGAGGACCCCTCACCCAGACCATTACTATTTCCATTTCTCTCTCTACTACACTCACCCCTTCTGATAGTATTACCATCACCACCTCAACTCCTACCACCATCACCTAGCCATCTGATACGCAAACATGTTTTCCACCATCTCACTATGCACCCTCTCAGTTCCCTTTGTTCAAAGATGTCAGTAACATGTCGAGGACCATGAAGCAAGCTCTTGAAACCCATGCCAAGATGTCTTTCCATTTACACTAGTTGGTGAGCCAAAATGAGGAGCTAACTGATCAGCTAGCCAAAAAGGCTAAAGAATTAAACACCTGCTAGACTGAACTTATAGATAAGAGAATACGAGCTATAGAAGACGAGCTGAAGAACCAGGAGCTGCAAGGAATGATCCCGTAGCAAGTTCAAGATCTCTTACAACTATGAGATCAACTCAAGCAGCAAACCGTGCATGCATCAACCGAGCAACATCGGCCTTTTGAAATATCATAATACTTGGCGAGTTTTTAGCTTGATATCTAAATTGTGCTCTTCTGTAAAACCACTGAAAAGTTGAACTAAATATTTATTTCTTGAATTGTGTCCTCCATGATTTGTTGCTCTATGAAATGCTCCCCTTGCTTGCCAATGAGATTTTTCCATGCCTTGTGATGACCAGATACTTAAGCTCCCATAGGGCCTTTGCAAAATAAGTTGCATGATGAAGAAGGATGTGCTGCAAACAATAGTTTTGATTAGTTACATCAGTAGGAAAATATATAAGTCTGAATGAAGCCCACAAGGCCAATATTAAGATTCATCAAGACCACTATGAAGGAAGACTACTTGAATTACATGGACAAATCCAGAAAATGCAACAAGATTTACGAAAGGCCCTAGACCGAGTGAACCACCACATGTAAAGTACAAGCCGCATTAGCTCATCCGGAGAAGAAAGAAGACAAGGACGGACACGACAGAGGTGGATCATCTGAAACCATGACCTAATTGCTCTCATCCTGGACTCCGTTCACCTACCATCTACCCTTCCTATCCAGATTCGTCATCCACTTGTGACCACCAATATTATCTTACATTCCATTCGCTTGATGGACTAACGAACCAATGATTTATGTATAGACTTATGATAGAATTAGTTTCATTAATGTTTCAAATAGAGATGGTATGGCAATAGATTTGGATTTTCATTGCAGGACTAACCGAAAGACGACAGTTGATAGTGAAGCCAAATTGCAAAATAGAAGGATCAGTCCAATAGACGAAGGATCCGGATGAAGACGAAAGATTGATGTTGCAGCGGGACCTGCAATAAGGCTACGGAGTGCAATGTTGGTAGATTCTCTACCAATATCAGGGTCAACCGACTGTCAGTTGATCTAAGTTTTTTTGTTATTCTTAAAAGTCACTAGACTTGTAACTTAATGACCCAACCATGACATCTGAATTGAGGACAAATTACTTAAGTTGCTTAAGAAATATCCGAATGTGACATGTTAGTGGGGAGCTGAGAAAACCACATTCAGTTATACCTGGTTGTTGAAAGCGACATCCATGAAACTGAATGGCGGGCAAAAAAAAAACCAGAAAGAAGATAAAAAAGAAAACTCGATGAAGGGAGGAGGACCTCCATTGTTGTTGATGGTAGACGAGGAGAGAGAGGTCATGGAGTGTGCGAACATGTGCGAGTTTGAGAGGTATCCGAGAAGGGAAGGAGAAATAGGTAGTTTATGTGTGACTTTGAGAGGTGTCCGGGAAGAGAAGGAGAAGGAGAAATAGGTAGGGAGGATAGGTTGTAGTAGGCAGAGGGCGCCGCAGGCATGCGAGTTTGTGTGCGAGTTTGACCGACAAGTTTGACCAGTCAATTTTTTTTTAAATCTGAGGAACTTTCAAAATGAAAGGCTGGAAAAAATTTACGAAAGGACAAAAGTTCAAAGTTGAAGAAATGAAGGTTTTCTGTCTCACTTTAAAAAATCCAAAAGAAAATTTTCAGAAATTTGGTAAATCTGTCCCACCTCCACTAATTTGATCATAACTTCCTCAATATTGATCTAAATTACAAAAACTTAGTACCTCTGAAAAGCTAACAACAAGTTCTATCAGCCTATTGAATAAGATCAATGATTGAATGTGATTTGATAGGTCAAATTAGGGCTGAAATTTTTGAAAGAAGAAAATTAGCAAAACTAGAGCTATAAAACAAGATTTGTAATATCTTTTTGAATAATAATCCAAATGATTTGTCATATCTTTTTGAATACTAATCCAAATGACCTGCCATATAGTGCCATATAGACGGAGAAGTGGTATTCTGAGAGATCAGCTAGATTGCTTCTTGGAACAAACAGCCCTGATGAGGAGTTGAGAGAAGAGGGAACACATTACCCAGGTGGAAAAGGACTGCGAGTCGTCGGTACCCAGTAGAGCTGCGCACACTCGCAATTCCCGACTTTTCACAAAAAATTTAGGGAAAGCTCTTGCCAACAACAATACATGTGAGTGGAAAGCAAACTTCACAAAAGCATAATACGATAGATTATTACAACAAGGCTCAATGGCCTGGAATCGTACATTATCATTTCGTCAGTTTGATGGTAGTGTTCTATATTCTTGTTAACCCGCCAATACGGAAACAACAAATTAATTACAATCATCCCATCTCGTGACAAACTAGCCTTCGAAATTAGAGCAAAACTGATGAGATAAACAACGCAATGAATGAAATTCAGAAACTTGTCAAACTGCTATTGCAAATTCTTGAGGTCGTGATTGGGTCTCTCTAAATCAAGCAAAGCCAATTGCATGGAGGTTTCTTTAGCTAGCAACATGATATGGACTTACGAAACACTTTGCTATAATTCTCATGCAACTACACTTTTTCCATTCTCTAGGATTCTACCTATGTTTGAAATCAGTCATGACCAGACACTAATTGATAAAGAAGATAACTCTTGTACAGCTCCTAGTTAGATCAGTTTTAGCACCCAAGCCACAATGCATGAAAAGTTCTTGTTTGGATTTGAGAAGCTATCAAAAGAAAACAGGCGGAGCTTCCTTGTTCTTGGTACCACCGTGTTGCTGAATTAGCTGCCGTTGGTAGAACTCCTCACGTTGCCTATTTTCGAGAAAGGATTCAGGTTTTCCTTGATCCATGCAATTTGGGATAACAGGCGGAGCTTCCTTGTTCTTGGTGCCACCGTGTTGCTGAATTAACTGCCTTTGGTAGAACTCCTCACGTTGCCTATTTTCGAGAAAGGATTCAGGTTTTCCTTGATCCATGCAATTTGGCATAACAGGCGGACCTTCCTTGTTCTTGGTACGACCGTGTTGCTGAATTAGCTGCCTTTGGTAGAACTCCTCACGTTGCCTATTTGCAAGAAAGGATTCAGGTTTTCCTTGATCCATGCAATTCGGCAAAACAGACGGAGCTTCCTTGCTCTTGGTACCACCGTACTGCCGAATTAGCTGCCTGAGGTAGAATTCGTTATTTTGAGAAAATTGCCTACTCAAAGAAGGTAAACCTGAATCGGGAAGAGTTTGGAGATGCATCTGGTTCTGGCTTAGCTCACTTGAATAGCTAAATGTATCAGAGCCAACTGGTTGAACTGCTGCTGTGATCACATTTGATTGCTGGCCAACTAACGAGCCAATGCGTGAACTTCTGCTGCCCAAATTTCTTTGCATTACGCCCATGTTTGATAGTTTTCCTTCTAGAAATCCCTCTTCTTTGTATCGCATTTCAGTTGTTTGCATACTGTTGTCAATGCATCTAGGTACTGAAATCACCGAACAGACTCCCTGAGTATTAGAACTAGGCATGCTCTGGGTAGATGAATACAGCCTAGGCGTACCTTTAGCGTCATGAATGCTCAAAGCAGAGGCAGAAAAGCAGTTCGCTGCCAACAGGCTAGACTGGCAAGTCGACAGGTTACAGCACTTGGAACTAACTAGGTGTTCCATCAACTTTGGAGAATTAAGAATTTCTATTGATGAGGCTGTATCAATAAAGCTTCCCTTTTCTGTTGCCTTCGACATGATTGCATGCGCAATCGCCGAAGCTGCAGCAACATCAGGTTCTGCATAGCCAAAATGTACTGCAGATTCATTTGCTGTTGAGATTGGTGTAATTTGGACAGAAGAGGTTAAAGTGCTTACAGCAGCTCTATGCATCAATTGAACATTGCCAAATTGATCAGATCCACAAGGCAAAGCAGTTGCTGAAAACGCTAAGGTGCTGGCAGCAGCGGCTAAGCTGCTTTCTGCACAGCTAGCTTTCAATTTAAGGACAGATCCTAGTGACTCAGAATTGACTTGCTCTTCCTCATTTCCTGAAGGACCAGTATCAATTGGCATCAGCTCGATTGACAATTTTTTAATGTTGTGAACCTATCCTACATGTTGAGAACAAAGCGACCAGAAACATAAACCAGCCCAGAAGTACAAGCACTTAATCAACCAGAGCCTACTGTTGTCACTTCAAACAGTTTTCAGTAAAGAGATTGCGTTGTTTACAAGAGTAATTTGGTGAGGGAAAAGAATGGAAAGAAAGATTGATTGTTTTCCAATTTTGAACATGAGCATTATATGTGAGGTTTAAGCGAGGATATTGAGTATTCAATTGATATTACCAAGAATCAGAACCTCTTGATCACGTCCCTGTTTGATATACTGGCCATTGTTGTCCATTTCAATCCCATGGTGCTCTTCAATTGCTGTTGATGGAATTTGAAACTCATGAGCCTCATTGTAGGAGTTTTCCCAGGTCAGCTGAGGAAACACGTCTGATCCCAGTTTCCCAGCACTGCTTGGGGCATGATCTGCTTCAAAATAGCGAATCTGTGTACAAAGTGTACTGGTTAATGGCCTTTTAGAAGCACATGGTCCTACTGGCAGCCATACTATTGATCTGAAGACCATCAAGAAGCAGAAAACTGATTATCAAGCACAAGAGTATCTTTTCTACATTTTGGGTTTGACTCATATGCAGGTACTTCATTAGAAAATGCAAAATTTGACAGCTTCACTTGAATGCCAATGTGTTTCAGTGCGTGCTCATATAAGTGCATAAACCATCTCTCTCTCTCTCTCCATATTATATTCACAAGTCATTGCAATCAGTTCGACATTTTTTAGAGTGAGTCCACCAATTTATAGAGCTTGCAATGCTTTGATGTGTCCAAGCTGCAAGAGAAACGTGAAGAACAGCTGCTTCTGAGATTCCTGTGTAAAGAGTCTCTGGGCGCTGAAGCCCACGGCACTTTCCTGTGCGTGGCTTGCAACTAAACATTCCGCAACACCCCCACTCAAGCAAGCAAAGGCAAAGGAACCCCCCACTGGCTCTGATACCATGTAAAGAATTTGGGCCTCGGGGCCACGCACACACACGTACCCATGCGAGCTGCGTACTGGGATCTCAACCCCAGTCGCCTAGCCACCCGCCATCCTTCTAACCCCCAAAAGGGGTGGTACCAGGGCATAGAGGATATAGAGAAGCCCCAACTTGGAGAGTTCATGGCAAGCAGTTACTTATGGGATATTCATAATTCTCAAGGCCGCCTCTGGGCGCTCAAGCCCACGGCACTTTCCTGTGCGTGGCTTGCAACTAAACATTCAAGCAAGCACAGGCAAAGGAACCCCGCATTGGCTCTGATACCATGTAAAGAATTTCGGCCTCAGGGCCACTCACACACATGTACCCATGCGAGCCACGTACTGGGATCCCAACCCTAGTCGCCTAGCCACCCGCCATCCGTCTAACCCCCAAAAGGGCTGGTACCAAGGGATAGAGGATATAGAGAAGCCCCAACTTGGAGAGTTCATGATGACATGTCTTAGACATTATGACTAAGTGGGAGTGTTAAATATAATGTATAGTCTAAATGTCTAAAAGACTATTATATGCCACGTGGACCACTTGGGTCCCCAACCGTCGCACCTCTGCGATATACACAAAGAGAGACACCTCTCTGTCACTTTCTATATGTAAGAGCTATTGCTCTCATTGACATCAATCAATATATATTGTCTCTTTGTCTCTCTTTCGTTCCGCAATATCCTGCATTACCTAAACCCACAACTCCTACGTTACCTAAACCACAACTGTTGTCCTAGATGCGAGAGTAAGTGTCACAACTGCTTCAGCTTCTTGCCTTACCTAAAACCACATAACTTTTTTTTGAGACACATAACTTCAAGAAAGTGAGATGCAAGTTTTAACCTACTAGGGTAGTGTTTTTATACCTCTTTTTGTAGTAGTTGGGAACCATATGCATTGAACAAGTTTGAATTCCTATGTTTTGTAATTGTATATGAGCTTTCATAAGCGTCCAATTGTAAAAACTCAAAATTATTTCTAGAACAAAAAGTGTTATAGTCTTCTATTTTCTTGGCATGTTGGTGAATGAGTGTTAAAATTGTCAAATTCTAGCTTTTAGATCCAAGTTGATTTGTACATAAATTGACAACACACGTGTGGAGCTTGTTCCCACGTGTGGATGGTAGTCATAAATGTATCTATATTTAGTTAGATTGTTTTTTTCTCGATTCACTCAAGTATGAACTAGTTGGAAGCTAGTCAGGTAGAAAATTGCCATGTGGCACCATTTCATTGATTGATCATGCATTCCCATGTAAATGAGACATGGTTCCCATGTGTGGGAGGCTATTTCCACATGTGTATATATCTGGAAAATATCAGTAGGAGTTGATCTTGCAAGTTCCTATAAGCTAGGAAAATCACCTCAAATCAAGCAAACGCATGGTGAGGCAATGGCACCAAGTTAGGATTCAAAGAGGTGGGGGCTTATCTTGCATTTATTGGTTGATCTAGATAATGTGGCATTCCCCACACGTGCCAGACCTGTTGAGTTAGCATACCAGGTTGAAATGTACTTGATCTATATATAGATCATCATTCTGAATAAGAGATTTGATGAAAGATCTTGATTTTGAGGCAATATCTTGTTATTTGCACTATTTGTGTTGTGATTTCTTCCATTGAATGCTATCAATTAAAATAGCAATGATCGACTTATACAGTGCTTTCTTATTTTGACGGCACCATGTGTGCTTAGTTCTAGAGTTAGCGGGCCATCTTTCTTTTACGAGCCCTTGAGTGCTTTTAAGCAACTTATCTTTGTACATACTTATTAGTTGAATATACAGTTTGTTGAGAGCAATTCTATTGTCTTGTCCTGTTGCACTTGACGTTGTGCTGTGGTGATTGATCCGGTCGGTTGTTTAAACTGTGTTTTCTTAACTTGGTATCAGAGCCCCTTGGTGGCTTGAGAGCTGCAAATTCACGACGGTTTGTTGGCTAGGAAGCACAAAACCGAGTCTGTGGAAATTCGTGGAATAGCTTAAAACTGTAAGAAGATTTAGAGGCAGGGGATTGGCAGTTGAATCAGAGGGCAAGCAAAAAGTGAAGCTGGAAATCCTTCTGAAGGGTTTCTTGGCGTTTGTAATTGGTTTGAATCCAATCGAACACCGTTTGAAGAGCGGTTTGGAGCAGAATATTGCTTGTTGTAGGGAGACCTCAGAGGGATAGGTAGCTGCTCAGATAGACTCTCAAGAAGATCATATAAGCCCAAAAACATCTTCTTCTTTGACAGCTAGGGTTTCAAGAAGAAAAAAAAAAAAAAGCAGTTCTCTCAACACAAATTCGTTCTAGAAGCTGTGAAGAGCTAGGAGTGGGCGCCCTGCTACTTGTTGCAGATGTGTGGAGAGGCCGTGGGCGGCCGTGGATCAGCCAGCGAGCTGGAGTGAAGCAAATAAAATTTTCAAGGCTTGTGTGTGAGGACGTGGGGATGCCATCGTTGGTAGAGAAGAGAGAGAGAGGATTGTCCCGTGTGGTGAGGAGGAGAGGCCCATAGCGTTTGGAAGGGGCCCGCGAATACAAGTGTGGGCATCATTGCACAGAAGCCGTTGTATCCGTCAGATCTCGTGGAGTTTACATCCACGGTAGAGATTGCAAGAGGGAGAGCGACTGAGAGCCGCAGGATTGAGGATCACCCTTAGATGGGCTTTGAAAGGGTCCTGAAGAATTGAAAGGCAAAATAGGCCTTCTTTTCATTAAAAATTTTCAAACTGAAAAAATTGTTGGGTCCCAAGTTTTGTGAAAGGTGAAGTTTTTTCACACTGAAGAAACAGTTCAAAAACCCAAATTGCCTTTATTTTCACCTCCTTTAGCCTATTTTGGCCAAACGAAAGGCTGCACCCTGACTGTACCTACAAGTACGGTACACCAAAACAGAGTGATTGCCGCGGAGAAAGTGTTCGGAGCGCGCCAGAAGTGATTTCACCATTCCACAGGGCATGTAGTTGGGAGTTGGTGACGAGAAGCATTTCGGAAAGCGACGCTAGTTTGGCTTTCAATTTGTGAAAGAGCGGCGGGTGGCTTGGTCACCCAAAAATTTCCGGTCATTATTTTTTATTTCTGACATCACGGTTGGCTTCCGCATACACTTTATAGCCTACAGGTGGAGTTTCAAGCACTTTGGAGATGGCAAACATCGATGAGGCAATTATGGGCGATGCAAGCAAACTTGATGGGGCTTCTAACTACAACATCTGGAAATTCAAAATGAAGAGCATTTTGATGGAGAAAGAGTTATGGGAGATTGTGGCAGGTATTGAAATCTGACCAAATACCACTCCAGGTGATATGAGGGCCTTTGATAAAAAGGCGCAGAGAGCATTTCCTTAATCAATCTTTCAGTGAAAGACCATGTAATCACTCATATAAGTGATGCCACGATGACTAGGGGAGCTAGGGAATCTCTTAGAAAGCAATTTCAAACTTGCAATCCAGCTCGGGCCATGTTCTTGAAGTCGAGATTGAACGCAGTAAGGATGGAAGAAAGTGAATCAGTGGGATCTTTCTTCACAAGGATAAAGGAACTAAGAGATCAACTTGTGGCAATTGGAGAACCAATTAGGGACGTTGAATTGGTACATACCACAATGAGTGGTGTCTTGGAAGGGCTACAGATGTTTGTGAGCGGCATTGCTTCGAGGGAGAGATTGCCTACTTATGAAGACTTCCACGGAATCATGTTGCAAGAAGAACAGCATCGCGAAGCGGTGAAGTCAAGGCAAACCCAGCAGGAGGATCAAGCCTTGCTTGCTAAAGGCAAGCAGAAAGGATGGAAAAAGATTCCTAAGAAATCCAAGGATGATGATGACGAGGGAGAGTCATCATCAAAAGGAAAAAAGAAGAAGAAAGACAAATGTTACTATTGCCACAAACTGGGTCATTGGGCACGCGAGTGTGACAAGAAGAAAGCGGACATAAAGGCAAGAAAAGAAACTCAACAAGTCAACATTGCCGAAGATGATGGAGAAGATGACGAGACAAGTGTCTTCTCATCGACATTGGCATCCCAAGTTGATGATGGTGCCAGATGGTTCATAAATTCAGGCGCCACAAGGCATATGACCGAGAAACGTGATTGGTTTGAGAAATTCTCACCAATCCATGATTGGGATAAGGTCACTCAAGCCAATGGAGAGGAATGCCAAATATAGGGTGCGGGCAATGTACCTGTGCAGTTTCCTGATGGTAAAATCAAGAACATCCCTAATGTACTTTATGTTCATGAACTCAAAAAGAGTTTGCTTTCTGTTGGTGTAATGGCAAATCAACATCTTAAAGTTGAATTTGTCAAGGATGGATGCCTTATGAGGGATATGAACCACAATCATAAAGTGGTAGCAAAAGTTTATAGAGATAGTAATTGTGGCCTTTATAACTTGGATGTTGCGAATATGGTTTGGCTATCTCAAGAGCATCTCAATCTGAGTTGTGACATAGAAGACTTGGTCATTTGAACCTGGGAGCTTGAGATTAATGGCAAAGCTGAAGATGGTAATAGGGTTACCGGCATTGCAGGATGATCATCATCTAATATGTGAAGGATGCATCATGGGAAAGCATCACAGGGAGACATTCAAGAAAGGTGGAACTGCAAGAGCTAAGAAACCACTAGAACTCATTCACAGCGACCTGTGTGGCCCAATGAAGACTATGTCATTGGGGAAAGCATATTATTTTATGACTTTCATAGATGATAACTCTAGGAGGACATGGATTTATTTCTTGAAGAATAAATCCGACGCTTTTGCTCACTTCAAGGAGTTCAAGACTTTGGTAGAGAACCAACTGGATGCACGCAAAAGTGCTAAGATCTGATAGAGGGGGCGAATACAAATCTGATGATTTTGAGGACTTTTGCAAGGAACACGGCATCAAAAGACAATTCACACAGTCCACACACCGCATAGTAATGGTGTACCTGAAAGGAAAAATAGGACTATTATGGAGAGTGCACACTCCATGATGAAGCAAATGGGCTTGACCGATTCACTTTGGTTGGAAGTGTGCAGTGCGACAATGTTCTTGCAAAACAGGAGCTGCGGTTCCAAATGTGGCTCCCGAAGAAGCATTTACTGGAATAAAGCCAAAAATTGACAAGTTTCGTGTCATTGGATGTAAGGCCTATGTACATGTGCTAAACCGTGAGAGCGAAAGAAACTTGATGCAAAAGCAATCAAGTCCCTTGCGAAGCTGGTAAGAAATCATCTCGTATTGATGATAGTGCACATGTTGACGCTACTCTATTTCGTCAGTTAGTTGGGAGTTTGATATATCTTACGACTACACATCCTGATATCTACTATGCTGTAAGTTTGATTAGCCAATTCATGTCATCACCCACTATGGACCATTGGAAAGCTGCACAAAGGATTTTGAGGTATGTGAAAGGTACACCTAACCTTGGCCTAATCTACAAAAGACAAAGTGTTTTACCTAAGTTGCAGGGTTATGTTGACGCTGACTGGGCAGGAAGTATAGATGATAGAAAGTCAACAACAGGTTATGCCTTCAATTTTGGTAGCGGTTGTTTTTCATGGTCTAGCAAGAAGCAAGATACTATTTCTCTTTCTTCTACATAAGCCGAATATAAAGCGTTGAGTTCTGCTACCTAGGAAGCTATTTGGCTACGTAAGTTGTTATGTGAGATTGACATGAAGCAGGTAAATCCTATTGTTAATTTCTGTGACAGTCAAAGTGGAATACAATTTGCTAAGAATCCTATCTTTCACGCAAGGACAAAACATATTGAGGTGAAATATCACTTTGTGCGTGAGAAGTTACAATCTGAAGACATAAGTATTGTACATTGTTCTACGTTATTACAAGTTGCTGATATATTTACAAAAGCTTTAAGTAAAGAAAAGTTTGAGACTTTTAGAGCCAAACTTGGCTTAGATCTGGTTATGTAAAAGGCCTTTACTTGTAATACTATCATGGAGGTATGTTCCATGAATAAAGTAAACTCTAAAATAAAGAAAGATGTTGATCATTGAGGGAGAGAGTTAAAATAACAAGGATCGACTTATACAGTGCTTTCTTATTACGATGGCACCACGTGTGCTTTGTTCTAGAGTTATCGAGCCATCTTTCTTTTACGAGCCCTTTGAGTTCTTTTAAGCAACTTATCTTTGTACTTATTAGTTGAATATACAGTTTGTTGAGAGCAATTCTGTTGTCTTGTCCTGTTGCACTTGATGTTGTGCTGTGGTGATTGATCCAGTAGGGTGTTTAAACTGTGTTTTCTTAACTCTATCAATAGGTAATGTACTATAATATTTGATCTTTGTCCTTACACTAACAATATTCCACCCATGTGAGGCCAATCTTGAACTATATTGATCATTTATCAAGTTGTTGTTGCTAACTAGATGCAATTTTTGATCTAGATCTAGATCTAGACATTAGAATTGTGATTGAACTATCTAATTGGCATCCAACACCTCTTGTGGATCAATTATAAATCCAATTAAGGTCCTATTTAGTAAGTTTAACAAGTGGTACATGAAGCTCATGGATGACAAAGAAGACAGAGTTTCCGAGTCTAGCAAAGAGGGAAAAATATGCCAAGGATCAATATATTTGACAAAAAAAATGTCAGACGAGATTGATTGCATAAGACACCAATGAAAAAATGGTACTAATCTATCCCGATCATGCCTTTGCAATTACCAATTGCTGAAAAGTGAATGAATCATACCATTATAGACTTAATGAACCAAATAGACAATTATGAGAATTTGTAATTCTCAATTGAAACGTTGAAATTCAAGTTTTGTTTTGATAAAAAGGCACATAATTCAAACAAAATTTTTTGTGATCTCATACTATGAAAACTGATATTATAGAGCTCAAAATCTTGATCTAAGTCTGCGACTAAAAATTGTTCAAAATTAGTGTTTAATTTTTTGAACTACATGCAAAAAAAATAAAACTCTAGATGGTTTCGAGTCTAACGTTTGAGAGCTATAGCTATGACTGCACTAAAAGACTGCTTGACTAGAGAACTTACTTTAGATGGTGATTGAAGCTGGTGTTTATATAAATACCATAAAGACCTATTGTCTTAAAATCAATATCGGTCATGTGGCTGGGTCGCAGTTAATGGGTACTAGCATCCATACATGATCAACTTCAAAAAGTCATCTTGATGTGCGTGACAAAGATTTTGGAGTCTATTTCTACCAGAAAGTACAATAAGAGTATTGTGAAAGTACTAGTTGACATGTGTGAGATTCAACTGAAGTTCAAATCAAAGGAGTGTAAAAGGTCTAATGTTGAATGTTGAATGAAGGTCAAAATTGAATGTCAAATGTCAAATGTCAAATGTCAAAGGAGTGTCAAATTTGAATTCAAATGTCAAATGAAAGTCAAAAGTTTGAATTTGAATGAAGGTTGAACAAATTTTAAATAACTGAATGTTTAGGAAAAATTTCAGTTCCTTGGAACTTTGATTTGTATGGCTTTTCTGCTCGAATCTTGAGTGAAAAATGAAAATATTCGAATGTAGATCTCTATTGTTCAAATTGTGATTGAAACTACAAAACTTTGAATTTGATCAAAATTTACAGACATTGTACTTATGACATGAAGGGTTTGTAGTGAAATTGAATCAATAGCAAGATTATAAATATTGTATTTAGTTTGTAGTTTGACATTAAAGCACCTCCATTATTTACAATTGGTGTTTTTTTCTCATTGGTGGCCCTTCCACTTGTTAAGGTACCAATTTTCCTTGTCTTAACACTAGAGTCATCACAAAATGCGCAAAAAAGTGTGCATTTCAAGCACTTATTCAAAAAGTCATATCTTGACATAAACTATGATGAATCACATCAAATCCATTCACACGTGTGTTCTTCATATATACATTTATCGATTCAAAATTTTGAGACCTTCATTTTGAGCAACTTATATGTAAGATATGATGTGTCATGTGGGGGTATTGATGAAACTTTGATATTTTCATATATGGACCTACATTGTTGTAAATTTTACATTCAATTTTTAGCTTGTCTACTCTTAAAAATCCTATATGATTATAGGAACATGCCTATTAAGAAAAAATTGAATTTGGAGATCTATAGAGATAGATACGTGCATTCAAAATTACGGGCCTTTTAATTGTTGATAAAAATCACCAAAACTAGAAATATCATATATGAGTGTACAATACCATGATTTCAACAATATTTTTTTTGGTTTGTCTACTTTAAAAGTATTACATGACCATAGAAACATGTCTCTTAAACTTTTGTCAATTTGGAATTACATAGTGATAGACGTGTGCATATAAAGTTACAAATGTCAAGTGCTAAAAAGTATCGTAAATTATTGAAAGGTGATAGAATGGAGGTGCTTTTTACAACCCTTTCTTTGCCTATCTACTATCAAAAATCCTTTATGACCATAGAAACACGTCTATAAAAAAAATTTAAGTTTGAAATCTTGTAGAGATATATACATGCACCTAAAGTTACCCATAAAAAATGCCAAAAAGTGCTAAAAATTGAAGGTTTTTGGGAGAAAATTGCCATCAATTGAGAGAAAAAATTCAAGTTCAATAACACAATGAAGAGTCAAGTCTAGTTCCACATATAGTTGAAAGATTAAAATTTCAATCATTTCATGGCATGTTATGTCTCGTCCAGTGACGAAGGGTTTATGCACACTTTTGTGTGTATGCACACAAAAATGTGCTAAAAACAACTCGTGTTAAAATCTCAATAGCTTGTTAATTCTAGAAAACAAGGTCAACGGAGTTGTTTTCTATCCTTCCCAAAATCGAAAAAATGGCAGTTCTATTCTTTATTGGATTTGCGTACCCAAGTTCCATTTTAAAACCAAAAACTATTGAGTTGCAAGAGCACTTTTTGGACAAAGCAAAAATTAATGAAAACTTCGTAATCTTGCATTTGTCATGAAGATTATGACTTCTACAATGCTGGTAATAGTCCTTGTTGGCTACTAACATATATCAATAATCTAAATTGCTCATATTAATACCTAAATTGATCTAATTTGCAATTATGAAAAGGTTTTGGAAATGTGACAAGTTTTGAACTATATTTCTAATTAACACTCTTCCTTATGATTTTGTTAACAAATTTTATCTTTTAACTATTTTTAATATTAGAAAAAATCCATCAAAAAATATCTAACTTTTGCATTTGTTGAAGCTTTTGAAACTATTGAGCTCCATCAAGGCATATGTTTAGATCTATTCAGTATCCCAATAGCATAAATTTTTAGTACTGCAAAATATACTATTCACTTCAACATCTAAAACTTTAAGTTTTATGGAAGCTCATGTCTTGAGACTCCAACTTTTTCATAGTTAGCGGGCAATTGGTCAACAAAAGACTGAGCAAAGCCCAAGAAATCTCCCTTCTTCTCACAACTAGAGTTTTCAAAGAAAAAAGTTCTCTCTCATTTGGAAATGGATTTTGATGTTGTCAGAGGCTGATCTTGGGTGCCCTAGCATCACGAGGCATTAGCTAGGAGGCCAAGACTAGCCGTGGAGGGAGAAAACAACCTGATCGATCCACAAGTGGCAGCCATAACTCATTTTGAAGAGCTTGCAAGGAGATGGCCGTGAAGGAAGGAGGAGGACCTCTCAGGTTTGCTCGCACACGGAGGAGTATCCTTGTAATGATCGCCTAGTGAAGATCTGACTTGATCCTGTTGCATGCAACCAAAAGGACACCTATGGAGCAAAACCACCAAACGAACAGGAAATGGCTAGTCAATACCCTAACTAGTTCACCCCTATGCCATGGTGAATGAATGCAAGAGAGGAGGGGATCTTGGCTAGAAGGATCAGAAAATCCAATAGGTAGATGGGTGAGTTTCCAGTAGTATATATTCTCTCCCATGAGGAGAGAATATTCCTCCTAGAATCCCCATCAACCTAGAATAGCAATTGACCTCCTATTCTTGCATTATAGCAGTCAGACACCATCCAAGTGCTCCTATGTCCAATTATAGGTCTGGTCCCTCATATGATTATTAATTACTTTACTGGCCAAGCCTGGAATGACGAGACATAACTAATAACCACATACACTGGAGTGACGAGCTATCCATGTCAAGAATTATTCCGAATCCCTCATATTGGACATGGACGTAACATTCTTCCTCCCTTAAACCAGTTATGTCCTCAAAACGAGTAAGTAGAGAAGACTTAATTTGTATGCTTTTAACTCTTTTCCAATAATCATTATCCTCAATCTGCCCAACCAACCTAAGCAAGCACTCAGAGATAGAACAATGAGTACTCTTTCAGGTACATTGATTGATAAGTTATCCAAATGGACAAAATCTTTAATATATCCAATTGTCATCATCACATAAACTAAATTTACATGATACACTGGATGAGCAGTCGGCCAATCATGAAGATCAAGTTAAAAAGCTAACAATCAATCCTTAGTCTGATTTCAATATCAAATAAGTACTCAGAGATGGAATAATTCTCAAATTATCTATCTTTGGACTAAAGTACTATATCGACCTTTCGAAATACACTAGGAGATAAATTTTCCTATTGAGCTTGACTCTCTCCAATCTAGTAACATCACCTTCACGCAACTTCAATTTACAAGAATCTCTAAGTGAAATGTCACTTTACATTGGAAATCAATGTTCAAAAGTTAAAAATCCAAACAATTATAGTCATAAATGTTTCTTGGTACAAATACACTTAGAATTTTCAGAAAAACTAAGGTACAACAACTCATCCTACCAAAATCTCTTAGGAGATCCATCAAGATAAAAATGACTTTAACTCAATCTTGAGTACCCCAGATATTCTCTTGAATTAATTGCCATTAGAGGAGTTCTAAATTTATAAAAGACCCTTTGTAAAGATTCTTTTTATATTTTTTCTTACACATGGACCAATCAAAACACTCAAATTTGAAATCTATGTAACATAACTTTTTGAGTCCACATTTTGATTCCATACTAAAAATGGCATAACTTTTTAGTTGTAAGTCCAAATTTAGCAAAGTTTAGTGCATTGGAAAGCGCTCAACAAGGGCTTTCCAATGATATGTTAGATGAAATACTTCTGAGATATGATTAAAAAGTTATGGCAAGTAAAAAATATTAGTGCTATAATATTTTAATAATATAAAAGACAGTTTGCACGAATTCTTAAAGGGTCTTTTTGGAGCTCAAAACTCCCCTAATGTCTATTCCTAGCAACATAAGCAAAGAAATAACAACCATTAAACCTTAATAGACTTGTTTGTCTCCTAATTAATCAGAGATTTAGGTTGAAAATAGTACACATGCATCCCTTGACTACAATCTGTAGCAGAATTTTCTCATAAATAAATAAATTACTTAATGAAAATGCTTGTGAGATTTACATAATCTCAAATATGTACTGGAGTAACCAAATTTAGAGTTCAAATAATAGATCTAAATCCTCAACTCTCCCAAATGATCAAGAATTACTCATTACCTTAAGAATCATCGTATTTTCTTATATTCTTTTAATGACCTTTAAGTATCAATTTATGATCTGTCGATCATAAATATTTAGAATCTTATGATTCTTCAATCAGAATTTACAAGATTCCAAAACCATACTTCATCATTAAAAGATACTAGAGTATATGCACAACATATCACTCAAGAAAAATAAGAATTATTTTGGAATCTTTTCTACATGGAAAATCATTTGGATCCCAAGAATATTCTTCCAATCCGATTCTTCACCAGATGAGTTCCAAATTCTACAATCAACCAACTAATTAAAGATCATTATAACATCCATCTTTAACAACATGAATTTATGTAATCACCTAGAACAACATCTAGAGATTACAAAGTTCTGTTGAATTCCAACTGAATTCAGTGGTTATCCTTGATATTAGTTAGACTCTATCATCCAATATGAGCTCACTGGGATACAGTCAATGACTTAGAATATTTCTCATTCAAGAAATATTTAATATCAAGAATCTTCTATATTCTATGCACACAAAGATCAAGCTTTCTACCTGTCCACATTTTGTATGGCGTTTTGTTTTCCAGTGCTGTCATTGTTGATGGCTTTTGGACTAATTTTAAAGATTTTCATAAAATTCATGGCCAATATCTCGCATGCACATTTTTCAAGGTGTAACTAAGCTTTCCTAAGGCTGTCATGAAGTTTGGTTAGGATTGGACACCATTAAGTGTCTTAAAAAGTCAAAAAATAGTGTATTTTTTGAGGACTTTTGAGCATGCATACCTATCAAATGGTGGTCTAAAACTTGGATCTTGTCACAAGCTTAAAGATATGCTAGAATTAATTTGTTTTGAGACATCATACATCCAATTTGGTTGTGTGAGGCTTAGGCACCATTATCTTGTAGTTTTGCTTGTTGGAGTCCAAAAATGCATTTTTTGCATGATATGAGCCTATGATGCTTGTTGGACCTGATAGACGCCTCTATGCCTCTCTAATTAACCTTAGAAGAGTGCTTGTAAGCTCTGATCTCTATGCCATTAAGGAGGAGCTACCAAGTTTGGAGGCTCTCCAAAGTGTGCTAATTTCTGAAGAATCAAGACAAGAGTATAAGCTCTTGAGGATGGACAAGCGTTCTCTCACTCATAATGATGGCAAAACCCTCTTTTCCAAGGACAAGCACAAAGGGAGGAGCAGGAACCAATTTCAACAATCCTCAAGCAAGGACAAAGCCAAATCCAAAGACAAAGATTAGGAGGAAGATGATTCCTCTAATGCTTCATCATCCAAGCTCAAGAAGAAGAAGATCAAGTGTTTTTATTGTGTCAAGAAAGGCCATTATGCCACTAATTGCTTCAAGAAGAAGAATCAACTCAAGCAAGCCAACATCACCAATGAGAAGGAAGATACTATTGCAAGTGATGGAGAGGGATCTCTTATGGTCTCTAGCTTCTCATCCACTCCTTTCAAGAAGGACGACTTATGGTATATTGATAGTGGAGCCTCTTCACATATGTGTAGCTCCAAGGATTCTTTCTCTTCTATTGCACCTTATGATGGAGTCAAGAAATCAATATACACTGCAAATGATTTTGAATGTCCTATTGAAGGCATAGGGAACATTCCCTTAAAGCTTGCATCCTCTAAAGTTCTTTCTCTTTCTAAAGTGCTTTATGTGCCTAAGCTTACTAAGAATCTCATTAGTGTTGGGCAATTGCTTGATGATGGCCTTGATGTAAAATTCAATGTTGATACTTGCACTATGAAGAAGAATGATGAGATACTTGCGTTAGGATCTAGATTTGGAGGCATCTATAAACTAGATCCAAATGAATATGTGAATTCTTGTAATGTTGCTCTTGTGAACAAGCTCTCTATGGAGGAATTATGGCATAGGAGGTTGGGACATCCCAACTACAAATCCATGCTCTCTATGATCAAAGAGGCCAAAGCTATTGGCTTGCCAAAGTCATTCTCCAAGAAGATCAAGCCTTGTGAGGCTTGTGCTATTGCTAAATCTCACAAAAAGCCATTTACAAGATCTTCTATCAAAAGCAAGCATCCTTTGGAGTTAATCCACTTGGATGTGCATTTCTCATCAACTATAAGCAAGGGAGGAGCCACTTGTTTTGCTACTTTCATTGGTGATTTCACAAGATTCACTTGGATATATCTTCTTGCTTCTAAATCTATGGTGTTTGATCATTTCCTTATTCTCAAAGCTTGTGTAGAGAAGCAATTCTCATTCAAGATTAAAGCTCTTAGATGTGATGGAGGTGGTGAAATATCTCCAATAAATTTCATGATTCTTGTGAGCTTGAAGGCATTAAAAGAGAGTTCTCTTCTGCCTATTCTCCATCTCAAAATGGAGTGGCCGAGAGGAAGAATAGATCTCTATGTGAATGTGCAAAATCTATGAGAATTGAGGCATCTTTGCCCAAAGATTTTTGGGTAGAAGCCATTAATTGTGCAAATTATCTTTGCAATAGACTTCCACATATAGCTCTTGGAGGAAAGTCACCATATGAAATCTTATATATGAAGAAGCCTAAGGTTGATCACCTTAGAATTTTTGAATGCATATGCTTTGCCCATATTCTCTTGGAAACAAGGAAGAAGGAAGATCCTAGTGCATGCAAAGGGATCGTGGTTGGATACTCATCCACCAAAAAGGCCTATAGAGTCTTTGTACTCTCTACTTCTCAAGTTATTGAAAGTAGAGATGTTGTCTTTCATGAAGATCAACATTCATCTTTTGAAGAGGCCGAGATCAAGAAGTCTATGGATGCATCACCTATGATTGATTTTCAAGACAATTATGATCTGATGGGGACGAGAATCGAAGAAGACTCTCCTCGGATTTTCTCACCAAGAAGATCCATGAGAGATAGATCCGAGCCTAAGAGGCTCTCATATGTTGACAAAGGCAAACAAGTGGATCTTGATTCCACTAATTATGTTTATTATGTCTCTCATGAACAGCCAAAGAATGTACAAGAGGCACTCAATACCAAGGAGTGGTATGATGTCATGAAGCAAGAGTATGCATTGATCACCAACAATACTTGGGAGCTTGTGGATCCTCCATCCAACAAGCATGTGATTGGTTGGTATTTTGGATCAAGTACAATCATGATGGCACCATCAACAAGTATAAAGCAAGATTATTTTCCAAAGGATTTTCTCAAATCCATGGCCTTGATTATGAGGAGACCTTGGCACCCGTTGCAAAGATGGTGACAATAAGAATTCTTATTTCGCTTGCTTGTTTCTTTAAGTGGAAGGTGTTCCAATTAGATGTATCCAATGCTTTTCTAAATGGTTATCTTGAGGAGGAGATCTATATGGAACAACCTCAAGGATTCATCAAGGATGAGTCCAAAGTGTGCTTGCTCTTCAAAAGTCTTTATGGACTCAAGCAAGCACCAAGATCATGGTATTCAAGATTTAATTCTTCTCTTATCTCACTAGGATTTACTCTTAGTGACTATGATCCTTCCATGTATCTAAAGTTTGTTGATAGTAATATTGTCATTCTTCTAATTTATGTTGATGACATTATTCTTTGTGAAAGTTGTATCAATCTAGTTGATAAAACTAAGCTAGCACTTGTATGTGAGTTTAGAATGCAAGATCTAGGAGAAATACATTACATCCTAGGCCTAGAGATTGATTTTTATGAAGATCATGTTTTTATATGCCAATCTAGATATGCTCACTCTATGTTGAAAAAATTTCATATGGAAAATTCTAAGAGCATAGATACTCCAATAGAGCAAATTGTAAAAGATCCTAATAAAGGTGATAAAAGATCCTTCGAGGACATCACACTTTTTAGGAGTCTTGTAGGCTCCTTGATTTGGCTTACCATTACTAGGCCCGATTTAAGTTTTTGTGTGCACAAATTGAGTCAATTTATGCAAGATCCTAAGATTCATCATTGGAAGATGGCCAAGAGGATTCTAAGATATGTATCTTCATCTTGTGATTATGGTCTACTTTATAGAAGTGAAGATCTATCCATTGTTAGCTACTCGGATTTGGATTTTTCCAGTGACAAGATGGATCGAAAGTCTATTGGCATACACTATCTTTCTTGGAGGCAATCTAATATCTTGGCTTTCCAAAAAGCAAGATACTATATCTCTCTCTTCATGTGAGGCTGAGTACAAAGCACTCACTACAACCACCAAAGAGGAGATTATTATTGGAGCTAAAGTGCATCAAGGAATATGATCTACCAATGATCAAGTGTGATAATATCTCTGCCCAAGCTCTTGCCAATAATCTCATATTTCATGCAAGAAGCAAGCATATAGAAGTGGCACACCATTTTGTGAGAGAAAAGCTTATTGGAGGAGAAATCTATTTGGAGCATGTCAACTCGTCCTCTTGTATTGCCGATCTACTCACCAAGCCTTTAAGTGCTTTCATCAAGCATAGATCTAATCTTGGAGTTATATCAAGATCAATGCTCAAATCTTCATAGATAATTTTCTAGGAGTGTGAAGAATTGAAAAAGATTATCTACGTTAGATATAGGGGTCTTATGTTTTTTATACCAAGCATCTAGGTGTAGGATGTTGATAGGATCAAATTTGACATAGATGACAAATTACCCATTTCCACTTGTAATGCCACTATTTAGCCAAAATAGAGTAAGAGGCTAAACTCGTGCCAGTTAGAGTGTAGACAAGTGTAATACTTTTGTTTGATGAAATTTAAGAGGTCCAATAGGATTTAGAGGTGGAACCTTAAAAATGGTCCAATAGAATTTAGAGGTGAATGGATCAATGGTCCAATAGGATTAAGAGGTGGCAAAATTGTGATCCAATCATAGTTAAGCACAGTGGTAGCTCGTGGATCTACTAGTATCATTGTACTTCTCATTTGGATCTAATTGATTTTGAGATTGAGTGGATTTTGTGAGTAATTGGTTTTATAGCTTTCTCTCTCTACCCGAGAGCTCATGATGATTTTCTCTCTATACCCGAGGAGACCAGCTTGTTTTTACTTAGATTATTTTTGGAACACTTCTCACACGTGTGAGTGAGAGTTGGAAGTGATTGAATGCATGTAGTAGTGTGTTTTTGCAATAGAATCAAAGATAGATCTTGAATCTCAATCTAGTCTTTATCTTGGTGCATCTACACACCTTAGGAGATCACAAGTACATGTTGTGAACAGTCCACACGTGTGAAATCAACAACCAGATATCAATATCACATTGATATTGATATTTATGTGTAAAGAATAGTCTTTAGTGTCCATTTAGAGTGAATGTGTTATTGATATTTATGATCACTAAATATCAACATCACAAAAAATTTCACATTGTATCAATGACTGGACTGATTAGAAACAGCCAGAAATCGGAATCAGCAAAAGGTACAGATAAGATTGAATGCAGAAACTTAAATTTTTATTGCATTCTCTAGTGGCTTCCAACAAAAAATAATTTTGATACATAAACCAATTTTCCAATCACATTGAAAACTTTTTACCAAGTCCCTATTTTTTTAATCCAGTGCACATAGAACTTTTGGTCACTTGATAAGACATAACACGCTATCAAATAAATGAAATTTCAATCTTTAAATTATTGTATGTGGAACTAGACTTGACTCTTCTTTGTGTTATCAAAAGATTTCAATTTTTTTCTCTCAATTGATGGCAATTCACTCCCAAAAATCTTCAGTTTTTAATAATTTTCAGCACTTCACATAGGTAACTTTAGGTGCAATATATACCTCTATAGGACTCCAAATTTAATTTTTTTTATAGACATGTTTCTATGGTCATAAAGGCTTTTTAAAAGTAGATTGGCAAAGAAAGGGTTGTAAAAAGCATCTCCAAAAGAACTATAATTTTTTTAGCACCTTTCAATAATTTTCAGCACTTGACATGGGTAAACCAAAGTCCAATTGGTTTTCAAATATAGCTTTGCATATGAGTCTACCCAAATTTTAAAATAACCACAGACAAAACTACTCAATAAAGAAATGAACCTGACCTGAGATACTGCCGCCCAGGACACTCTTTTTCTTTTTGACTTCGTACGTGTCTTTGAAACTTCTTGATCATCATGCAGTACTAAGGAAGACTGAGTAGCCATTGTGGAATATTTCTGTTTCAATTTTCAACACTTTTCAGCACTTGACATGGGTAAACCAAAGACCAATTGGTTTTCAAATATAGCTTTGCATATGAGTCTACCCAAATTTTAAAATAACCACAGACAAAACTATTTATGCTCAATAAAGAAATGAACCTGACCTGAGATACTGCCGCCAACGACACTCTTTTTCTTTTTGACTTCCTACGTGTCTTTGAATCTTCTTGATCATCATGCCGTAGTAAGGAAGACTGAGTAGCCATTGTGGAATATTTCTGTTCCATATGCGCGATTCCTGTGCAATTAGTGGAAGAATCTGCTTTTGGCAGTCCCCGCTGTGCATCCATTGATGTCTTGGTCTCCATGGCCTCTGTAAAGCGAAAGACCAAATAAAAAAAGGGAACCAAGTGGCCCAAACCAATTAAGACTACTATCAGCACCCAGGCTTGCATGCGCAACACAGAAATCTTTCATGTCAATGCTAACCAGAAAAAAACAGTCAGACACTATACTGCATGAAAGCAAATATAAGGTTAACGTGTAATCTGCACAGTGAACAATGTTTTGATGCACCAGAACAAGCCTGAAAGTGTGCTTAATTGGCATGAAAGTGATCAACAACCTTTAAGCTCTAGAAGGTTAAAATAAAGATCACATCCAGCTTGTTGCTTTCAACGGTTGACCAAGGGGAAGCAATTGTATGAATTTTTCTGACGTATTTCACTCACTTTTGCTACTCCTTTAAATTGTAGGTATTGTAGCAAAGCATGGTGATTATATTTGCAGCATTGCAGAATCAAGAAATGTGAATTCCTTGAGGTGAATATTGGGAGTTTGGTTAAAAAATTTCAGCCCGTTGTTTAACAGTCAGATATTGGGAAGTGAATTCGTTACAGTATACTTGGCAAGTTATTTGAATTCAAGAGATCGCATGCATGACAAAATTTGGGCTTTAAGCAATTTAATTCGTATGTGGGATGCAATGAGTGGATTGCAAATTTGCATATAACAGTTCCATGGAATTGATGGGCTGTTTCGAGTAGTTCAGAATAATGAAGGAACGGAGATCAACGTTGAGCTGGAAAGCAGTAATTCGTAATGATGGAAACCTTACAAACAAATTAAAAAAACTACGTCGCTCGTGGAAATTGCAAATCGAAGACAACTTTCAGAAGAACTATTGTCCAAACGCTACAGTTTAAGTTATGATTCTACGGAGAAATTGCCTAAAGTTTGTAAAACAGCCCTGCAGTAAAGAGCTGGCGGCAGATATTCAACTACTGAGAACTACTATGCAGGATAATAGATGCAGTTGTTTCTCAACTTTCCAATCGAAAGCTGAGAAGCCTAGCTGATGCTCCAGGACTCAAACTGCAGTGCAAAACGCACCTTTGCTAACTGTTGTACTTGTGTTAATTACAGCGTCTACCGGTTGCTCGAGCACAAAAACCTGCAATGCGCGGAATGGGAGAATACGGTGCTTTCCAGGCATAGGAACGCCTAGCGGATGCTCAAGTACTACAAACGTAGTACATTAAGCAATGCGGGATGGATAATTGGCGGTTTTACCCAGCTTTCCAAACAAACGCTGGGCAGTCCTTGCAGATATATTCAAGTAAGCGGGATCTGAAATGGGTCGAGAAATAGATTGTCTACCTCAGTAACTCCAAACTTAGCCACTGGGCGCAACAGTGAGGTGCGACGATAAACGCCTACGAGCTTCAGCTAGCTATAGATCAGAGCGACACTTTCTGATTCCAGCACCAACAGCAAATGAGGTATCCTGTTATCAGCCGATTGCAGCGCAATGCAGCAGCAGCTGAATGAAAGAGCGATCGGATTGCAGCGCAATGCAGCAGGAACAGCAGAAGCAGCAGCAGTAGCAGCTGAATGAAAGATTGCGTCGTGATTGCACAGATCAGACGCGCTTTTCAAAGATAGTTAACTCGTTGTTCTTTATATTGAAGGCCTGACGCCCTTCACGGACATTACTAGCCTCTCGAAAAAGCCACAATTTCGGTCGCTCTCTATCTCTCCTCCCTCTATGGTTATTTTTCTCCCCCTAACCCTAATTTCACATAAGCCCTAATTTGTCATGCTTTTCATTTTGAAGCCTCCTTTGCACATCTTTTGAATGAGTGAGAACATCTAGGATATCTTACGTGTAATAGGGCATTTCCATGCTCAACCCCTCACCCGGGCATGGTGATGTGTAAGGTCTTAGGTGACGCATAGCCCTCGGGTGAGAGGGTGAACATGGATGGGCCTCTAAGGTTTAGGCTAAAACAAAGGGTTTGGTATGGGATAAACTAAAGTGCATGTGTCCATCAACAAAGCGAGGTATCGAGGTATCGCTGACGAGCACAGAACAAATCCTAAAGTACACATGAAACTAAAAAAATAGATAAATTTTGATTTGTTCATCAATGTTCATGTTCTTGGTCAAACCCTAAAGTAAACAATGCCATCTCTCTCTCTCTCTCTCTCTCTCTCTCTCTCTCTCTCTCTCTCTCTCTCTCTCTCTCTCTCTATATATATATATATATATATATATATATATATATATCTATCTCTCTCTCTCTCACTATTTTTCCTCTCCAAAACTCTAAATTTTAGAAAACCCCTAAGCTTTTTATTTTAAAAGTTGCATCTACGTTCATTTTACAATAAGCTCACACTCAAACTAAAGTTTTATGGGTTTAGTTCTCCATCCATACATTGGAATATTGTGAGGCCAAACCACTAGATAGAGCTAAATCTTATAATGGCATGTCTCAAGATGATGAGACCACCAAGTATTCACCTTTGATCTAAGTATACTATGGTTAGGTTGTAGGGAGGTTTTAGATTGAGACCTTAACAAGTCTAATGGCAACGACACTTGACATGCACCTCATTGCTAGAAAAAGGAGACTTATCAAATATTAGTGAGACGCCCCTCTCATATTGAGTTTCATGATTCGTTTGTTCTATCCTCATGAAATTTTGTCTACATTTCATCTCTCATCCATTTGCCATCATTATTGCTTTAAGCACGCTACCTTTTTAAAAATTTAACAATAGTGACTTTTAGATTTTATGAATACAAGGGATTGTGTTTTTAGAAGATCCTTCTTTAGACATAGCACTAATATAGAAAATGGCACACGTGTTTTTGGCCTATCCATATACTAAGCAATTTTTATTCATAAGTATAATTTTAGAGCCAAAACAATGTTCTCAAAAAAGTGACTTTCTTTTTTCTTCAGAAAAGGTCAAAACAAAACCAAATTTATGCTATTATAAAACTCAAGATCATATTTATGAATAATCAAGGACATTCAATATACATTACAATATTTTCATAAACACAAGATATTATTAAAGTGTTGTTATCCTTATATCCTTCATACTTCTAGTTTTTATATTTTTATTATTTTATTTTTCTTTTTTTTTTTTTAATGTGCTCACGAAATTCAATATAGAAACTCAATACAAAGTGTGAAATTGTTAAAGCCATCTTTCTTGAGGTTTGGGGGTCCTCTTTCAAAACCACTCATTGTACACTTGTACATAAGTGATTAGGCTAAAATTAGAGTTGGATTAGCTCGTGGGAGTGTAGGCTAATTACACTTGGCTTGATGCTAGAGGATTATGACATAGCACCTCTTGATTTCATTTGTCAATTTGAACCAATCATAATGTGAGGTGCACCAAAGTGGTCCAATTATTGTAAGCATGTAGGTGGTCCAACTTAGAATTTGCTTCGAACAGGAACATAGATCATGCTACACATTAACACAAACAGAAAACACTCTCCACAACAAGCTCACGTACCAACTGTATTTCTCAAAATGAAATTATACTATACATATAGTTCTTCACTCGAGAAACCCATGCATGACCCAGGTTGCCGTTGGTGGGACGCGTGTCCTGTCGACTTGCCTCGTGACAAGGCCAACTGATCCTTATCGACTGATAGGACCCATAGTACAGTAGCACAGTGATTCTACTTTAATTCTAACTCTCTCCCTTAAAGTAGAGTCTACTTTTTATACAGTCATATACATAGCTTTAAAGTCAACAAACTTTAAATACAGAAAGCTTTGATCTAAACTTATCAAACTTTTCTCTAACAAGTGGCTTAGTGAAAATATTAGCTAGTTGTTCTTCCGTACTACAATGAACAACATGAATTTCACAACTCAGCAGCCTCTCACGTATATAGTGATACTGAATCTCAATGTGTTTGGTTCTCACATGGAACAATGGATTCTTTGCTAGCTAAATGCCACTCTGATTGTCGCTATGTATAGTTGTGGGATTTTTCTGTTTCATGCCAACTTCTTCCAAGATTTGTCTCAACCAGATAGCTTCATGTGCTGTACTACACATTGCCTTATACTCTGCTTATGTGGTAGATAGAGCAATTGCACTTTGCTTCTTACTAGACCAGAAAAAACAACTGCCACAAAGCTGGAATACATACCCTGTGGTGGATCTACGATCATCATAGTCACCTCCCCAATCCGCATTCACATACCCACACAACTCAGGTAAACCCTCATGCTTCCTGTAAATCAAGCCATATCTGAAGTGTCTTTGACATAACACAAAATGCGCTTAGCTGCCTTCCAATGTGTTTCCATAGGTGCTACCATAAACTGACTTATAATACCAGCAACATAGCATATATCTGGTCTAGTCATGGTAAGGTAAATCAAGCTCCCTACTAACTGCCTATACAGCGTAGCATCAAATGATTGTGACTCATCAAGCTTAGAAAGCTTTTTACCTGGTTCAATAGGAGTATTTACTAGTTTGCAATCCTGCAACCTGAATCTGTGCAACAACTCTTTGTCATAATTCACCTGTGTTAAACCCACTTTGTGTCCTTTTTGCCACACTTCTACTCAAAGGCAATAATGCATCAGACTGAGATCTGTCATCTCGAATTGTTCCATGAGGTCTTTATTGATTATGTCTATCATTTCTTGATTATTTCCCGTAATAATCAAGTCATCAACAAGTGATCGGCATCCTGGTGAAAATGTATCCCACAGTACATCCTTCTCCTTGCGTTTTTCACCTACAACTTCAATCCTTCTTGCACCAAAAGGTTTAGCTCTACCTCTCCAACCTGCCTCTTGAGGTTGAGTAGTAGTATCTTGAGATGTATCCTCATGTTCATCATTTGGAAAGTCAATAAATGAATAATCATCAGGAGGTATTCTCACTATACCATCTTTCCCACTGGATGTGTCTATCTTCTCAGCATCCTCGTCTTTATACATCTTGGATTCATCAAAGATGATATCACGGCTTACATGGATTTTGTTTTCCACTGGATCAAAACATCTATAGCCCTTCACACGATCATCATATCCTAGGAATATACACTTGATAGCTTTCACATCAAGTTTATGTCTCTCTTCCTTAGGAATGTATACAAAGGCCTTACATCCAAAGGTTTGCAAGTGGTTCACCCTTGGCTATTTCTTCGTGAATGCCTCCTCAAGTGCTATATTTGGTATGGCAACGGTAGGACTTCTATTTTGAAGATAGAGTGTCGTACTGCATGCTTCTGACCAAAAATCTTTTGGTAGTTTCATCTTATCTAGCATAGATCTGGCACTTTCCACAATCGTATGATTCTTGCGCTTAGCTACACCATTGAGAGCAGGAGCATGAGCTTGCATAAATTGTCTTTTGATCCCACATTGATCACAAAGATCATTGAAGTCGTTAGACTTGTACTCACCTCCACTATCTGATCTTAGAACTTTGATCTTCCTACTTGTCTAATTTTTGACCAATGCTTTGAAGCTCTTGAAATTGTCAAATGCATCTCATTTCTTCTTCAAGAAGTAAATCCACGTCTTACGTGACATATCATCAATAAAGGTCATGAAATAGAAGGCTTTACCTAAGGACATAGTCCTCATAGGCCCACATAAATATGTGTGGATCACTGCTTTTGAAATATCATCCAAGATTCTCTCCTCTTGGATGATATTTATGCCAAAGTAAATATTGTCATCATCATAGTGAGATAAAAAGGGACTGTTGTACTCACAATCTATCAAATGTATTTCCACTAACTTAACTCCCCGTATAAAAGCTAAATAGGTCAAGTCATCCTATGTTTCTCATTCCCATTTTGGGTTTATTGTGTTCTCTTCTGAATGCTTGTATAGCCTTCTTGTTGTTGGGTAGTTGTGGTTGTATGTGTGATATCCAAGATGTTCCTTGCCCTTGAAACACCACCCTTATTGAACTTCTCTCGATGTTGATTTCCATACACACATGATTTGCACATCTATTTCAAGTGGTATTCTATCGTAGGCAATCCTCTCACCATTTCACAATTTCCTCATCAAACTGAGGCTTCCTAAGTTCAAGTGACCAAGCCTATTACGTCACAGTTCAATTTGTGATGGAATGGACGAGACAAGTCCATGTTGCCTCTTGATTATAGCATTCAATCTGTACAATTTAGTATTGGGCTCCCTTATTCCATCCGCAATAGCTTTGAACTTTTGGTTCACATCCTTCACAAAGCAATGATCATGGGGAAATTCTACTTTCAACTTTTGATCAGTAATGACTCCAACAGAAAGTAGATTTTTCTTCAAACCTGGTACACAAAGTACCTCCCTGATCATCCTAATTTTGTGATCAGGTAGTTGGATTGAAACGGTGCCTATCCCCTTAATTTTGCACACATCACCATTGTCTTGTGAAACGGACGTTCCATTATCCAACACTTTCAAGCTACTGAACCTTACCTGTCATGTGTCTTGTGGCTCCTGAGTCAATATGCCATGCTTGATCATCTTGATTAGATGACAATGATGATATGAATATGCTAGAGTCTTCAATCTCACCCTCATCGACAAGGTTACCTGCTTGCTTTGGTTTCCCCTTGACTTGTTCCACCAGGAATTTTTGACATTCCCTCTTCCAATGGCCCTTTTTACCGCAATGGAGGCACTTGCCTTTCTTCTTGGTCTTATTGGAAGATCCCTCATCCTCCTGAGTCTTGGCAAATTGTTGTTTAGACTTCTTCTTGCCCTTTCCCTTGCCTTGTTTTTGGCGTGCCACAAGTGCTATATCATTAGTATTTTGATGTCTAGCTTTCACCATTTCTCGTCGTTGCTCTTCCTGCATCAAGATTCCTATGAGCTCGTCAAAGGTTGGCAATCTTTCTCTTGATGCTATTCCGCTCACAAACATCTGATAGGGTTCTGCAATGCCGCACAATGCATTGTGCACCAGCTCCACATCATGTATGCACCCACCAATAAAATGTAGTTCATCCCTCATTGTCCAGATTTTGGTCATATAAGTCTGAATGTGCTCTCCTTGCTCCATGCGGGCACTATTCAGTTTTGACTTCAGAAACATGATTCTAGATGGATTTGTCATCTCAAATTGCTCCTTTAGCACATCCCATGCTTGTCTGGGTGTAACAACATCACAAATGTGGATGATGATGTGATCCTCCACTGACAAGTCAATGAAGGTCAAAGCTTTTCTCATCTTCTTGTCAAACACTTTGATATCCGCTTTATTTGGCGGCCTTCTCTCATCACCTGTGTGACTTCCCACATGTCTTTCTCATCAGTATATTTTTCATTTTGAATTTCCACACTGCATAGTTGGAAATCCTGTCCAATTTGCTACTTTCACTCAAAATGGACTCTCGCATGTTTGTCATCGCAAAACTGCTTGAAACTTCTGTCATAGGGTAAAAGCAGTATGTCGAGGCCAACTGTAATGTCAGAAGTTGAAAATAATGCGAGCTCCACGAGATCCTCTTCTCGCTTATCTGAAGGGTTTGAGTATGGTTGTTTGAAATCTGATCCAGCACCCTTGCGCTTCCACGGCCAGTCATGGCTAGCTCAGATCTGATTGAACTGACCAGGGTGCCCTCCTTCCTGCTTTTACAACAACAAAAACTATTGAGTATAGAGAGATATCCACGTTCTTGAGCTTCCAAACCCTAGGCCAGGGTTTTTCTCATAAAACTAATCTTGGCTTCTTGTTCACAGTTCTTTGACAGGCCAATCCTCTTCCTCTGAGGTTGCCCTATTGCTAGGAGTGTGATGCTTCAAACCATTCTCAAAATGGTGTCCGTTCGAATGCACACCGACTGCAAACGCCAAGTAGCCTTCCTTCGAAATTTCAAAATTCCATTTTGCTAAGGTTCTAATTCAGCCGACAACTCTTGTCTTGGAATCCTCACACAATCTCAAGCTCAACAAGCTTCTATGTGCTAGACTCTGTGCGCGAGTGCTTCACTTTTTGTCTACAACCCGCCATAGACCCCGAACTCTCAGAAGACTGCTCTTCTCCCGAAGCTCTCTTCAACGGCGACACTGTACTGTGTACACTCCCTGTACGGCTCTGATACCAACTGAGAATTTCCTTCAAACAGGAACACAGATCATGCTACACAGTAACACAGATAGAAAACGCTCTCCATAGCAAGCTCACATAACAACTGTATTTCTCAACATGAAATTACACTTACATATAGTTCTTCACTCAGGCAACCCATGAATGACCCAGGTTGTCGTTGGCGGGATGCGTGTCCCTTCGACTTGCCTCGTGGCGAGGCCAACTAATCCTTATTGAAGGACTCATAGTACAGTAGCACAATGATTCTCTTTGATTCTAATTGTCCAATCATAGTAAGAGGTGATGTTTTAGAGGTCCAATCATTTTGCACCATTTTCACTCTCATGGATCTTGAGCTACTATGAGTGAGAGTGAGAGTGAGATTGAGTCCACACTTAGTTTTTAATTGAGGGTGAGATTAAGAGTGAGATTGAGTCCACACTTAGTTTCTGATTGAGAGTGAGAGTGAGAGTGAGATTGAGTCCACACTTAGTCTTTTGATGAGAGATCTTGATGTCGCATGCTCCAACACTTAGTAGAATTTCACATTCTCTCTCTAATTGAGAGCTCAATATTTTGCCTCTTTTGTCACCAATTTTTGAGCTAGTATGCTTGTATCTTATGCAAGATAGATCTATGTGCACTCACACACATCTTAGGAGATTATTCATATTGTCTGAGATGTCCTCACATGTGTGAAAATTGCACATGGTATCAGAGCCTACCTAAGATTGATTTGTATCTATCAAGTGTGATGAGATTTGTATCTAGCCTTGGAGGGTGTAGTTGCATCTTGGTAGCTATCCCAGGAGTAGATATCCAAGAGATATCTAAATCACATTGATTAGGTCTATATTGGGTACTATACGAATCTGACTGCTCAGACACGTGTGAGATCAGTGAACTTTGACTTGATGGTGTGTCTCCAAGGTTGATCCAAAACAACACCTACAAGAACAAGATATATAGCATCAATAAAAAGCTCTAAAAGGAGCCCACATTACTAAAACTTCCTCACAAAGCTCCTCAAAGTCATTCTCAGGATGACTCACAAGTATTTGACAAGCTAACATGCAAATTAGTGTGACAACATGACAGGAGAAATCTAAAAGGCTAGATGTTCTTTTTAATTTAAAATTTCGATCCTTTACACATGAAATTTTGGAGGGAATTTTTTCCCACTTGTGGCGCGTGCTTTGTTTCTTGGCAGTGTGCTTTGTTTCTTGCGCACTATTAATATACTTCAAAAAATGAGCCAGCCACACAACTTAGACGGCGGATTGCACCGAAAACTAAGAAAATGAGAAAAAATTCCGGTCCTTTTATCATTCTCTCTCTAACATTCTCTTACTAAGGCACGATTTCTTATACGGCCCTTTCGGAATTGAAAACTTCTCAGTTGAATAGTGATATTCAACAATCGTCAAAGGTATTGAACAAGTCGAGTCGACTGGTTTTCCCTTGAGAAGATGTCGATGGAGTTGAATTCAGGATGTCGATAGACTTAAGTCGAGCCAGTGAAGTTGACGTATACTAGCAGTGAAAACTTACAACAGATAGTTGTGGATTGAAAGTGTGTCAGCGTAGTAGTAAGCATCAAGATGAATGTCGTCTGTAACAATGCACAAATGAACAAAGCAGAAGTGTGGCAAAATGTACTCTTGATTAATCAGAAAAATAGAGAAACATGAGCGTGAAGCTGAGCGCTAATCTATGAGGCACAGAAATTGTAGAGCTTCATAGGCTTGATTGTTGCTTACTAGATTGTCCAAGTTAATCCGAGTATCTAATTCTAAATAAAAGATAAAAACTTTATTCACATGTCATACAGTTAATTGATTAGAGCCACCTTTATAGTAGGTAGTCATCTTTGTAAGTAATGAAGTCTATGTACAAGTAGGTGGACTATCAGTACATGGATCGACTTTTCCCTGATGAGGAAGTCAACAAATTCAAGCTAGTTGAGAGGTGATGAAAAGCCGACGAGGTCAGGTAAGTCAACAAAGCTGGGTAAGTTGATGGAGTTGATGGAGTTGGTGTTGAAGTCGATGTCGATGAAGTCAAAGTCCTTGAAGTAAGTGATTTGATGTTTAGTCAAAGTCGATGAAGTTGATATCGAGTAAGTCAATGTCGATGGAGTTAAAGTCAAAGTCAATGAAGTCAGACTTTGACAGATTTTTGAGGATGCTCATTATCGAATGGATTTGGTCTTGAGCATAGAAATCCAACACAATGGGAGCATTAATGGCAGCAATTAGAATCATTCATCTGTTAACTAGATTTTGTGGGTTCTAGGTAGGGGCGGGTGAGTTTGGGAGCATGGCATTGTGAGAGTTTTGGTCTATCACCAGAAAGAATTCCGATGGTAGCTAGGGAGTTGGCATTCACACACACGCGGTGCGTGGTACCTTAGTGTTGGACATACAACCAGTGTTTTTCTTCATCCCACGTGGCGTAGGCCATGATAATGAATTCGTTGTTAAAGACGCAGGTAAAGAGCGTTGAGTAAATACCCATTGCTTCAAGGAGGGGTTGGGCGACTTAGAGCCAAGGTTCGATCTAAGATGTCATAGGCAGGTCCCAGATCTAGGTGGAGGTAGGGACCTCTCGTAGAACCACCTAAGTGGTGTCGGTTTTATCGGAAGGGCTGGATGGTTGATTATCGAAGTTGGAGGAGGATGCCATGATGATGGTGGATAGGGTCAGGGCTTGCAGAGGTAGGTAAGGGTTGGGTAAGATGTGGTAATGACTAGGGATGAAAAAAGGAGAAAAAGCTTAGCAAATAGGAAAAAAGACTCCAAAAAAGTAAAAATGCTAGATTTGGAGTGAGTGGGAGTGGAACAGGTGGAAACAAGAGCAGAACAAGTGGTTATGAGTGTTGAGGAAGGTGTGTGTGAAGTTTGGTTGCAAACGAAGACAATTGAAAATCGCTTATAAAATTGACAAGAGCTTTGCTGCATGAAAGGCCAAATGATTCGAATTTCTTCCCTTCCATGTTGACGAACGTCATCCTTCAAGCATGAATGAAGCACACAAATGGAATTTGTTTCATGTGTGTAGCCAATACATCATTTCACGGAGTTGATCCATCCGTGTTTAGTTACAATCAACGTCAAGTTTTGATAGACATGAGAAAACAAAGAATGAAACAAATTGAAGAAGCAAACACAATTGAAAAAAAGAGTAATCAACTTGATTCTAATGATTATGATGATGAGGTGCAATACAATGAAGCAATGTACAACATGTTTGAATCTTACTTTGAAACAAATGAAAATGATGATATGCATGCATCTTCTAATGAAAACGGAGATCAGGAACAATTTGAGATGGATGAAGACAAGATTCTATTGTGCAAGGAGACAGACACCTCTATATCCTAGAGCATCCATTTCGAGACTAGCTACGTCAATTCTTATTCTAAACCTTAAGCAACACACAAATGGAGTGATCGTAACATGACATCTTCATTCGGGTACTTAACGCATAACACAACTATTATACTTTATAGCGTATTTACATTAAGTTAATTTCTTTTCTTTTCTAACAACTCACATTGCTCTTTTTTTAAACTGTTGCATCGAATACTTCCGAAAGAAAATGTGATACCTAAAATACGATAAGAAGCACGAAAGATGATGACCATGCTTGGAATGGATTACGATACAATACATGCATGTCCAGAAGACCATGTTCTATATAGAGGTGAGCATTCAAAACAACTTCAATGTCCAATGTGTAATGCTTCACGTTTTCAAGATGACGTATAAGGGGATAAAGTGTCACAAAAAGTGTTACGACATTTTCTCTGCAACGTTTATTTCAATGTAAATCTTTGGCACAACTAATGGATTGGCATGTCAAAAATCAATCTACGGATGATGTGATGCGAGTACCAAGTGATTCACCTTCATGGAAACATATTCAAAACCAATGGCCTGTGTTTAAAAACAGACCTCGTAATTTGAAATTTGGCCTTGCTATGGATGACGTAAATCCTTTTAGCGTTCAAGCGTCAACTTGGTCTACATGGCCAATTGTGCTTATTAATTATAGCATACCTCCATGGTTGAGTATTAAAACGGGACACTTGTTATTGCCTTTATTGATTCCAGGAAAGTACAAGGCCAAGAACATGGATGTGTATCTTGCACCTGTGGTCGATGAATTGTGCATTCTTTGGAATGGTATTCAAGCTTACGACATCTCGAAACCTTTACAACAACAGAACTTCGTTGTTCGTGGAATTCTAATGTGGACGATGCATGACTACACCAGTTTAAGCGAATGTTCAGGTTATGTATATAATGAATCTAATCTATTTTAGGGTTTAAGGTTTGAGTATTAACTAAGCATGTTTAATTTGGTTTATGAACTATGCAAGTTTAACTACAGCGGGTTACAACACATGTTATATTTGTAGACCACTTTTGGAGGGTTGACATAGCACAAACATGATAAAAAAAGTGGTGTACAAAAATCATCGCAAATACTTGCCACCTGATCATCCTTTTCGAAGGTTGAATAGGCGATTTTTTGGAGAGCGAGGAGATAATCCTCTAAATACACCACCACCTCCACACATGGGAGTAGCAGAATGGCATGGTGAATGGTTTAAACATCACGATGTTAATTTTTCATGGAATGAATCCATTGATGGTATGAAACAGTTGTCTATTTTTCATAAGTTACCATATTGGAGGAATTTATTGATAAACCATCTATTGGATCCTATGCACATATTCAAAAACATCGATGAATCCTTATGGAACCACATCATTGGCATAAAAGACAACCCCGCAGCTCGTAAAGATCTACAAGCGACCGATGTGAAAAGACCCTATTGGATTCTAACACCGAAGGTGTAGATGAGATTCTACCTACCGTGTCATGGATTCTTACAAAAGAGCAACTCTCATATGTTAAACATGTCATAAAACAATTGAGAACTCCAACAGGCTATGCACATTTTTTATGCAAATCATTTACCAAAGATGGTAAATTAAGTGGATTGAAATCACATGATTGGCATAGAATGTTGCAATTCATACTTCCACTTTCTATTCGAGGTCTCTTCAACGATGACATACAAAATACGCTTTACAATTTGTCATCGATGATTAGGTTTGTATATTTTTTTAAACACTTGTATAAATATGTGTTATTTCAATATTTTTATGTGTTAAACAACCTAATGTACTATCAATCTTGTAGGTGGATTTCCTCAAAAGAAATAAAAAAGAGTGAATTGGATTCCATGAAAATCCAAATGATCAAAATGGTATATTTATTGGAAAGAGATTTTCCAACTTCCTTTTTGGATATACAAGTTCATCTTCTAGTGCATTTGGTCGAAGAAGTATCAATTGCAGGACCTGTGCACACGAGATGAATGTTCTACCTTGAGCGCTTTATGAAAGTTTTGAAGGGCTTTGTGAGACAAAAGGCAAGGCTAGAAGGTAGCATTGCAGAAAGTTGGCTTGTATAGAAATCTTTGTTTTATATCACCGAAATAATCTCACAATTGCATCCTTCAAGTCCAAAAATGTGGTGTGAAGAAGAAGATGAACGTGTTAAGGGTGAAGTACCACAAGGAAATGGTGTGCAAAAGAGACTTTTACCTCAATTAAAAGAGAAAATTGACACATTCATAATATATAATTGTGGACAAATGGAAAAGTGGATTCGAAGGTATGAAGAAGCCAAAAAGGAAAAAAAACATTACACTGAAACGAAGAAGAAATATCAATCGAAGAAGAAGAAGGGCGTTGGAGAACGATGAACCTTTGGAGCCTTTACTTTCAAAATGCTCTCGTGAATGGGTTTTTGATACGATGCTAAAAGCATCCGAAAACGGAGAAGAAGTGACCGAATTAGAATGGAAGTTTGTTCGTGGATGTGGATGGAAGGTTAGTGTAATATTGTTTTTGTACTACTCAATATATGAATAGTATTTCTAATTACACACATTTGTTTTTTTTTTTTGGTGTTTTAGTATACATCATACACTGCCATGTGGGCATATGGACACCATTACCGTGTTGAGAGAGTTGACAACAAGCGACGTACGTATGATTGTGGTATAATGGCCAACTTTCAACAAAAAATGGTTTAAGGTCATTTATCGTGGAAGCAACGCCATGATTAGAAATGATAACTCAAATTTTTTTCAAATCAACTCAACAAAATGTATATCGATGAACTCTCATGACACTTTAATATTGCCACGACATTGCGAACAAGTGAGACTCTAAAATTCCAATGTTATTAATATTTGCAATCCAATTATTTATGTATCAATCTTATAAGACTAACTTATTTTTTTTTAATTCTTTGGTAGATTATATTCCATCCAGATCGAATAGATGGTGGTATGTGATCCAACTTAATGCAAGAAAATGACGTGTGTTTGAAGGAAAAGATATTGTTCAATTGGATACACACGACGAACCACCACCCAATTTTAACGACGTTTTGGAAGAACCTGAACCACTCATCCAAACTCCAAATCAGGTCGAAATGATGGGAGAAGAAGGTACAAATGAAAATGATGAGATTTTCACGATCGTACAAGACCAAATTGGGGGTAATTTGAGGCCCCCGCGTTTGGATGAGATAGAATTAGAAGAAGAGGAGATTGAATATGAGGGTAGCTTACATCGTCAAAGAGACACGATCGGAAACTTACAATTATACCTAGACCTAGATTCAGATGAGTGTCAAGACTTGTGTGATGATGACAATGATGTAAATGATGAGAATGATCTATGATTATTAATACTTAAATTCACTTGCACTCATTTTTTTTTTATATTCATCGCAATACTTTTTATGTATACTTTTATAGATAGAGTTGAATGTGATAACTATAATACCCGAACCTTGCGATTACGTCCTATTTCCACCACATATTCCCTCCCTACGGCGTGTAGGTTTTTCCATGCAAGTTGGAAGATTAGAACCTCGCCTTTAACGAGAAAAAAGTAAGGGATACACACCTTCTTAGGATTGAGAATTTTAATTATCTACATTTCACCTTTGCATATTAACTAATTGCTAGTGTATGAGGTAAAATACGATATTGCTTTGAACAAAATGAAAATTATAAATTACATTTAATTTCTTACTATGTTAGATAATGTATTCCAATAATAAAACAAATTGAAACAGCACAAACTCACCGGTAAACTCACTTGAAGCTAAGTGCAAATGTACAATTGCTTGCTCTTTAAACGCTTGCTCTTTTATTTTTGAATATTTTTGTCACATGCACAAGCAATTAAAAAATAACACTATATTACACAATTGAACCATTATTATAAGCAAATTCAAACATACAATTACCATCAAACACTATCTAGTCATCTACTACTCTAAATCTTAATCAAAACACACTCACACGCACATACACACACACACACACACACTCTCTCTCTCTCTCTCTCTCTCTCTCTCATTATAAATCTAATATAAATTTTCTATCAAACACTATTTATTTAACCATCACTCTTAAATACCCTAAACTAATGCATAATACATAACACTCTCTCTCTCTCTCTCTCTCTCTCTCTCTCTCTCTATTATCTTAAATTCAAAATGCAAAATAAAACACATACACACTTCCTCCCTCTCTCCTTCCTTCCTCTCTCTCTCTCTCTCTCTCTCTCTCTCTCTCTCTCTCTCTCTCTCATCTATCATTCTTAGTCCTAAATAAATATAAATCTAACAATCTATTACTACCATAGACTATGTATTTATCTATAATCTTAATTTTTAAATCAATGCAAATGTTAAATACACACACACACATCTTTTTTTTCTCTCTGTCTCTCTCACACACACATTATAAATTTACAATCTATTACTACCCAACACTATCTATATCTATTTGTCTATTAACCTAAATTATAGATCAATGCACAATTCAGAACACATACACATCCTCTCAAACACCCACATACACTATCTTAAATAATTTTGACAATCTATTATAAACAATATTTATAATTTTCTATCAAACACTATTTATTTATCTATCACTCTTAAATACCCTAAACAAATGCATAATAAAAAACACACACACACACACACACACATTCTCTCTCTCTCTCTCTCTCTCTCTCTCTCTCTCTCTCATCTTAAATTTAAAATCAATGCAAAATGTTAAACATAAACACACACACACACACACACACACAATCTATTCATCTACTACCCTAAATCTTAATCAAATCACACACACACACACTCTCTCTCTCTTTATTATCTTAAATTCAAAATCCAAGACACGATACATACACACTTATTCCCTCTTCATGTACATTTCATATACTTAATCTGATAACAGCTCTTTGTTCTGCATTCAAATCTGTGTCAATATTGTCATGCTTATCATTATTCATTCTATCTGACTTTTTTAGTTGCTCAATTTGGTAATCTATTTTAGCATGACTAATATTTAGTCTTGTCTTTGGCAAATAAGTCACGACTGATTATCAGTTGAAGCTTAGTCTAGCTCTTCACGAAACATTCGTGACTAATAATTTGTCTAGCTATTCGTGACAAATTACTCTTCTGATGTTCTATTAAGGTTTGGCTATGTAATCAAGAACGACCGTGATTTCCATCACTACCGTTCTATTTGTTTTGATATGTGTAGTCATGTTTACGGAGAAAGTCGTATAGCTCGTTCCGTTGTGCACGAACACTTCTTGTTCGAGTTCGTTTCTCGTTTGTGTTCGCCTTACTTTTTGAGCTAATTTTTGTTTCTCACACACGATACCCTCTCATCCCTCTTTCTCCCAACAACATGAGATATATGGTCTTAATGAGAGCTAGTGTGTATAGCCTTGTTGCTGCATTCATGCTTGACGGACGATGTTCCTCAAGATGGAAGGAAGCAAGTGTAAGAAATTGATCACCTGTGATCTATGTGCTTAATATGAGAAGAAACAAGGTGAACGGTTGCCACATGAGATGTATGTGCTTAGGAAGAGCTATTGCAGATAACTTTGCGTGCTTATGCATGCTTGAAGAATGACATCCATCAAGATGGAAGGAAGCAAGTGTAAGGGTCACCCACATGTGGTGTATGTGCTTAGTCAAGATTGGTGCTTGGTTTGTGCTTCGAGCCTTGTCTACTTCATTTATGTTTGATGGACGACGTCCATCAAGATGGAGGGTTGTGTGGAGAAGGAATGCTCAAATGTGATGTATGTGCTTAGTAAGAGGAGAAGCAAGGTGAAGGATTGTCACATGAGATGTATGTGCTTACTGAGAGCTAATGTGTACAATGTGTCTTTCATGCATATTTTGTCCATCACACTTGAGGCATGTGCACCATATTTTATTTTGAAAATAATTTCTCTACGAGAAACAAAAATCAAGTACATGTCACTTTAGCACATTAGTTTAACTTATAATAACAAAGTTTTTATGAACAAGAAAACATGCATGTTTATTACTTACCCTGTTGTCCCTTTTTATAGTAGAGAAGAGGACCCTGGCCTTTGAATCCTATTGGTCCAGTCTTGCCTCTCTTTTTATTCAAATTTAAAAAAGTGTGGGAACCATCAAAATTGAAGGGAAACCCAACTTTATTCACTAACTTGACATTTAGGCCTTGCGACATTAAAAGTCCCGCAAAAAGGCCTAAAGTCCTTTTATTAGCTTTTAACTAATCAATCAAATAACTATGTGATCATCGGGTTGGACTTACACATGCAGGGTGCCAAATCCCTCTCACTTATTAACTAGGGTTAGGGTTGCCTTGGGATCCGCAAACTTTCCAACAGTATCCCCCACCAAAACTGGTGGCGGTCCCATGACACCTACAATATGCAATTATTGGGGACTTTTATTGGCTTCGCACCGAATCTTAATTAAATGATACTACACCTTCTCCATAAAGTCAAGGCGTGCAGTATTGAAATCCAAATTATGCGGCAGGAAACAACGGTGGGCTCCGGCAATCCACTTGGAAACTGTCCATGAGGTGAAGCGAGATTCCCAAGAGCCTCCCATCATAGCCGCACAGAAATACAGTCGAGCAATCGGCAGCTGATCTTTGATTTGCTCTGAGGCCATCGGCTTATTTGGATCAAATGTCAGGGTAGGAAGGCAATCGTCCCATTTGGTTGCCACTGACGTCAACAGAGTTAAATCTTTTGCAAACATTGCCGATTGTCGCACCGTTGGATCCAGAGAGTGGACATACTCTCTCTGATATGCTTGTAAGGCCCGGTGGAAATCCACTAAAATGTTCCAGCTGTAAGGCTGATGGATGATTGGCCAGTTGGGCATATGGATGATGATTTTATCCATAGCCAATTCCAAATCTTTTCATTTTTGTCTTCGCGGCATTGGCACGTAATAAGGATCTACCCGAAACTGGCGAGAGCTAGCTATGTAACTCCTAATTGATTCTCCATGTCGGCTGCTCTCCCAGTGCAAGTATTTTGTCCAATTTTTTGTCGGCCTCAATCTCGAAGGTCTTAAATTTGAGAATCCATCCACCACGCGAGGACTCATGTGGATGCTGCTTTAAGAAGGTCTGGATCTGGTCCTCGACACTGATGGGCCTTCTGAATAAATGGCTTGTCCTTGATGAGGATGGACCTGCTTGTACTGTCGGTATAGTTGGCGGTTGATCTGCTAGATCTGGAGCTCCCCCTTGGTCTATGCTCGAGTCAAATCTTGTATCCATCTGTACAACTTCTTGGCACGAAGGGGAGAATTGCGGCATGACCGGGACGAGGATTTGTGGTCCAGCTTCCAACACTTGAGCGGCGGCCTTTTCATAGGCATTGATGGTCTCTTTTGCCTTTGCCAACTCGGTTGAAGCTGTTCCTTTGAATCTATCAAAGCGGCCTTGGAATCCCTAAAGGGCCACTTTGTATGTTTCCATTTTCTTGAACAAATATGTAATCTATGTCGGTGTGACCGGATGATCGGGTATTTGTTTTTGCATATATGCATCATGCTCAAGGGTGGTCGCATTCAATTCACCTAGAAGCTGTGTGCGATTTTGTTCGGCCATTTGTAATTGCCCCTTCAGTAGTTGCACCTGTTGCTTGGCATCTTGCACCGCCTTATCTACCTGATCATGTGCGGCTGTCAGGGAGTTTTGCAGGGAGTTGATATAGGTTTCCAAGATATCAGCTTGTTGCTGGGCCAATGTCTTTTCACTTTCAGCCTTTTCTTCATGTTGCTTGGCTATCTTCACCTCGCGATCCAACTGGACAATTTTCTGGCTAATCAGAGTGTTTTCGGATCCTAAATCAGAGATCCTCTTCTCCATTTCCTTCTTCTTATCCAGCATGGACTGGATCACTTGCCCAAGGCTTGAAACTAACCCGAGAGCATCACCAGAATTGACAGTCGTGGAGGTGGCAGCAGCAGGAGACCTTGATGGTACTGTCCGTGGTAGGCGTGGAATAGGTGCCAAGGTCTCTTCTTCTTCAAAAATATTCTTGTCTTCAAACCCTTCAGGCACCGTGGCGTCGAACTACTTTGGTGACATTACAGCTATGTCGACCCGAAGTGTGGCTGGGCTACCCTGTGTGGGTGGTTGCTGACTGGCATCTTCGACACCAACAGTAGCTTCATGGATATGTCCGAATTCTCTTCCAGGGGATTGGGGTTCAAAGGGCGTTGAGCTCTGGGGCATTTCAAAGATTTCGGTGGCCCCAAGGGGGTCGGAATCATCGAACATATCCATGAAGAACTGTGTGTTGGGTGAGGTTGCTTCGGTGTGTGGGGCTGAGGTGGCCTAGGCAGCTGTGATGGGAATGGTAGGCCCAATGGTCACAGACTGTCCCTGTATAGGAGCAGAGGCGAGGAAAGCATCAGAGGCTAGGGGAATGAGAATTTCAATGTGAACAGCAGCAGGTGGTGGAAGTGCAGCTGATGAGGTATGCCTAGTATGTCGTCGTGACGCAGAAGGCGAGTCAGGAATTACGATCTCGCTGCGTGGACGACGATGACTATGAGAACTTGAGGCCTGATGAGATGACTCGGCTGGTGCTTCTTCATAAACCGAAAGCAAGGAATCCAGGTGGAAGCCATGGATTCTGTTTTCTAAGTGAGAAGCGGCTAAGAGGGACAATAGAGAACCAGCGACGAACTGCTACTTTGTATTGGCCTTAATAGCTCACTTGAGCTCACCAAAAATAGTCTTGAACCAGTTATATGGTTCAAGAGGGGCTTTGGCCAATTTTGTGTGGGACTCCACTATCTTGTGAAGAATTTGAGATGTGATGCGGTCTTTCCTGAGGTTGCCAACCATCAGGAAATGATTCAACAACTGGGCAGTGGTGCGAATGGAAGGCTCAGTGATGGCTTCTAGAAAATAGCCATCAAGTGTAGATCGTTGGTGAGGTCAATGTATGGCTTGATGGCCTGTTTGGCGTGCTTGTGATTGGGTGAGGCTTGCGTACCGGATGAGATTCCTATAGTTGCAAGTGCAGCCTCAGTGACACGCACCTTGTGTGTGGCTCCTTGGAAGGTGATATAAAACTTGGATTTCTCTTCCTTCCACGCACTGAAGGCAAGGGTGATGAAATCCATATTGATGTGTCCCAAAAAGGCTCTCTCATGAATACCCATTGCAGTAAGTAAAGGCTCCGCAAGGGTCATCCACTGAGTGACCATGCTTGTGCTAGGAAGAATCATGATGTTCGTTGCAGATGGGACATCACGATAGATAGTATAGCACGAAGATTGGGAAGTATCGACAGAAGACATGATGATCAGAAAGGAATTATAATGCGTGAAAGTGTATCAGAAGGCAATGCAAAAAATCTGGAAAGCAGGTCGACAAAGGTTCATGATGATGTTATGATGCTCGGCGAAGGTTTCCAAAATGACATATCATTGAACATTTGTCTGACTCAAAATTGAATTTTCTCTTGTCAGAAACCTTCGCCCATCTCAATTTAGATAAATCAAGGGTGGATGTACAGTCTGAGTGCTCAGCGTAGGTTTCTGATACTGTATTGGCCAAATCTGCCCAAAACAATAGTTTTCTAAGTCATTTTCCATAAAAATATTGTGCTTCCTTTTCCTTATGCTGATGACTTCTTGACTTTTGCTCATCAGTCCTTCCTTATTTCTTTTTTACTTTTTATTTTTTAACTATCTTTTTTCAGAAAAAGTCAGCAAATTAATTACTAAAAACAAAAAATTAAAAACAAATAAAGTGAAAAAATATATTGAGATCAGGCTTGTTGAATTGGCGGAGTAGGCTGCCGAAACTTGCGTAATCGGCTGCCATTTACCGGAGTATCAAATCGTTTTCCATCCAACTGCTCAAGAATTACTGCGCCATAGTTCCGGATTTCCTTCACTTTATACGGACGTTCCCTAGTAAACTTCAACTTACCTTTGATCAGCTTGGTTTTGTACATCAATGCAAGATCTCCTGCTTCCAGATCTTTCTTGTGCAATCGCCAATCGTGCCATGCCTTACGGCGGGCTTTCTCTACTGTCAAGGCATAAACTGCCATCAATCGGATTTTACATAATTTGTGCAACGCTTTATAACGAAGTTGTAAAGACTTATCATCATTTAATCGTTACGTTGCTGCTTTGCGTAAAGATGGGATTAAAAATTCAATTGGCATAACAGCATCTTGACCATAAACTAGTTGAAAAGGTGTTTGATTTGTACTATTTTTGTAAGCAGTTCTGAATGCCCATAATACTGCATACAGTTTATGTTCCCAATCACACCGACTCGCTTCAATTGTCTTTGTCATAATGGTGCAGAGAATCTTATTGGAAGATTCAGCTTGGCCATTCCCTCTGGGATAATAGGGAGTACTAAATCTGTGTATAACAAAAAAATCTTCCAGTAAATACTTTATTGTTTGATCAACAAAGTGTTTACCGCGATCATTGACAATTTCGATCGGACATCCAAATCTGATTATAATATTTTCATATAGAAAATTGGTTGTAGATTTCGCATCAACCACTTTGACAGCTTTGGCTTCAACCCACTTGGTCATATAATCAGTTGCGACGATAATGTATTGGGTTTGAGATCCTTGCGTAGCGGGATGAATAGGACCAACATAATTCAGTCCCCATTTTTCAAACGGTGCTTGCGATAAAACCGGATGTGTCATGTTGTCATATTTTTGCCAAAAAAGTCACTTTTTTGCAAAATTACCAGTATTACTCTTGATCCTTCGCCAGAACCTTTTTTTGAGTTTCCAGAACATTCTATCTATAGTAAACTATTATTTTTGAGTTTTGCGAAGATTTTTCTTGATCAGATCACAAAAAATCTTGATTTTTACCCTTGCTAGATTACAAAAACAGTATTTCCTTGTGTCTGAAACCTTCGTCCGGTTGTCCATAGTTTTATTTGTGTCAGATCTTCCATCTGAGAAGTCGGCGAAGGTTATTTCTCAAGAAATTGCCAGAAAAGTGTTCAGAGAGTTTTTATCCCAAAATAGCATTGTTGAACCTTTGTCAAGACAACCTTCGCCTAGAGAACTTTCGCCAGTCCTTTTTTTAGTTTCTGATTTTCTAGATTAAGTCTCTATCAAACTTTGGATCAAATCTGATATATTCTAAATTGGACTCCGAGAGGTTTATCATTTTTGAGAAGTATCGATTGATCAAATTTTGGGTAGTTTTTCATCATATAGAATCAGATTCTTGAAAAGTGTAATAGAGCTAGCAGATCTAATCTGAGATAGTTTTTTGGAAAAATCTAGATCCAATCTCATTATCGATTTGATCTAAATTTGTAAAGATGGCTGCCCCTGGAGATGCTCCACAGGAGGTCAATCCAATTATTGTTAGAAGAGCATCCCGATTGGATCTACCCAAATATAATGGATTAACAGATCCAGCTAGATTTCTTCAGATCTATGCTGAATCCTGTGAGGTCTATGGTGAGATTTAACCTCAGTATAAACTTAAGTTGTTTCCTATTATAACCAAGATGAAACTGAGCATACAGATTGGGAGGTTGTTAAACGAGCCCTTATCACACGGTTCAAACCGCGAAAGTTTATGGAAGACCCTTTCCTACTTTTAAGTAAAATTAAAATGGGAAAGCGAAAAATGGTTTGAGATTACATCGAAAGGGTGAAACGTCTTAGATCTGAATGTGAGTCTGAGCTGATTATTGAAAATGTCATGATTATGTGGTTTTTGTCAGGTCTATCTAAACGGATCAAATGTGAGCTGAAACGCCATAAGGAGTACGCACTTTTGCAAAATGCGATGAACGATGCAATTCGGGAGGAGGATGAAGATTCAGATGATGAGCCGAATGTCAGTATGTTGTCTTATACAACAGGGCAGACTACTACGACATCCACCACTATTGCATCAACAAATGCCAATGCTACTGTAGAAATGATGCTCAATGAGTTCGAGAAACTTGGGAAGACCCAGCAAAAATAGATGGAAAAGTTGCAGTTGCAATCTGATGAGAAGATCAAAGCATTGGAAAATTTTCACGGACAAGTGAACAAGGAACCTGAGAAGTTTGCAAAGACTTTTCGTACTAGGGAAAATTTCTGGTGTTCTATTTGTACAGGAAATCACACAGTGAACGAGTGTCCTCAATTGAAAAAATGAATGGAAATCAGTGTTTGCCATCTGTGTAATTCACCTGACCATGAGACTGCCTTTTGCAACTTCAACCCTCGGATAATTCAACAACGGTATGCCCAGATGGGATATCGAGATCCACAGTATGGAGGCAATCCAGCAACAAGACTGCGACAATCTACTCTTGGATACCCGAAACGTCTAGCGTTGTCTTCCCCACCAAAACACTCCGCTCCTCCTGCCAATTTGATGGAACCAAAATCTTATGGAAGTGCAGAGCAATGGAGCTATGGTAATGATCAAGAAGGAGGATCTTCTGTACAGCATGCCATTTATGCTGCCGCTCAACAACAAGCCTCAAGAAACTGGGCCAGAGCACCACTTGGATGCTTTGCATGTGGAGAAAATCACAGAGTTGCAGAATGCCCAAATAAAGAAAAATTTGTACCATTCTATCGTGACTGTGGATATGGGCATTGCTATAAAGACTATCCAGCAAGACCAAAGCCACCACCAGCTACAACACCTGTAAATTTGATAACAATTAAGCAAGGATCGGTAGCTCAGAATAAACCAAGTGCACCCTTAATGGTGGTCACCAGAGCACAAAAGTAGAAAGAACCAGTAGTGGATTCAGTACCTGCTGATTCTATACCATTGAACGATACACCAACAACATTGGTAGTCTATCCAAATCTTAATGCAGAAAAATGAAGATATCAGGATATGAGACAATGGATTAAACATCTGCAAGAAGAAGAGGAACTTGAAGCTGCTAAAGTAACAGCTGAAGTTCGGTCTTCACCGTTGCAGCCTCCAAGAAATTTATGTACGGATATGAATGTTCAATTACATCATCACGAAGAACCCTTCAAGATGACTGAACCGAAAGCACCGCATACAAAATTACTCATGAATATTTTGTCTAGCAAGATCAATATTTTATTGGAAGATTTCCTAAAGTTGGTGCCAATAGCAAAAGAAGTCTTAGCGCAAAAGTTAGCTCAAGAAGAATCAAAAGACCATCAGGAGCCACTTTTTTGTGCTGGATTTGAAGAATCTAATGATGTACTCCATGTTGGAGCCGCTTGGGAAAGTGAACAAAAGAATATCAGTCTGCAGATACAACATAGACAATTTTCTAAAGAAGCAGCCGTGATAGATGGCGGTTCAGGAGTTAACCTGATTTCTACAAAGCTATGTACAAAATGGGGCCTTACAAAGATTAAGCTTGCTAGTTTTGCTATTAAGCTAGCTGACCAAACGATAGTTCATCCACGAGGAATAGTGGAAGATATACCTGTCAGGATTGCAAGAGTACAGTTCGTCATTACTTTCGTCGTGATGGACTTACCAGAAGCACCAAATGTCTACCGAGTTCTCTTAGAACGTCCATGGTTATGAGTTGCGCAAGTAATTCATAACTGGGGTACCAGCAACATCACTTTTGAAAATCGTGAACGTGCAGTTAAACTTGATCCTACGACTTGGACTATCAAGTCAGTGGTTCAAAAAGCGGATGACGATTCATCAACAACGGATCACACTTGTGATCGACCAGAGAAATAATTGGGAGTTCACTACGATTCTCAAACGGATACTGTCAATTGGAACGAAGCTCTTGCAACAATTGATTGTACAGCAGGATATATGTGTCAACAAGATTTTCAATCAGAGATGAGCCAGATTTCCTTGTTAGATCGAGCTTTGGATACGCCAATCACGTTTATGTAGCCTGGATATCAACGGAACCTATACCAGATCCAATTGAGGATGATCTCATACCAATAATTCATGCCTTAATTTATGATGGCAATGCAGAACTTACGGATGAACAGATTCTACATCATATGGACCCGACCAGATTTGGAGTGCATAATGTTCCTGATGAACCAACAATCAAATCGCCCAAAGCAGTTATATTGAAGGGAGATAGGATGACAGGTTCGATGACGAAGAAACAAGCAAAGCACCATTATAATACGGTCCTGAAATGGGAAAACCCCCCACAAAAAATTGATTCAAAGGAAGTGCCACCTCTATTGGATAAAGGCAAAAGAAAAGTCAAGAATGATTCTTCAAGTCAGATCTCCAGCAAGACATCATCGTCTAGGAAGTCTTCACCTGTGAAGAAAGATTTATCATCCCGAAAGTCATCACCTCCACGATCAATTCCTGCTAAGAAGACTAAACGAAGATCCAAGACAAGTCCTTTCAAAAAAGAACAAGCAAATGTAGTCCTGCATGATATGTCAGAGCATTTTAAACGTTATACACTGGATGATGTGGTTATCATGTTACTTAAAGCACATCGTGAACCTGAAGAACACATGCCGGAATCTAAAGAGGTTTACGATGGCCCAGCTAGGACGCAGCCAATGAATCTTGCAGAACCAGGAGAACCGAAAAAGATTGTACAAGTGGGATCACAACTTACTCTTGAATAGTATCAAGCACTCCGTTTGTTACTTATTAAGTATCAAGATTGTTTTGCATGGACTTATCAAGATTTGAAGGGTATTCTGACATCAGTCATTGAACATACCATACCTTTAGTACCTGATGCAGTACCAAAGATTACAAATTTCTATCGCTATAATCCTAATGTGGCAGATCTGATAAAGAAAGAACTTCAGAGATTGCGTGACGTCGATTTCATTTATGAGATCAAGCATACCAAATGGACTTCACTGATTGTCATTGTTCCTAAGAAAAATGGAAAATTGCAAATTTGTGTGAATCCCAAAGCATTGAATAAAGTGACACGGAAGGATCACTTTCCGTTACCTTTTACTGAAAGCATTTTGGATCCCCTTGCTGGAGCGGAAGCTTATAGTTTCCTGGATGGATTTAGTGGTTACAACCGGCTTAAGATTGCACCTGCCGATCGCCACAAAACTACTTTTGCAACAAAATGGGACACCTATGTTTACAAAGTATTGCCGTTTGGACTCTGTAATGCACCAAGTTCATTCCAAAGAGTAATGCAATTTGCCTTTAAAGATTATCTGCAGAAATTCCTTGAAATTTACTTGGACGACTTGGGAGTTCATAGTACAGATACAGACCACCTGGATCGATTCGAGAAAGTCTTTGAAAGATGCCGCAAATATCAGATTTCTCTAAATCCAGAAAAATGCCTAATATGGGTTTCTCACGGAGTGGTGCTTGGACATGTGATATCAAGACATGGTATTGCCACCGATTATTCTAAGATCAAAGTTATTGTGGAATTGCCACGGCCAACAACAATTCGAGGAGTTTATGTTATTATGGGTCATGCGACCTACTATCAAAATTTTATTATCTTATGTGCGGATTTAGCACGACCTTTATACAAATTAACTATTGTTCCTATTTGGACAGTAGAGGCGTTAGAAGCCTTTGAAAAGTTAAAAAAAGCATTATCTTCAGCACCAATATCGCGTTCTCTAGATTGGACATTAGAGTTTCATGTTCATATAGATGCTTCAAAATACGCCATTGGATCAGTTTTGACGCAACAAAGTGACTATAAGAAGGATTATCCTATATGATTTGCAAGCAAACAATTACAGATCCAGAGAAAAATTATTATTCAACAACAGAACATGAAGCACTTGCCATGATTTTTTCTGTTCGGAAATTTCGTCACTACCTCATGGAAATGCACTTTGTATTTTATACGGATCATCAACCATTACTTTACTTGGTAAATAAGACGTGTAATGCTGGACGTATTGCAAGATGGTTATTATTATTGACTGAATTTGACTTTCAAATTGTGGTCAAAAAGGGAAAACAACATTATCTAGCTGATCACGTTTTGCGAATTGAATCCGCACTAGTTAATACTGAAGTGGATGATGAACTGCCAGATGCTGCGTTGTTCTATGTTGAAGCAGTACCTGAGTGGGCGACATATATTGTTGAGTACCTGATGCTAGGACAACCGAATGACTCTTTGACAAAAGTACAGAGAAGGAAATTGATTCATAAGGCTCAACCTTATCAATTAATTGTAGGACAATTGTATCATCGTGGATCAGATAATATTTTACGAAAATGTGTTTTACCGCATGAAGTACCAGATCTAATCATGTTTTCACATGATGGCATGGGTGGAGGACACTTCTCTACATATATTACTGTTCGCAAACTTTTGCAATCTGGTTGTTGGTGGCCTACGCTTCATAAGGACACAGAAAATTTTATTCTGACATGAGATGTCTGCCAACGAGCAGAACGGCCTACTCGACAGAATTATGGACCTCTAATCCTCTAAAAACCTTTCTATTTTTGGTATTATTCTTTGTCAACCTGGCAGTAGATAGATCTGAATCACATCTAAGCACAATGAATCGGGCAAAGGTTCTTTTTCTATTGTTTTTAGGTTTTTGATAATTCTTGGTGTTTTTCTGGTGGTTTTTTTGATGTTTTTGAAAATCTGCTGGGAATTAATCTTTGTCTTTCAGACTGGAGGTTTTGTAAACAAAACTGAAGGTGTCTGCAACTCGGCAAAGGTTCCTGAAAGAGGGTAAAAAGTTTTGAACTCTGATGACGCTTTTTGTCTCTTTTTGATCAAATTTGACAGATTTGACCGATTTTTGTTATTTTCTCTGATATCTCAAATCCAAGTGGATCTTAAGATTGATGATTTGAATAGCTTTCCCTGTTTAATAATCAGATTAGATTTCAAACAAGCAAATCCACTCAAATCAAGCAAAATTAATCCCAAACACTAACCCTAAAATAAAAATTTAATACTATTAATGCCACGACAAGATGCCTAATGCAAGCTAACCATCAGCCAAACATGCTGCAAACTGAAAAATTGGCGTAGCTCCCCGACAACGACACCAAAATTGTAGTAGGTTTCTTTCCTTGGCTTTGGCCAACTTTGTGTGGGACTCCACTATCCTGTGAAGGATTTGAGATTGATGGAGTCTTTCCTGAGGTTGCCAACCATCAGGAAATGATTCAACAACTGGGCAGCGGCGTGAATGGAATGCTCAATGATTGCTTTCAGAAGGTATCCATCATTAGTCCAGTGCAGATCGTTGGTGAGGTCGATGTATGGCTTGATGGCCTGTTTGGCATGCTTGTGATTGGGTGAGGCTTGCATACCGGATGAGATTCCTATAGCTGCAAGTGCAGCCTCAGTGACACGCACCTTGTGTGTGGCTCCTTGGAAGGTGATATAAAACTTGGATTTCTCTTCCTTCCACGCACTGAAGGCAAGAGTGATGAAATCCATATTGATGCGTCCCAAAAAGGCTCTCTCATGAATACCCATTGCAGTAAGTAGAGGCTCCGCAAGGGTCATCCACTGAGTGACCATGCTTGTGCTAGGAAGAATCATGATGTCCGTTGCAGATGGGACATCGCGATAGATAGTATAGCACGGAGACTGGGAAGTATCGGTAGAAGACATGATGATCACAAAGGAATTATAACGCGTGAAAGTGTATCAGAAGGCAATGCAGGAAATTTGGAAGGCTTTGGTTGCAAGAAACATTTGCAAGAGCTTCGCTAGTACAAGTGAGGAATAAATCGAATTCAGCCAACTTATAGGTGAATTTGGTGGGTCCATTACACTGAATAGTAGTTGGGCTGATCAGTTATGAACAAAAATTTGCAGACAGGTACAGTACTGTAAAAATAGGCTATAAAAATCTCGGCGAAGGTTTCTAGGGATCTGAACCTATCAGACAAATGTTTTCCAAGGCTGGCGAAGGATGAACCTTTGCCCATGAGGGTCCTTCGCCCAGGTACTGTCATAAATGCCTTTTTCACAATTTGGACCTATGGACAACCTAATTTTGACATTTTAAGATCATCTAACAGGTCAACAAAGCTTCATAATGACGTTATGATGCTCGACGAAGGTTCCCAAAATGGCATATCACTGAACATTCACTAACTTGACATTTAGGCCCTGCGACATTAAAAGTCCCGCAAAAAGGCCTAAAGTCCTTTTATTAACTTTCAACAAATCAATCAAATAAGTATGTGATCATCAGGTTGGACTTACACACGCAGGGTGCCAAATCCCTCTCACTTATTAACTAGGGTTAGGTTTGCCTTGGGATTCGCAAACCCTCCAATAGAACATCGGACATCCGTGGCACAATTTTATACATCATTATGTATTTACAGACAACGGAATCCGACAGGGTTTTTGGATGTCACAATGCGATGTTTACGTCAGATCATAAGCGACGTCTTTGGATGTTACATTGCGATGTCCACATTAGATGTCGCATTTTGACATCCACGTTGGATTGCCTTTCAATCATCAAAACTTTTGTTTTTGGATTTTGGCAGGTTGTGTTTGTCGGATTGCGACGTGTTTTAGGGACGTCAAATTCCAATGATCTAATAGCGACGTGTTTTTATGACATCGATGATGAATTAAAAAAAAAATTAAGCTTGCGATTCACATTACAAATCGCGACGGGTGTTGTAGTGAGGTGAAGTTTTTATCAAGTGCATTGGTACTATTCCTATTTTTCTCTCATCTACAAATAGGAATGTAAGCTTGAAGAGTTTTTGATGGAGTCTTTCCTGAGGTTGCCAACCATCAGGAAATGATTCAACAACTGGGCAGCGGCGTGAATGGAATGCTCAATGATTGCTTCCAGAAGGTATCCATCATTAGTCCAGTGCAGATCGTTGGTGAGGTCGATGTATGGCTTGATGGCCTGTTTGGCATGCTTGTGATTGGGTGAGGCTTGCATACCGGATGAGATTCCTATAGCTGCAAGTGTAGCCTCAGTGACACGCACCTTGTGTGTGGCTCCTTGGAAGGTGATATAAAACTTGGATTTCTCTTCCTTCCACGTACTGAAGGCAAGAGTGATGAAATCCATATTGATGCGTCCCAAAAAGACTCTCTCATGAATACCCATTGCAGTAAGTAGAGGCTCCGCAAGGGTCATCCACTGAGTGACCATGCTTGTGCTAGGAAGGATCATGATATCCATTGCAGATGGGACATCGCGATAGATAGTATAGCGCGGAGACTGGAAAGTATCGGTAGAAGACATGATGATCACAAAGGAATTATAATGAGTAAAAGTGTATCAGAAGGCAATGCAGGAAATTTGGAAGGCTTTGGTCGCAAGAAAAATTTGCAAGAGCTTCGCTAGCACAAGTGAGGAATGAATCGAATTCAGCCAACTTATAGGTGAATTTGGTGGGTCCATTACACTGAATAGTAGTTGGGCTGATCAGTACTGAACAAAAATTTGCAGACAGGTACAGTACTGTAAGAATAGGCTATAAAAATCTCGGCGAAGGTTTCTAGGGATCTGAACCTATCAGGCAAATATTTTCCAAGGCTGGCGAAGGATGAACCTTTGCCCATGAGGGTCCTTCGCCCAGGTACTGTCATAAATGTTTTTTTTCACAATTTGAACCTATGGACAATCTAATTTTGACATTTTAAGATCATCTAACAGGTCGACAAAGGTTCATAATGACATTATGATGCTCGATGAAGGTTCCCAAAATGGCATATCACTGAACATTCGTCTGACTCAAAAATTGATCCTCTTGTCAGAAACCTTCGCCTACCTCAATTTAGATAAATCAAGGGTGGATGTACAGTCTGAGAGCTCAGCAAAGGTTTCTGATACTGTATTGGCCAAATTTGCCCAAAAAAATGGTTCTCTAAGTCATTTTCCATAAAAATACTGTGCTTCTTTTTTCTTATGCTAATGACTTCCTGACTTTTGCTCATCAGTTTTTTCTTATTTTGTTTTTTTTTATTTTTTTATTTTTTTTTAACTATCTTTTTCCAAAAAAAGTCAGCAAATTAATTAGTGAAAACAAAAAATTAAAAACAAATAAAATGAAAAAATATATTGAGATCAGGCTTGTGGAACTGGCGGAGCAGGCTGCCGAAACTTACGTAATCGGCTGTCATTCACCGGAGTATCAAATCATTTTCCATCCAACTGCTCAAGAATTACTGCACCATAGTTCAAGATTTCCTTCACTTTATACGGGCCTTCCCCAGTAAACTTCAACTTACCCTTGATCAGCTTGGTTTTATACATCAATGCAAGATCTCCTGCTTCCAGATATTTCTTGTGCAATCGCCGATCGTGCCATGCCTTGCATCGAGCTTTCTCTGCTGCTAAGGCATGAACTGTCATCAATCGAGTTTCACATAATTTGTGCAACACTTCATGACGAAGTTGTAAAGACTGATCATCATTTAATCGTTCCATTACTGCTATGCGTAAAGATGGGATTAAAAATTCAATTGGCATAACAGCATCTTGACCATAAACCTGTTGAAAAAGTGTTTGATTTGTACTATTTTTGTAAGCGGTTCTGAATGCCCATAATACTGCATACAGTTTATCTTCCCAATCGGACCGACTCGCTTCAACTGTCTTTGTCATAATGGTGCAGAGAATCTTATTGGAAGATTCAGCTTGGCCATTTCCTCTAGGATAATAGGGAGTACTAAATCTGTGTATAACAAAAAATCTTCCAGTAAATACTTTATTGTTTGATTAACAAAGTGTGTACCCCGATCACTGACAATTTTGATCGGACATCCAAATCTGATTATAATATTTTCATATAGAAAATTGGTCGTAGATTTCGCATCAACCACTTTGACAGCTTTGGCTTCAACCCACTTGGTCATATAATCAGTTGCGACGATAATGTATTGGATTTGAGATCCTTGCGTAGCGGGATGAATAGGACCAACATAATCCAGTCCCCATTTTTCAAACGGTGCTTGCGATAAAACCGGATGTAGGGGTTCATAATTCTGTCGAGTAGGCTCTCATGCTCGCTGGCAGACATCACATGTCTGAATAAAATTTTCTATGTCCTTATGAAGCGTAGGCCACCAACAACCGGATTGCAAAAGTTTGCGAACAGTAATATCTATAGAGAAGTGTCCTCCACCCATGCCATCATGTGAAAACATGATTAGATCTAGTACTTCATGAGGTAAAATACATCTTTGTAAAATATTATCTGATCCACGACGATACAATTGTCGTACAATTAATTGATAAGGTTGAGCCTGATGAATCAATTGTCTTTTATATACTTTTGTCAAAGAGTCATTCGGTTGTCCTAGCATCAGGTACTCAACAATATATGTCGCCCACTCAGGTACTGCTTCAACATAGAACAACGCAGCATCTGGCAGTTCATCATCCACTTCAGTATTAACTAGTGCGGATTCAATTCGCAAAACGTGATCAGCTAGATAATGTTGTTTTCCCTTTTTGACCACAATTTGAAAGTCAAATTCAGTCAATAATAATAACCATCTTGCAATACGTCCAGCATTACACGTCTTATTTACCAAGTAAAGTAATGGTTGATGATCCGTATAAAATGCAAAGTACATTTCCATGAGATAGTGACGAAATTTCCGAACATAAAAGATCATGGCTAGCGCTTCACGTTCTGTTGTTGAATAATAATTTTTCTCTGGATTTGTAATTGTTTGCCTGCAAATCATATAGGATAATCCTTCTTTTAGTCACTTGGCTGCGTCAAAACTGATCCAATGGCGTATTTTGAAGCATCCGTATGAACATGAAACTCTAATGTCCAATCTGGAGAATGCAGTATTGGTGCTGAAGATAATGTTTTTTTTAACTTTTCAAAGGCTTCTAACGACTCTACTGTCCAAATAGGAACAATAGTTAATTTGTATATAGGTCGTGCTAAATCTGCACAGAGGATAATAAAATTTTGAGAGGAGTAGCGAAGAAACAAGTGTCGACGTATGATTAGTCAAAATTAGTACGCCATACATAGAATGATTGATGTGACATCTGTCACGTGGGAGAATGATACGCATCGAAAGGGGATTCGTGCACGTGTCTAGACCCACGTGGGCTCATAATTGAGTCATCATTTCAGTACAGACATTCCACGTGGGCCAATTAGCTGACGACACATGTCTTCGGCCATCTTTTCACACGTGTGAAAATTTCGTATATATAAGTCCTCGAAATTTTCATTTTGTTTCGCAGAATTTTCGGTTTTCGCTCCCAATATCGCTCTCAAGCGTGCCTCTCACCGTTTGAGCGTCCGCCCTCTCACAGTGCGCTCAAGACCAATACCGTGAGTAGTCCAATATCACATGCACATCTTGTTTCTTAAAATATTCTATATATATCTGGCATTCCAAACCAATATTTTGTTTTGGTATCGATCTCAAGCGCCCTTTTATCACAATTTTTTTTCATTTTCATCCCCTTTTCTTTTGTTCAAATTTTTTTTGTTAATTTTCTTCTTCTGAGAAAGATGGTTAGGACCAAATCCAATGCCCGTGCCATAACCACTGTACAACCATCCCATGCCCGTATTCCCACTGGTATTGGCCGTAGACATGGCAAGAAGTAGGTCTGATTGAGGGAGATTAGAAAACTCCAAAGCTCAACTGAATTGTTGATCCCTAGAGCTCCTTTCGGCCGATCTGTAAGGAATATCACTTTGTCACTTGGGCTAAATGTTTGTTTTGCCGTGACAGCCATGCAAACCTTACAGAGTGCTGCAGAAGATTTTCTGTCCCAATTTTTTGAGGATACTTGTCTTTTGGCAGTGCATGGTAAGCATGTCACCATCATGCCAAAGGATTTCGGCATTCTCAGAAGGCTTCGGGACCGTTTTTCTAGTCTGCATGTTGATAACGCCAGCACCTCCAAAGATCTGCCTCTGGATAGAACCAACTTGCCTACTACCTCTAGGAGGACGAGGAAGCAACCTGTCCCCAATAAGGCCTTCAAGATCTTTCATAAATATGGATTTATCGATATTTGTATTTTGATTGTTGCAGTCACATTGGAGCCTGAACATTCTTTTTGTAAAGATAAATAAAAAAGGAGTATCAAATTTTCTATGTGTAAAATTAAACTCAGCTGCAAATACACATAGAGAATTTGATTCTCTACTTCATGATGCCGTTCAGGAAATACCGACAACGGCAACTTCAATTGAAGAGATAACCATTAGATCTCTCAAGGTATATTCAATTTATCTCTGATATGCATGTATTTCTTTTTTTAGTTCAAATCTATCGTCATAGCATAAATAAAATTTCTATCATAATATAACTAATTTTTGTTCTATATATACAGTGTGTACAACAAAACGATGTTTTTAGTTGTGCATGGTTCGTCTGGTACAACACAAAGCTATTTTTTGAGTGGTATAACTTACAAGTGGATGTAGATATTGAAAAGGCAATATTCTGTTCATTTTTGTAGTTCCTTTCATTCTGATTCATATTTTTTTACTATCATTGTTTGTAATTTGCTGATTCTCATGTTTTGTGATGACATTTCACTCTTGAGCCGTATACTCCTGACGATGTATATAGATTTCGACAAGAGTTGATAAGAACCTATGCCTAGAACGATGTAAGCGTTGCACCTGAGATCAAGGGCCCTAAAAAACAAGCTACTCCAGCCTTAACAGCCTTTCAGGTTGCTCAGGACGCATATCTTATTTTATATGATAAAAAAAGAATAGAAGTCCTTCCTAATACAGAGGAAGGCAATATTATAACAGAGAGTCCTCTTGTCTTAAAAGGCATTGAGGCCCTTCTTGAAATAGAGGAAAACGAGATTATAGAAGGAGCTGTTCCCTTATCAGTTCCTGATATTGATAAAGAAAATATAGAAAAATTGACTGAATAGAGATTTATTTGTAAATAGAGATACATCAAAAAAATACAATCATTTTATATGTAAACAACCCGTTTATGGGTTTTTTTTTTATTGATATCAATATAGATTCTTACGATCAGGTTGTGTCCATAGTGTAATACTAGATTGCGATTTTCTATATTGATAAAAAGACATGATGATTGGCATGTATTTGCTGATAGTGATTCCATAAGTTGGATTGCTTCGCCAATATCTCTGCATTTGATCTCGAGCTCATGTCTTTTACGTACCTGCATTAAATTAATACAAAGTAAGTTACAATTAGTACAGAGATTGTATTAGAAAGTTTTGATTGAAACTTAACCCTGTTAACCATGATTTGACAATGCAAATACATTAATGGTACATTGATTTTCTATGGTTATGCTTAACAGCTTCGGCTAATTTCCTGCACACATCAGTTAGAATTGTCGCTCTTTAGTGACGTCTGAAAATCCAAATTAGAGTAACTGAAATTCAGTAAAAGATGAAAGGTGTATGGTGCAAACAAATAAGTATCACAATCAGTTACAGATCATTCAGAGTGTATTTGCTCAATTGATAAGAAGTAATGTCGTAAGAGATGGCAAAGGAAAGGAATGCTCAAGCTTATAGAAACTAGTTGTCTTCTCTCTATTGATACTCAAATCTATGTGTGTGTACAATGACATGGAGTGTCGACCTTATAGGAACGAATACCGGCCTGAGCTTCGCTCTCCAATCATTGGAGAACCGATTGGGAATGGCTACATAACTCTTTGGAGTGTTGCTCTATAACGTTGTGCACTCTTAATTACAATGTATTTACAAGATACAAATAGGCCTTTACATGAATTTAGGCTCTATAACATATTAACATGTACAAAATTCAAAATTTTACATCATATAACAATTTCATAGAATAATGTGGAATCATAGGCCTCCACAAGAGAGCACATCTAGCACCATTAAAAATAGGGAAATCAAGCATCTACTATACATAGAAGATGTAGAATCAATGAAAACTTGTCAAAACCACTTAGATATGATAATTTGGTATTCCAGTTCATACAATTTCCATTCTAAAACAGTACTCGCACGTGGGAACTCATACACATAAGAAAAATAGCATTCTTTACACAAGAATCCACTATATCATCACAAATATGCAAAAAATGGATGCAGAACCGAAAGAGATATCTTACATAAGAATGATTGGGAATGGCTACATAACTCTTTGGAGTGTTGCTCTATAACGTTGTGCACTCTTAATTACAATGTATTTACAAGATACAAATAGGCCTTTACATGAATTTAGGCTCTATAACATATTTACATGTACAAAATTCAAAATTTTACATCATATAACAATTTCATAGAATAATGTGGAATCATAGGCCTCCACAAGAGAGCACATCTAGCACCATTAAAAATAGGGAAATCAAGCATCTACTATACATAGAAGATGTAGAATCAATGAAAACTTGTCAAAACCACTTAGATATGATAATTTGGTATTCCAGTTCATACAATTTCCATTCTAAAACAGTACTCGCACGTGGGAACTCATACACATAAGAAAAATAGCATTCTTTACACAAGAATCCACTATATCATCACAAATATGCAAAAAATGGATGCAGAACCGAAAGAGATATCTTACATAAGAATGATTGGGAATGGCTACATAACTCTTTGGAGTGTTGCTCTATAACGTTGTGCACTCTTAATTACAATGTATTTACAAGATACAAATAGGCCTTTACATGAATTTAGGCTCTATAACATATTTACATGTACAAAATTCAAAATTTTACATCATATAACAATTTCATAGAATAATGTGGAATCATAGGCCTCCACAAGAGAGCACATCTAGCACCATTAAAAATAGGGAAATCAAGCATCTACTATACATAGAAGATGTAGAATCAATGAAAACTTGTCAAAACCACTTAGATATGATAATTTGGTATTCCAGTTCATACAATTTCCATTCTAAAACAGTACTCGCACGTGGGAACTCATACACATAAGAAAAATAGCATTCTTTACACAAGAATCCACTATATCATCACAAATATGCAAAAAATGGATGCAGAACCGAAAGAGATATCTTACATAAGAATGATTGGGAATGGCTACATAACTCTTTGGAGTGTTGCTCTATAACGTTGTGCACTCTTAATTACAATGTATTTACAAGATACAAATAGGCCTTTACATGAAATTAGGCTCTATAACATATTTACATGTACAAAATTCAAAATTTTACATCATATAACAATTTCATAGAATAATGTGGAATCATAGGCCTCCACAAGAGAGCACATCTAGCACCATTAAAAATAGGGAAATCAAGCATCTACTATACATAGAAGATGTAGAATCAATGAAAACTTGTCAAAACCACTTAGATATGATAATTTGGTATTCCAATTCATACAATTTCCATTCTAAAACAGTACTCGCACGTGGGAACTCATACACATAAGAAAAATAGCATTCTTTACACAAGAATCCACTATATCATCACAAATATGCAAAAAATGGATGCAGAACCGAAAGAGATATCTTACATAAGAATGATTGGGAATGGCTACATAACTCTTTGGAGTGTTGCTCTATAACGTTGTGCACTCTTAATTACAATGTATTTACAAGATACAAATAGGCCTTTACATGAATTTAGGCTCTATAACATATTTACATGTACAAAATTCAAAATTTTACATCATATAACAATTTCATAGAATAATGTGGAATCATAGGCCTCCACAAGAGAGCACATCTAGCACCATTAAAAATAGGGAAATCAAGCATCTACTATACATAGAAGATGTAGAATCAATGAAAACTTGTCAAAACCACTTAGATATGATAATTTGGTATTCCAGTTCATACAATTTCCATTCTAAAACAGTACTCGCACGTGGGAACTCATACACATAAGAAAAATAGCATTCTTTACACAAGAATCCACTATATCATCACAAATATGCAAAAAATGGATGCAGAACCGAAAGAGATATCTTACATAAGAATGATTGAGAGAAGAATGAGAGAGATAAATTCCTCCCATGCTTATAGCTTATTTATAACAGCCTCTTGCCCTATTTGGATGGTCTTACACAAGCATATCTACTTATGGAAGTTTGTAGATCTCTTCCAACCCCTAGATCTAGCATGACTAGAACTTGAGAAAGACATCAAAAATGAAATCCACACTCTTTAAAAGATAAGTCCAAATTATCTACTAAAGTCATCATTGCAATTCACAAACATCTTTTCTCCTCCATTAATCAAAGCACTAGTACAATGCACATCCAAATGTACTATATGAAAAGGCATCTTAGATCTTGAGCTAGATCTAGAATAAGACAACCTTTGTGAGTTTGACATTGAACAAAGCTCACCAACTTGCTTCTTTGTCTTCAAACCACCATGGTCAGAAACAACATGTCCATCAAGCTTGTAGAGCTCACATTGTGTCTTGCCTTGGGCAATCAAGACTTTATTTCTTATGATCAAGCAAGAATTACCAACAAATGCCACTTCAAGGCCTTTGTCAACCATTTGACACACAGTAAGAACATTCTTAGTAATGGAAGGTATGAACAAAAAACTCTTCAAGCTTACATTCCTATTTGTAGATGAGAGAAAAATAGGAATAGTACCAATGCCCTTGATAAAAACTTCACCTCACTACAACACCCGTCGCGATTTGTAATGTGAATCGCAAGCTTAATTTTTTTTTAAATTCATCATCGATGTCATAAAAACACGTCGCTATTAGGTCATTGGAATTTGACGTCCCTAAAACACGTCGCAATCCGACAAACACAACCTGCCAAAATCCAAAAACAAAAGTTTTGATGATTGAAAGGCAATCCAACGTGGATGTCAAAATGCGACATCTAATGTGGACATCGCAATGTAACATCCAAAGACGTCGCTTATGATCTGACGTAAACATCGCATTGTGACATCCAAAAACCCTGTCGGATTCCGTTGTCTGTAAATACATAATGATGTATAAAATTGTGCCACGGATGTCCGATGTTCTATTGGAGGGTTTGCGGATCCCAAGGCAAACCTAACCCTAGTTAATAAGTGAGAGGGATTTGGCACCCTGCGTGTGTAAGTCCAACCTGATGATCACATACTTATTTGATTGATTTGTTGAAAGTTAATAAAAGGACTTTAGGCCTTTTTGCGGGACTTTTAATGTCGCAGGGCCTAAATGTCAAGTTAGTGAATGTTCAGTGATATGCCATTTTGGGAACCTTCGTCGAGCATCATAACGTCATTATGAAGCTTTGTTGACCTGTTAGATGATCTTAAAATGTCAAAATTAGGTTGTCCATAGGTCCAAATTGTGAAAAAGGCATTTATGACAGTACCTGGGCGAAGGACCCTCATGGGCAAAGGTTCATCCTTCGCCAGCCTTGGAAAACATTTGTCTGATAGGTTCAGATCCCTAGAAACCTTCGCCGAGATTTTTATAGCCTATTTTTACAGTACTGTACCTGTCTGCAAATTTTTGTTCATAACTGATCAGCCCAACTACTATTCAGTGTAATGGACCCACCAAATTCACCTATAAGTTGGCTGAATTCGATTTATTCCTCACTTGTACTAGCGAAGCTCTTGCAAATTTTTCTTGCGACCAAAGCCTTCCAAATTTCCTGCGTTGCCTTCTGATACACTTTCACGCGTTATAATTCCTTTGTGATCATCATGTCTTCTACCGATACTTCCCAGTCTCCGTGCTATACTATCTATCGCGATGTCCCATCTGCAACGGACATCATGATTCTTCCTAGCACAAGCATGGTCACTCAGTGGATGACCCTTGCGGAGCCTCTACTTACTGCAATGGGTATTCATGAGAGAGCCTTTTTGGGACGCATCAATATGGATTTCATCACTCTTGCCTTCAGTGCGTGGAAGGAAGAGAAATCCAAGTTTTATATCACCTTCCAAGGAGCCACACACAAGGTGCGTGTCACTGAGGCTGCACTTGCAGCTATAGGAATCTCATCCGGTATGCAAGCCTCACCCAATCACAAGCATGCCAAACAGGCCATCAAGCCATACATCGACCTCACCAACGATCTGCACTGGACTAATGATGGATACCTTCTGGAAGCAATCATTGCGCATTCCATTCACGCCGCTGCCCAGTTGTTGAATCATTTCCTGATGGTTGGCAACCTCAGGAAAGACTCCATCAATCTCAAATCCTTCACAGGATAGTGGAGTCCCACACAAAGTTGGCCAAAGCCAAGGAAAGAAACCTACTACAATTTTGGTGTCGTTGTCGGGGAGCTACGCCAATTTTTCAGTTTGCAGCATGTTTGGCTGATGGTTAGCTTGCATTAGGCATCTTGTCGTGGCATTAATAGTATTAAATTTTTATTTTAGGGTTAGTGTTTGGGATTAATTTTGCTTGATTTGAGTGGATTTGCTTGTTTGAAATCTAATCTGATTATTAAACAGGGAAATCTATTCAAATCATCAATCTTAAGATCCACTTGGATTTGAGATATCAGAGAAAATAACAAAAATCGGTCAAATCTGTCAAATTTGATCAAAAAGAGACAAAAAGCGTCATCAGAGCTCAGAACTTTTTACCCTCTTTCAGAAAACCTTTGCCGAGTTGCAAATACCTTCGGTTTTGTTTACAAAACCTCCAGTCTGAAGGGCAAAGATTAATTCCCAGCAGATTTTCAAAAACATCAAAAAAACCACCAAAAAAACACCAAGAATTATCAAAACCCTAAAAACAATAGAAAAAGAACCTTTGCCCAATTCATTGTGCTTAGATGTGATTCAGATCTATTTTCTGCTAGGTCGACAAAGAATAATACCAAAAATAGAAAGGTTTTCAGAGGATTAGTTGTCATATTGTCATATTTTTGCCAAAAAAGTCACTTTTTTGCAAAATTACCAGTATTACTCTTGATCCTTCGCCAAAACCTCTTTTGAGTTTCCAGAACATTCTATCTATAGTAAATTACTATTTTTGAGTTTGGCGAAGATTTTTCTTGATCAGATCACATAAAATCTTGATTTTTGCCCTTGCTAGATTACAAAAACAGTATTTTCTTGTGTCTGAAACCTTCGTCCGGTTGTCCATAGTTTTATTTGTGTCAGATCTTCCATCTGAGAAGTCGGCGAAGGTTATTTCTCAAGAAATTGCCAGAAAAGTGTTCAGAGAGTTTTTATCCCAAAATAGCATTGTTGAACCTTTGTCAAGACAACCTTCGTCTAGAGAACCTTCGCCAGTCCTATTTTTAGTTTTTGATTTTCTAGATCAAGTCTCTATCAAAATTTGGATCAAATCTGATATATTCTAAATTGGACTCTGAGAGATTTATCATTTTTGAGAAGTATCGATTGATCAAATTTTGGGTAATTTTTCATCATATAGAATCAGATTCTTGAAAAGTGTAATAGAGCTAGCAGATCTAATCTGAGATAGTTTTTTGGAAAAATCTAGATCCAATCTCATTATCGATTTGATCTAAATTTGTAAAGATGGCTGCCCCTGGAGATGCTCCACAGGAGGTCAATCCAATTATTGTTAGAAGAGCATCCCGATTGGATCTACCCAAATATAATGGATTAACAGATCCAGTTAGATTTCTTCAGATCTATGTTGAATCCTGTGAGGTCTATGGTGAGATTTAACCTCAATATAAACTTAAGTTGTTTCCTATTATAACCAAGATGAAACTGAGCGTGCTCACTTTTGAAAATCGTGAACGTGTAGTTAAACTTGATCCTACGACTTGGACTATCAAGTCAGTGGTTCAAAAAGCGGATAATGATTCATCAACAACGGATCACACTTGTGATCGACCACAGAAATAATTGGGAGTTCACTATGATTCTCAAACAGATACAATCAATTGGAACGAAGCTCTTGCAACAATTGATTGTACAGCAGGATATATGTGTCAACAAGATATTCAATCAGAGATGAGCCAGATTTCCTTGTTAGATCGAGCTTTGGATACGCCAATCACGTTTATGTAGCCTGGATATCAACGGAACCTATACCAGATCCAATTGAGGATGATCTCATACCAATAATTCATGCCTTAACTTATGATGGCAATGCAGAACTTACAGATGAACAGATTCTACATCATATGGATCCGACCAGATTTGGAGTGCGTAATGTTCCTGATGAACCAACAATCAAATCGCCCAAAGCAGTTATATTGAAGGGAGACATGATGACAGGTTCGATGATGAAGAAACAAGCAAAGCAACATTATAATACGGTCCCGAAATGGGAAAACCCCCCACAAAAAATTGATTCAAAGGAAGTGCCACCTCTATTGGATAAAGGCAAAAGAAAAGTCAAGAATGATTCTTCAAGTCAGATCTCCAGCAAGACATCATCGTCTAGGAAGTCTTCACCTGTAAAGAAAGATTTATCATCCCGAAAGTCATCACCTCCACGATCAATTCCTGCTAAGAAGACTAAACGAAGATCCTGCAAAAGAACAAGCAAATGTAGTCCTGCATGATATGTCAGAGCATTTTAAACGTTATACACTGGATGAGGTGGTTATCATGTTAGCTAAAGCACATCGTGGACCTGAAGAACACATGCCGGAATCTAAAGAGGTTTACGATGGCCCAGCTAGGACGCAGCCAATGAATCTTGCAGAACCAGGAGAACCGGAAAAGATTGTACAAGTGGGATAACAACTTACTCTTGAACAGTAACAAGCACTCCGTTTGTTACTTATTAAGTATCAAGATTGTTTTGCATGGACTTATCAAGATTTGAAGGGTATTCTGACATCAGTCATTGAACATACCATACCTTTAGTACCTGATGCAGTACCAAAGATTACAAATTTCTATCGCTATAATCCTAATGTGGCAGATCTGATAAAGAAAGAACTTCAGAGATTGCTTGACGCCGATTTCATTTATGAGATTGAGCATACCGAATGGACTTCACCAATTGTCATTGTTCCTAAGAAAAATGGAAAATTGCAAATCTGTGTGAATCCCAAAGCATTGAATAAAGTGACACGGAAGGATCACTTTTCGTTACCTTTTACTGAAAGCATTTTGCATCACCTTGGTGGAGCGGAAGCTTATAGTTTCCTGGATGGATTTAGTGATTACAACCAACTTAAGATTGCACCTGCCGATCGCCACAAAACTACTTTTGCAACAAAATGGGACACCTATGTTTACAAAGTATTGCCGTTTGGACTCTGTAATGCACCAAGTTCATTCCAAAGAGTAATGCAATTTGCCTTTAAAGATTATCTGCAAAAATTCCTTGAAATTTACTTGGACGACTTGGGAGTTCATAGTACAGATACAGACCACCTGGATCGATTGGAGAAAGTCTTTGAAAGATGCCGCAAATATCAGATTTCTCTAAATCCAGAAAAATGCCTAATATGGGTTTCTCACGGAGTGGTGCTTGGACATGTGATATCAAGACATGGTATTGCCACCGATTATTCTAAGATCAAAGTTATTGTGGAATTGCCACGGCCAACAACAATTCGAGGAGTTTATGTGTTTATGGGTCATGCGACCTACTATCAAAATTTTATTATCTTATGTGCGGATTTAGCACGACCTTTATACAAATTAACTATTGTTCCTATTTGGACAGTAGAGGCGTTAGAAGCCTTTGAAAAGTTAAAAAAAGCATTATCTTCAGCACCAATACTGCGTTCTCCAGATTGGACATTAGAGTTTCATGTTCATACGGATACTTCAAAATACGCCATTGGATCAGTTTTGACGCAGCCAAGTGACTATAAGAAGGATTACCTATATGATTTGCAAGCAAACAATTACAGATTCAGAAAAAAATTATTATTCAACAACAAAACGTGAAGCGCTAGCCATGATTTTTTTTGTTCAAAAATTTCGTCACTACCTCATGGAAATGCACTTTGCATTTTATACGGATCATCAACCATTACGTTACTTGGTAAATAAGATGTGTAATGCTGGACGTATTGCAAGATGGTTATTATTATTGACTGAATTTGACTTTCGAATTGTGGTCAAAAAGAGAAAGCAACATTATCTAGCCGATCACGTTTTGCGAATTGAATTCGCACTAGTTAATACTGAAGTGGATGATGAACTGCCAGATGCTGCGTTGTTCTATGTTGAAGCAGTACCTGAGTGGGCGGCATATATTGTTGAGTACCTGATGCTAGGACAACCGAATGACTCTTTGACAAAAGTACAGAAAAGACAATTGATTCATAAGGCTCAACCTTATCAATTAATTGTAGGACAATTGTATCGTCGTGGATCAGATAATATTTTACGAAGATGTGTTTTCCCGCATGAAGTACCAGATCTAATCATGTTTTCACATGATGGCATGGGTGGAGGACACTTCTCTACATATATTACTGTTCGCAAACTTTTGCAATCTGGTTGTTGGTGGCCTATGCTTCATAAGGACACAGAAAATTTTACTCTGACATGAGATGTCTGCCAACGAGCACAACGGCCTACTCGACAGAATTATGGACCCCTACATCTGGTTATATCGCAAGCACCGTTTGAAAAATGGGGACTGGATTATGTTGGTCCTATTCATCCCGCTATGCAAGGATCTCAAACCCAATACATTATCGTCGCAACTGATTATATGACCAAGTGGGTTGAAGCCAAAGCTGTCAAAGTGGTTGATGCAATTTTCTATATGAAAATATTATAATCAGATTTGGATGTCCGATCAAAAGCATTGCCTTTTCGACTATGTAATACACCAAGTTCATTCCAAAGAGTAATGCAATTTGCCTTTAAAGATTATCTGCAGAAATTCCTTGAAATTTACTTGGACGACTTGGGAGTTCATAGTACAGATACAGACCACCTGGATCGATTGGAGAAAGTCTTTGAAAGATGCCGCAAATATCAGATTTCTCTAAATCTCGAATTTTCACGCAAATTTACGATTTCTTGGCCGGAGATCGATTTCAGACGCGCCATTTGCACTGATTACCCTCCGTTGACTAACTTGCGCCTGGAGCCAATACTACCTCGTTTGGTATCACATTCAAGCGCACATTACATCTCTTTTCTATTGTGCTCTGTGTTCATGCGCTTGGATCCAATAATCTAATTTCTAATATCTCTTTCGAGCGCACATTGCCTTGAGGTGCTTGCTTGACCTGCAGTTTGTGCCTGAGAGCGATATTTGAAATTTTATATCTGTTGTTTTTATTTAAAATGTCTAATTTTGATTCTAGTTTGTTTTTTTTTTTCCATGAATTTGGTATTACTGATAGTTTGGAGTATTTCAAATATCTTTTTTTTTTTTTTTTTATTCTTTCTTCTATAATTGAGGGCCTTGGTGTGAAGGCATTTTCTGAGATATATCTCAGATTTAAGTCCATGTTCAGTACTCCGTTATTCAGATCTCAGAATAAGGACATGATTCATTATCAAAACCTGGTGGCACTCGACAAGTATATCTATCAAGCTAAGCTTGACAGAATGTTTACCAAGTTACATAATAATTTCAAGTCTGTAGATGAGTACCCAATTCACAATAAAAAATGTAGATTTGTTGATTTCCAATCTGTATTTGTTTTGTGTTTTTTTGTTAAATATTTCTAATGATTCGGAAGTTGTCCCTTTCACTTCTGAAGCTGTTTCTTTTAGTGGTTCAAAGTTTGAAAAGTCAAAGATTGTAGATATAGATACTTTTTTTTATTGATACGAGCGTTAATTTAGATGATTGTTTAGATTTTGATCCTGCTCAAAATAGGGCATCGTTTATAGGCCCTAGAACACCCACTACCCTTTCTCCTTCTGATAAATCTTTGATCACTTTGCCTACTTATAATATAGATAATAATGATATATCGAATCTTTTTTACTTCACTAAAGATGAGATTCTTTGCATTTTGGACAAAGAACTTGATAAATTTTTGGATATAATTGATTTTGATGCTGGTGATCTTCTCCCTGGTGTTGAAGATGTACATAATGATAAGTTTTATTCAGAGAAAGGTTGCTTGAAAATGGTTGTGGAGAAAATGCACAAAAAAGAAGATGATCTACCTTCTGAGGAGGAGTTTCTCATAATCCAAAGTCAACTTGGTTTTCCACAACCAACTGTCTATTCACCAACAATATTGACATTGAAAGGTGGACATAATATCGATGGAGAGACAAAAATTAGGGAAGACAAAGCTGAATGAGTAAGTTTTTGTATCTTATCATGTACTAGTAGATTCGTTATGTCAGATTATATATTGGAGCTTACTTTGTTTTTTATCATTTCAGAAAACAATTTTTCTTGATGATTTTGCAATTCGTCGAGGAGTTCAAAGATCTTCTGTAGGAGAATTTTCAAGAGATCATGCACTGGAATAATGAGATAAGTGTTGTCCATTCAAAGTTTCATCAACATGGTGAGACTATGATTATGGCAATCAAGGCACTGTCTCATTTTCTTGGAGGACATAATTTCAATAAGGTGCATAACATAATTTTTGTAAAAAAAACCATTGCGATTAAAATTTTAGGATATGGACCAATGAATTTCATGCTCAGATCATCTCATTTTGCATTGTATGTTGCTTACATTGATCTGAATAAGCATGAAAACTATGAGTTGTTGGATCCATACGAAAGAAAAAAATTGTTGCATGATTCTAAGTTGCAACTTTCATTGGAGAAAGTATTGAAAGTAGAGTAGATACTACTGAATTGTACTTTGTAAATATTTTTATTTAATATACAAAATTTTATTGTGTGTCTATAGCCTATTGGCTTGTATAAATTTGCATGCTTTTTGAAATTTTTATGATTTCAGACTCATCTAAGTTGAGAACAACTATCAACTTGTTATTGACATTCTCATTTGTAATACCGTAAAAAATTATGATGAATGTTAATAACTAATTAATGTCAATAAATAAATTGTTGGAATTGTTATAAGCTAGACTTTCTCCTTTCGAACAATACACTTCATTGATATGAGATGGATTACCAACTATTGTCTGCATACCTTGGTTTAACATGTCTTTTTTTTTAAAGACGAAATAGTCGTGGGATTGGAAAGTTTTTAATATTTACTAGTGCAAATGCCTCCTTTATCATCTTAAACATTGTTGCATATGCTTCCCTACTGATGCTAGAAAAGTCACATGCCCCCTGAAGCAATGGAGTGTCTAATATTTTTCCAACTTCATTCATAATGCTATTAGTAACTGAAGCATTAATCTTTTTCATTTTGCTATTATTTAACATTGATTTCATAGATTTAGAAGTCAAGATAGAGCCTACTGAGTTTCCAATTGAAATCTCATTGGCCAAATGGTCTTCAACAACCAATGTTGATCTGCATTGCAAACATAATGTTCATGAAAATGTCAATAGAATTTAGGACACTCATAGTATTCACAGCAGTATATAATAAGCAAATCAAAAGAAAGTTGAAATAAATAAATAACAAAATTAGTGATTATGAATGAATCAAAAAGTTCAAGCAATATTCAATATCAAATAAGCTATAACTTACTTGGATGCACGAATTTGTCTTTTTCTATGACCTCCTCTGGATGATAGATCACATATATCCTTGTTTACCAGTCTTTTCCTCTTGTTGCTTCAGACCTTTATGTTGAGCACATCCATATCTTTAACAAGAGACAAATATGAGATACGCATGGATTGAAATGCAGTTTCTATCTCATCATTACTAGTTGTATGATGATGCAAAGAAGTTTTCAACCTTTGGATCTCCTTCTTGAGCATCTCATTTTCATCCAAACAAGTTTTCATCTTTGTAGATTTTTCTTCGCACTCCTTTGATATTTTCCTTGATTCCTCTTCCAAATAATGTATTCTTTGCATTGAATGTGCATTCCCATAGAGCATCAAATTCTCACAGTAATCCAAAAGGCCATTTTTACCATGACACATATAGATTATTAACTGGCTCACCGAATGAAAATCTGGATGTTGCAATGAACATGGATCAATAGTATACAATGTTCATGATGACCATAAATCTACATGCTTTAGTTTATTCTCCCTGTATCGAACCATATCAAAAGTTGACAATTTGGGTTGCTTTGAATTTCTTGTCCTCAGCGGAGCATATTCTGACGACAGATCCACATGAAGATGATAAAGCTTTGTCATCAGTACAGTAGTATAGTAACAAACAACACAATGACAATAACAAAGCTGGAGATGGCGCTAACGACTCTGCTGGAGATAGAGATGGTGCTAAACACTTGTTTTTGACCCTAGAGATAGAGATGACGTAGGTTTTGTTTCAGAAATGTCACTCCTAATTCAAATTTTTGAGTGTTCCCAACTATTGGGAAGAATATCTCAGCATTTTGAAAATTATATTTTAACTATGGTTAAGCACTAGTGAAGTTTGATGTGACTAAACTAAGGTGCATTCATTTACATGGAAAGTAGTGCGGACAAATGCGTATAGAAGATAGAAAATGATATTATAATTACTTTATACTTATTTTTCTCTCTCCTACATGGCATTTCTTATAGGGTCCTCTTTGGGCCCATATTTTTTCTAATGTCTGACTAACATGTTGTAGATGTACCTATGTTGTGTAATGTAGACCAACTTCTATTTTTTGTCTCTATGAATTTGTATACCAAGGCAAAAATGAGCTTCGCCTAGATCGATCATGTTGAATTCGGAAGATAGCATTGTCTTGGCCTCTTTTATCATATCGGTACTGTTGCTGATGTATCATCCACGTATAAAGTGATAATGATAGACTGCTGCACTGCTTTGAAGTAAACATTTGGACCTGAAGAGCTAGGTGAATGAGACCCAATTTGGTACTGGGCTTTTATCAGTTGGTGGCATTAGTTCACCATCACAGCTATTGACTTGGCATTTCACCCAGGCTTGATGTTTGCAAGCACAATGCACATGTCAAGGCCTAGGCTAGGCTAAGCTAGGCTACAATTTTTAATGGGATTTGTCAATCTCATGAACCCAAAAGTACTTGGACTGACAAAAAGCTCACTGACACTTCGTTAGTCAAGGAAAGTACTGGTGGGCGGTGAGACTAGCTATAGCCGTGATCAATAAGGAACCCTTCGATAACTTCGTTGAGATATGCTATCTATACATCCATTTGATGTATTTCCAAATCTGCTGCAGTGGCAAATGATAGCAAAAGTCGAATAGAAGAATGTTTAACTACTGGACTGAAGGTCTCAATGTAATCGACGTTGTATACTTGAGAAAATCCTTTGGCGACAAGTCATGCCTTTCTCTTGTTGATGCTTCCATCTGTATTGTACTTGACTTTGAAAATCCATTTTTAATCAACTATGTTTCTACAAGTAGGTAATTCAACAATTATCCATGTCTGGTTCTTGATAAGAGATGAATACTCTTTATCCATAGCTTCTTTCCAGAGATCTAAATCAGGCTGACTGAGTGCCTCTTGGACAGATGTCGGTTCTTGAACAAGGTAGGCTGCAGACTCATCGATATACCGGTTAGGTAGTTTGCTTGCTCTTGAAGATCTTTTGGGTAATAGAGGAAGTTGATCATTTCCATCATAATGTAGTTGTTGAGCTGCAACATCATCGTCTTCTGATTTACCGTTGATTAGTTATTCGTCAAAAGTAGAAGAGCTTGTACCTTCAATGAGAATAGTCAACTGAGGAACTGGAAAGTTCAATGTGTCGGATGAAACCAAAGAGTCAGCTATGTGGGCTTTTCCTTTTCCCTTGAGGTCTTGAAACTGATCTTCGATGAAGATGACATCTTAGCTAGAGAATATCTTCGACTCAATGGGATTGAACAACTTTTAGGCTTGATCTGAAGTAGTGTAGCTGATGAAAATACATTTGATACTCTAGAAGTTGAGCTTCTTCCTGAGATCACGAGGTATCTACGCAAAATCAGTACATACAAAAACTCGTACGTTTGATAAAAAGGGTTTGGTACATATCCAAACTTCGAATGATGTTTTGTTTGAGAGATCTTTAGTAGGACATCTATTATGAATATAGGTGGTTGTTGTAACAGTTTCAGTCCAGAAAGACTTCGGAAGTGTTGCATGTGATAACATGCACTTTGCCAATTCAACTAAGGTTCTGTTCTTTCTCTCAACAAGACCATAGGAGATAATGTATTGTTGCTCAATGTCATTGTTAAGGCAATACTCCATAAATTCAGTGGAGATGTATTTTCCCCCATTATCTGACCTCAGTGCTTTGATTCATTTGTCAGTTTGATTCTCAGCATGCTCTTTGAATTGTCTGAATTTGATGAAAGCCTCTGATTTCTGTTTAATGAAATAAACAACTGTTCTTCTGGAGAATTCGTCAATAAAAGTAATGAACTACTTTGCATCTAGCAATGAAGGAGTTTACATAGGTCCACATATATCTATATGAACAACATCTAACAGACCTTTTGTTGCATGCCTATGGTTTGATCTAAAAGAAATTCTAGCCTGCTTTTCAAAGATGCAGTTATATCAAATAGGGAGATCGACCTTAACAGAAGGATAGTCGAGATCAAGAACCATGGATTGTCTAGACATGTTCAAAACAGAAGCATAATTCAAGTGTCCTAAGTGATGATGTCATAGTAATGCTTTATTGACTAGAATAGAGGTTTTCAAGACTTGACTAGGCTCAGAATAACAATGTGCCAATCTATATAAGTAAATCTGCCTCTTGCCGACTGCAAGGATCTTATTACTCCTATCAATAAATTTGCATTGATCATATTCGAATTCTACCTTATGATCTAAATCTGTAATTCTACTTACTAATAACAGATTTGTAGAGATTTTAAGAACGTATAAGACCTTTGATAGTAGTTTGAATTGTCATGCTGGAATCGCAATCTTACAGTGCCTTCACCTTCAATAGTGTGAGTACTATTGTCACCAAGATGAACAAATTTCTTCGTGCTGTAAGCATGTAGGATTTGAAAATCTCACGTTGATTGATCATGTATTGAGTTGCTTTAGAATCTAGAAACCATGAATCATCCAAAAATGCGCTTTAGTCTTTGACCATGAATGCCCCTTCATCCACTTCGACCTGAGGAGATGATAAAACTATGTTTGCTTGTTGATCAGGTTGCTTGGCTACATTCTTCACTTGGAGAATTTGGCAATCCTTAATCTCATGGTGATTGCACTTGCAATACCTACAAAAAAACTTCTTCTTCAACTGCAGATTTGATGATTGTACTTGACTTTGAGTCATTTTCTCATTTGTTGCAGTCTTCTTGGAGCTTTTCTGCTTCTGCCGCTTAGAGCATTTCTTGACATATAGAGCCTAAGAGGAGGAAGTAGACAAAGTGTCTTGACTTCTTCTATTGTCTTCTTGCAGCAACATCGTGATAACTTTAGTAAGAGTTAAATCTGAGTGTGTCGATATGATCATCACCCAGTTCTCATATGTAGAGGGCAAGCTTGAAAGCAATGTCATAATTGCATCTTGATCGTCTATGACTGATCCGACAGCGACCATCTATTGCAAGAGATTTTTAAACTGGTTTATGTGACTCTAAAGAGAATCACCATTAGACATCTTGAATGTGAAAAATTTCCTTTGTAAATGTAACTTAGTAGTTACGTCTCTCACATCATATAGTGAGTTCAAGACTTCCCAAACGTCTTTTGAAGTTTTAGCTTCAGCTATGTGTCCAATCTATGTATCTGATATATTGAGGATCATAAGCGCAAAATCTTTACCATCCTTCGATTTCCACTTTGAGTCTTCTGTATTGTCTTCAGGATTTACTTCTGTACCTGTAACAACATCCCATAACTCGTTGGCGATTAGCAAGGTCTTCGTCTTAAATTTCCACAAATGATAATTGGATCCATTCAGCTTGTCTGCAATAAGACCAGCTTTACTTTGAGAATCTATTTGGAACTTAGACTGTCAATTGTATCGATGACACTAAGATGTAGTAATGCCAACAACAGAAAATCAACTCTCCGATACTGAAACGATGAAAGGAACTGAAGAATATGATATCAATTTGATATCGTGAAAGATATCAAGTATTAGAGCTTTCGCTCTGATATCGAAATAGTATTAGGCCCTGAAGAAGAATCAATACTCTGATACCATGTCGAAAATAGGATAGATAATGTAATGCAGAAACTTCCTACTTCCAATGCATGACTACGCCTATCAAAAATCAAACAAAGCAGTAGTGATGAAAATCACATTCAATCTTTAGCAACTAACTTTAAAATCACTAGATACTAAGTGATTACGTAGCCAAACATAAAGTATTGAATTCTCAGACAATTTCTATCAGTTACAAAAGCAATACAGAGATGCATGCATTATGACATATACTAAACGCAATAAGAAGATAGTATTTATTCAGAAAAAAAAATCAGATGCTAATGAGCGCAAAACAATAGTCAATAGAAACCGCACACTCTAAGTTGTCTCTGAGTAGCTGAGAATAAGTCTGATAATAAGCAGCTCTACTGATAAGCAGTAGCGCAATAGCAACTCTAAAATAAATCTCTAAGAAACTGAGCTAGAATGCTCAAGAGAGTTCAAGCTTGAAAGCTTGATAGAGAGCTAACAACAATACTTTCTGATTGTGAATAATCTGCTTGATAAGAGCGTAGGAAGCATCGTATAATAACACTCAACTCCTTCTCAATTCACAATGTTGATTTGTTGCTTCTGAACTTGAAAAGATACGTTGCTTCTGAACTTGAAAAGAGATGTACGATTGAGCTCTCTTCCGCCATCACTAGTTTATGATCACTATTGCCATGGCCATCGTTTTCAAAATGCATCCTAAACCAGTGCTACCAATTTTACAGCCCTTTGTTGTTAGAGCTCGGATTGATGGATTATTTCAATTTGATCCTTCAGTCATTCTAATAGATCTTTGGCATAAATTCATTCGTAATATTGATGAAACTGATGATAGAGATATTCATAGTATTGTCCATAATCAAGAGATTGTTATTATAGAGAGTTTCTATTGTTGTGCATTAGGCTTGCCTATTGCCGGCACAATTCCAGTTACAAAGGCCGACTACATTAGTAGTAGTGGAGCTTTTCAAGACGAAGCACACCTTGAGAAGAGAGGATATAAGTTGTCTTATGTCAGAGACCCAAATCTCAAGAGTTTTGTTCACTTCACTCTTGTTTCAATCTTCTTATTAGAGAAAGAGTATAACATTTCTAATAAAAACATGGGATACCTCTGAGAGCTCTAGACGGAGAGCACATTTCATTCGGACAGATTGCTTTCAAGCAATTCTGTAAATTGATAAAAGATCAACAATATTCAAGGCTCAGATTATAGTTTGGAATCTTATGTATGCATGCTAGAGTTTTGACTATGTAGGAGAATATCAGGATAGCTCCAGTGCAACAACTAGTAGATTTAACCATTGAAGAAACTGACTCCCAGATGCAGACATCGAAGGCAACCTCAACTGAACTTGCTGAGTCATCATCATCAACACAGAAGAACGCAAGCTCAGTGAGAGGATCCTCTCCTTCATCACAGTACAAGCTAGTCTCTAGCAGCGAAGAAGTGAAAAAAACAGTTGGAGAAGACACCGAAGCAGTTGTTGATCCTGAGTCGATGTAGGAAGACATTTAGCCAAAGATACCACAGGAAGAGCAGGAAATTTCTACCATCAATCCAGAACAAGACGACGACAATGTTGAGTCGCTAGTCCTGGATGAAAAACTTTACACGAAGACCTTCGGGAAACTACTATCAGATACTAAGGCATCCATTCAACACTTCATCAGCCTGGAAAAGGTCTCAAGGAACCTCGAAGCAAGTATGATACTATATGAATAGACCTAATTTACAAAGATGAAGAGTCGGAGGCAATAAAGTCTAAATCGTTGTAGAAGAACGAAGAGCTTGAAGCAGCTCAAGTGGAGTTGTCAAAGATGAACACAGCACTAAAACCCAAGGCAAGTTTGATGCTACCCTAAAAACACTTGAGGCAATGCAAAATCAATCAAACAAGTTTGAAAACAAAAATGCATTACTCAACTAGCAGATCCAGACCCTACAGTATCATTTTCTATGTATTACACTCTCTCTCTACTTGAGGCCTTGTTGTTGGATTCTCTCTCAACCCTAGGAGAGGAGCTTGTTGGGACTTCATTTTTTCATGAAGTACTTCCACACGTGTGAAACTAATTTGGTTATGAATGTATGCATGTAGATTTGTCTTTTTGCCTTAGCATTTGACACTGATCTTGGATTTCAATCAATACTTGATCTATAGTGCAAGAACAAATCTTAGGAGATCAATTTCACACATTAGGGCATTCCCACACATGTAAATTTTCACATGGTACCAGAGCCTACCTAAGTGTTTGATGCATCTATCATCCAAAGTTTTCAAATTTTCATGAAAATCTAAATCAAATCTTGGCAATGGCAATTAAGAAATGTTCAATGTTGTTGATTTTGTACATATGCATTATTACAGTACTCACTAATCCATCAAATTGTTACAAGATAGAAACTTAGCTACATAATAATACAATCAAATTGTCAAACACAACACATTCAAAATGCTATAATTTTATAACTGCAAGTAGTTATAAGTGTATTTTATCCAAGCAACAGAATACACATGAAACTAATCAAATGAACCAAAGAAGAATGTCTTTAGAAACCTCAAATACATCAACAAGCATAGATAAACTATATAATTTGTACCTTTTTTCATATTAGTAAAGAATGTGGAGACTAAATACTTAGAATTTGCTTTGCACAGGAACACGGATCATACTACACAGTAACACAGACAGAAAACACTCTCCACAACAAGCTCACATAGCAACTATATTTCTCAAAATGAAATTACACTGTACATATAGTTGTTCACTCAGGCAACCCATGCATGACCCAGGTTTCCGTTGGCGGGATGCGTGTCCCGTCGACTTGCCTTGTGGCAAGGCCAACTGATCCTTATCAACTGATAGGACCCACATTACAGTAGCACAGTGATTCTACTTTAAGTCTAACTCTCTCTCTTAAAGTAGAGTCTACTTTTTATACAGTCATATACATAGTTTTAAAGTCAACAAACTTTAAGTACAAAAAGCTTTGATCTAAACTTATCAAACTTTTCTCTAGCAAGTGGCTTAGTGAAAATATCAGCTAGTTGTTCTTCCGTACTACAATGAACAACATGAATTTCATGACTCAGCAGCCTCTCACATATAAAGTGATACTGAATCTCAATGTGTTTGGTTCTTGCATGGAACACTAGATTCTTTGCTAGTTGAATGCCACTCTAACTGTCGCTATGTAATGTCGTGGGATTTTTCTGCTTCATGCCAACTTCTTCCAAGATTTTGTCTCAATCATATAGCTTCATGTGCTGCACTACTCTGCTTATGTGGTGGAAAGAGCAATTGTACTTTGCTTCTTACTAGACCAGGAAAAGCAACTACCACAAAACTTGAATACATACCCTGTGGTGGATCTACGATCATCATAGTCACCTCCCCAATTTGCATCCACATAGCCACACAACTCAGGTAACCCATCATGCTTCCTGTAAATCAAGCCATAATCTGAAGTGCCTTTTACATAATGCAAAATGCGTTTAGCTTCCTTTCAATGCGTTTCCGTAGGTGCTGCCATAAACTGACTTACAATGCCAACAACATAGCATATATCTGGCCTAGTCGTGTTAAGGTAAATCAAGCTTCCTACTAACTGCCTATATAGCGTAGCATCAAATGATTGTGACTCATCAAGCTTAGAAAGCATTTTACCTAGTTAGGCTGAGATCTGTCATCTTGAATTGTTCCATGAGGTCTTTCTTGATCATGTCTATCATTTCTTAACTATTTTCCATGATAATCAAGTCATCAACATAAAGAGCAATCAAAGCAACCATACCATCAAAGCATAAGACATATAGATTTGGATCAGAATGTGTTCTCACCATCTCCTTTGAACGAAAGTATGCATCAATCCTGCTATACCACGCACGTGGTGCCTGTTTAAGACCATAAAGCGCTTTCTTCAAGCAACGTACCCTATTTTTCTGTCCCTTCACTACAAAGCCTTCAAGTTGATCCATGAACACCTCTTCTTCCAACTCACCATTTAGAAAAGCAAATTTCACATCCATCTGATGCAAAGGCCAACCAAAACGTGAAGCTAAAGCAGCCAGTAGACGTAGAGTATTACACGTACATACCAGCACAAAGGTCTCCTCATAGTCGATGCCTTTACTTCGTGCATACCCTTTGATCACCAATCTTGCCTTGTGCTTTGCCATACTTCCATCTGCATGGTACTTAGTCTTGTATACCCATTTGCAGCCAATGGGTTTCTTGCCAACTGGTGATTCTACTAAGTCCCATGTGCTATGCTTAGCAATTGACTCCATCTCCTCTCCCATGGCCTTGACCCAAATGTCATCATCCTTCGCTTCACCATAAATTGAAGGTTCTTTGCTTTGAATAATGCTAGATAAGAGAGCATAATTTGTTTCATACCTTTCAGGTTGTGTCTTCTCTCTTGTTGATCTTCATAGCTCTCCCTGGCTAGATGATCCTGGAAAGTCATCCATGTCGTAGCTCTCCAACAATCTCTCAAACCACTTAGGGAGCTTTTTTTCAGGTGATCGGCTTCCTGGTGAAAATGCATCCCATAGTACATCCTTCTCCTTGCGTTTGTCACCTGCAATTTCAATCCTTCTTGCACCAAAAGGTTTGTCCCTACCTCTCCAACCTGTCTCTTGAGGTTGAGTAGTAGTATCTTGAGATGTATCCTCTTTTTCATCACTTGGAAGGTCAATGAATGGATCATCATCAGGTGGTATCCTCACTATACCATCTTTCCCACTGGATGTATCTATCTTCTTAGCATCCTCGTCTTCATACATCTTGGATCATCAAAGATAACATCACGGCCTACATGGATTTTGTTTTCCACTGGATCAAAACATCTATAGACCTTCACACGATCATTATATCCTAGGAATATACACTTGATAGCTTTTACATCAAGTTTACATCTCTCTTCCTTAGGAACGTGTACAAAGGCCTTACATCCAAAGATTCGCAAGTGGTTCACCTTTGGCTTCTTCTTCGTGAATGCTTCCTCAGGTGTTATCTTTGGTATGGCAATGGTAGGACTTCTATTTTGAAGACAGACTACCATACTGCATGCTTCTGACCAAAAATCTTTTGGTAGTTTCATCTCAGCTAGCATCGATCTGGCACTTTCCACAATCATATGATTCTTGCGCTCAGCTACACCATTGAGAGCAGGAGTATGAGCTTGCATAAATTGTCTTTTAATCCCACATTGATCACAATGATCATTGAAGTCATTAGACTTGTACTACCTCCACTATCTGATCTTTGGACTTTAATCTTCCTACCTGTCTGATTTTCAACCAATGCTTTGAAGCTCTTGAAGTTGTCAAATGCATCTGATTTTTTCTTCAAGAAGTAGATCCGTCTTACGTGACATATCATCAATAAAGGTCATGAAATAGAAGGCTTTACCTAAGGACATGGTCCTCATAGGCCCGCATAAATCTGTGTGGATCAAATCTAGGATGTTCTTTGCCCTTGCAACACCACCTTTATTGAACTTCTCTCGATGTTGCTTCCCATATACACATGATTTGCACATCGATTTCAAGTGGTCTTCTATAGTAAGAAATCAAGTTACCATCTCCAATTTCCTCATTAAACAGAGGCTTCCTAAGTTCAAGTCACCAAGCCTCTTATGCCACAACTCAGTTTGCGATGGAATGGATGATATGAGTCCATGTTGCCCCTTGATTGTAGCATTCAATCTGTATAATTTTGTATTGGGCTCCCTTACTCCATCTGCAATAACTTTGAACTTTTGGTTCACATCCTTCACAAAGCAACGATCATGGGCAAATTCTACTTTCAACTTTTGATCAGTAATGACTCCAACAGAAAGTAGATTTTTCTTCAAACCTGGTACGTAAAGTACCTCCCTGATTATCCTGCTTTTGCCATCAGGTAGTTGGATTTAAATGGTGCATATCCCCTTGATCTTGTGCACCTCACCATTTGCTTATGAAATGGACATTCCATTATCCAACACTTTCATGCTACCGAACCAATTCTTGTTACTAGTCATGTGTCTTTTGACTCTCGAGTCAATATACCACACTTGATCATCTTGATTAGATGACAATGCAGATATGAAGATGCTATAGTCTTCAATCTCACCCTCATCGACAAGGTTACCTGCTTGCTTTGGTTTCTCCTTGTCTTGTTCTGCCAGGAATTTACGACATTCACTCTTCCAATGGCCCTTTTTACCACAATGGACGCACTTGCCTTTCTTCTTGGTCTTACTGGAAGATTCCTCATCCTCTTGAGTCTTGGCAAATTGTTGCTTAGACTTCTTCTTGCCCTTGCCCTTGCCTTGTTTTTGGCGTGTCGCAAGTGCCTGATCGTCAGTATTCTAACGTCTAGCTTTCACCATTTCTCGTCATTGCTCTTCTTGCATCAAGATTCTTGTGAGCTCGTCAAAGGTTGGCAATCTTTCTCTTGATGCTATTCTGCTCACAAACATCTGATAGGGTTCTTCAATGCCGCACAATGCATTGTGCTCCAGCTCCACATTACGTATGTGCTCACCAATAGAATGTAGTTCATCCCTCATTGTCTTGATTCTGGTCATGTACATCTGAATGTGCTCTCCTTGTTTCATGTGGGCACTATTCAGTTTTGACTTCAGAAACATGATTCTTGACATATTCAACATCTCGAACTACTCCTTTACACATCCCATGTCTGTCTGGGTGTAACAGCATCACAAATGTGGGTAATGATTTGATCCTTCACTGACAAGTTAATGAAGGTTAAAGCTTTCCTCATCTTTTTGTCGAACACTTTGATATTCATTTCATTTGGCGGCCTTCTCTCATCACCTGTGATGACTTCCCACACATCTTTCTCCATCAGTATGTTTTTCATTTTAAATTTCCACACTGCATAGTTCGAAATCCCGTCCAATTTGCTACTTTCACTCAAAATGGACTCTCCCATGTTTGCCATCGCAGAACTGCTTGAAACTTCTGTCGTAGGCTAAAAATAGTATGTCAAGGCCAACAGTGATGTCAGAAGTCAAAAATAATGACTTGCACTTTTTCCCTTACTAGGCCACTCGCCGCTTTTCCACCAATTTGAAAGCCAAATCGGCGTCGCCTTCAGAAATACACCCAGTGGTCAACTCCCAACTATGTGCCCAGTGGAATGGTGAAATCACTTTTGGCGCACTCCAAACACTTTCTATGCTGCAATCACTCTATTTCGTTGTAATGAACTTGCAGGTACAGTCCAAGTGCCCTTCGTTTGGAGGTTATAGCCCTTTCGTTTGGGTCAAAACGGGTAAAGGACCCAAAAATAGGGATTCTCTTTGTTTTTGAACTGTTTCTTCACCTTGAAGAAACTTCACTCCTCACTTGTGAAGGGACCCAACTCTCATTTCAATAACCAACTCTCATTTCAATATGAAAATTTTTAATGAAGTTGAAGGCCCAATTGCCCTTCAAACTTTCACAGCCCCTTTACTTGCCATCCAATGGCTAATACCGATCCAATTGGTCACACTGCTTTCCACAATCTCTATCATTGATTTTCATAGGGACTCATCCTACGGTCCTAGATGCTTTTGTGCGCTGATCCACGCGCCTGCAAGCACAGCTCACTCCGGAACACTAGGGTTCTCCCTTGGTTCCACGCGCGAACTGATCCGCAACTCCCCTGCTCGTGACCACCTACACTCTTCATTTCCAGCTATGGCTTTCCTCATGAATCCTTGACCATCTCTCTCTCTCTCTCTCTCGGTCGCGGTTGTCCATGGCCTCCTCTGGTCTGACTCGCACTGCCTGGACGTCCTCCTCTGTGTTTTTACAGCTTGGAAAATAGATCAGTGTAGAGAGAGAACTTTGCTTTTCTGCTTCCAAACCCTAGGCCAGGGTTTTTTCTCACAACTTTGATCTTGGCTTGCTTTTTACAAGTCTTTGGCTGGCCAAATCAACTGCTCTGAGGTCGCCCTACCATTGGAAAGCTAATGCTTCAATTTGTTTGTGAAACGGTGTCTGATTGAATGCACACTTACTGCAAACACCAAATAGCCTGCTTTGAAATTTCAGAATTCCGTTTGCTGAGGTTCTGATTCAGCCTACAACCCTTGTCTCTGAATTCTCACACAGTCTCAAGCTCACCAAGCTTCTCTATGCTAAACTCTCTGCACCAGTGTTTCTGCTTCCATCTTCAACCCGCCGTAAACCCCAAACTCTCAAAAGACAGTTCTCCCGAAGCTCTCTTCAACGGCGATGTTGTACTGTGTACACTCCCTGTACGGCTCTGATACCAACTTAGAATTTGCTTTGCACAGGAACACAGATCATACTACACAGTAACACAGACAGAAAACACTCTCCACAACAAGCTCACGTAGCAACTGTATTTCTCAAAATGAAATTACATTGTACATATAGTTGTTCACTCAGGCAACCCATGCATGACCCAGGTTGCCATTGGCGGGATGCGTGTCCCGTTGACTTGCCTCGTGGCGAGGCCAACTGATCCTTATCAACTAATAGGACCCACAATACAGTAGCACAGTGATTCTACTTTAATTCTAACTTAAATCTCATCAAACACATCCAAAATAAATGAACTAATCTCACAACAACCCACACAAAGTTCTTGCTAGTTTTCATCTCCAATTTACAAAAATTAGCCACCACTTTTCAATCAAACACATTTGACTACTTGAAATACAATCACGAATATTGCAAACTAATATTACTACCCAAAGAAATCCAAAAAGGCACCCTTGTAGAGAAATACATAAATGACTAGCCAATATTAATGCCTATTAACATTCTATACAATTACCATGGGAAAGGTGGGCTTGCGAAATACTATAAATTATTTCATGCTCCTAGTTAATATCTAAAGTATGAGTTCATTTACAGGTCAACATTCATTTGCAGTTTAAGAATCGTCCATCACCTGGTCATGGTTCAACTTAATTACATGGAAGAGCAACTAAAGGAAAGAAGTTGCATTTGTTTGTAGGTTCTGAAGCTGGAGGTTCTAGATTTGCATCTAATTCCACAATCACACCTCCATTTGCAGGAAAAAACCTCTATATCTACAGATAGATACAACGCCTTTCTTTCTATCATTCTTAGATGGTACTAAATTGATACATAAGTTTTACGAAATGCTTCGGAAAAGCTCAAGGGCTCATGATGCAATTGGAAAAACTTCACATGTTTATGTGATATGGGAATGTCAAAATTGAGACAAGACAGACATGGGTTCGGACGGAATCTCGTAATCTACACGCAATAGAATATCTCATTATAGACCTGGGGTCTCATAACAATCATGCTTTCAAACTGTTTCAAAATATCGTTCAAACATAACAGTTCCAATTTGTTGTATCTGTTAGACCATCAAGCGGTGGTACAAATATGGTTTAAACTAGTTATAAAGTGGTACAAATATGGTTTAAACTAGTTTTGAAGTTTATTAGGAATGAAGAATGCATACAAGTAGATGATGTTTGAACTTTGCAAATTGAAATCTACATGAACCACATGCCTTTGAATAGTGCTCCATCAGTCAAGTTGTTCCATAAGGCGTAACAGGAAAATCTTCGCATGAAATGTTGTTCTGGAACAGCTACCCTAAAGGATGCAACTTCAAAGGCAATCAGAGTCTGGGTCACAAATGTAGAGAACCCACTATATACTTGGCTCTGTGGCAGGACCTCATCCCTATCCGATGCTGGTCTGAGAATTTCATGCCATAATTGGAAAGGAAACAAGGAACAAGCACTTGCAAAATGGGGAGGACTGCTTGATGTGTTGGTTGCTTGTGTAGGAGGTGGTTCAAATGCCATGGGGTTGTTTCATGAGTTTATCTATGATGAAAACGTCAGACTCATTGGGGTGGAGGCAGTTGGTTTGGGTTTGGATAGCGGCAAACATGCTGCAACCTTGACCAAGGGAGAAGTTGATGTCTTGGCCAAATTATTGACCCTCATTCTATTATTGAGTCTGAATGCTGACATGTGTTGGCTTTTTTTGAAATGTATTCAGGCTAGATTATCCAGGGGTTGGCCAAGAGCATAGCTTTCTAAAAGATGTTGGACGTACTGTTGAATACCGTAGTGTCATAGCTGAGAGATAATGATCTGCTTCAATTAGCAGAAAGAGAGAATTGGCAACGATGCGGTAAATGTGCTCGAGTCATTGAGCTCATGTCTGGCTGCAACCGTATCATCTGCTTGTGAGCAACCTCCTACGAATGAAATCATCTTCCTTGTGCTTTGCCCATTTCATGAATTACTCCTTTGCAATCTTCTGATAGAAATTCCTCTACATTGTTTGGTAGGTGTGGAAACAAATTCTACTACCGAAGCAGGTTTGGATGAATCCACAGCGGGGAGCCTACTTGCAACTGGAGATGATTAAGGCAACATTATTTCAGACTCCGACTCCGATTGATAGAAATCTTTTCCATACTTTTGCTTTCTATGAACCTGCAATAGAGTTTCCCCATTGTCTTTTCTCTCCAGGCAAACGTACTTTATAAACAGTTTCATTCCAAGCATATAGCATCTACACATCTTGTTATTTTTGCTCTAATGATAGCAAAGTCATGTTAGATTAGTAACACTGATCGACACATTCAGATAAACTAAGAGTTCAATTCTTCTCTTGCAATAGGTAAAATAATAGATGGTATTGAACATCTATGACCCATCTCATGGAATCTTGTACTTAGATTTAGACTAGACCAAGCTTGTGTATTTGGTAATGTCACCTCTTTATGTTTGATTTCTAGTGAAATATTGAATTGTTTATATATATATATATAGAGAGAGAGAGAGAACCATTTGGAACCTTTATGAGGGAAATCCGAGGTCTCATTAAAACAAAATAAACAAGTGCCACATGGCTGCCTTGTCAATAGCAAATGACTAGGTGTATAAGATTTTATTGCATTAGTGTGATTGTAATTTATGAGATTAAAAGGACACAAATAGAATCTATGTAAGTACATACAAAGATCTTTGGTAAAATGTTATGTAGTATGAACTTTATTTTAAAAAAATATACAATCTCACCCCTAAAAAAACTTTTTGAATTTGTATTACTCTAATTACAAAGAGAATAGTTTATTTGCGGTCATAAATCATTGGCAACATGATGTTTTGAACTCAAACAAGAATGGCTTTTTGAGTCTTAAAACTATAACCTTAAAAAATATTCAAAGAGGACATGAGATTGAAATCAAATTGCTCGTTTCATTCTAAGGGTACCTTTTCAACTAATTAACAATTTGTAAATGGTTTTGAATATTGCAAAAATTTCTACATGATACTATTAGCTTGGAAGAAGATATGCAAATTTATTGATTAATTCAAAGTTCCTATAAATGAGCTAGCTACATTGTGACTATAAGCTGTTTGATTTAAGTTGCTTTGAGATTCTAGGACAAGTGATGTCTCCATCTTACACACCTATTGTGATTTACAATCTAGTGTACTCTTTCTCCAAACGATCAAATTCCTCCCCATATTGGTTACAATTAAATTAATTGAAACAAAATATATAAAAAGATAACTATTACCAATGCTCTATATTATGAGCCATCAGTGCAATTCCTACCAGTTGTTAGTCAAAGTCCATATCACAACCATGAGTTCAAACCGCAAATTGAGATTCCAAAATTCCAGACCATTAGGGTTACCAATTTTCTACTAACTATGGTGATTGTAATTCAACTATTCTTGAAGACAAATACATATAGCTTTAACCATGCACTTGACATTGATCTTGCTTGCTAGCACTAAATTTAGTGACAAAATTTTCAAGTTTAGTATAGCTCCTCATGCTTGATAGAAAAGTTATAACAAGCTATAAATATAGCTCTTGGCATATGGAATCTTTGTTTTGCTACTGCATTTGCCAAATGCTAAAATTAGATCAGGTAGCTTGAGTAGTGGGTTAGAGCAAGATCTTGTCATCATAATCTTTATCAAGTGTCAAACTCCGCAAAATTTGCAATTGTTTATGAAATTTTTGCCTGTATGTTGAGTAGCTGTAGATTGGAGCAACCTTTTGTCATCATGTTAGTTATCCATTGTCAACTTCACACTATTCCCCCGTGTGAAGCATAGTCCTATGTTAGCTTGTACATAATCTCAAGTGCCATTAAGGCAAATAGGCAAGTTTTCAAGTTAGAATGCATTTTCCTAGATTCTAGCTTTTTTCAAGAGGTGCAATTTGATTGGACAACCATAGATTTGTATGAGACCTTAGGAGGCTTCTACTCACTTTTTCATTATTCTAAACTTCTCTTTGGTGACCGTAGGGCTAGGATACTCTCCCACTTATAATGAGCTAGTGGATCTCCCGGTAGCTTCTTGATGAGATTCTAGGGGTGGCTTCAATGTTTCAGCTTGTGGTTTACTAATCTTACCTCGAACGGTGAACCTGCAGATCAAGATGAAAAATAGAACATGTAAAGAAGCATGCAATTACACCTCCTGCCCACCAAGTCCAAATGGATAACCATAAACAAAACCTGAGCCTTGATAGATATATGAGATTATTACCACATTGTACACAATGAGGAAGGAGATTTTATAAGATTGGCATTCAGGTTGAAAGCCGAACCGGGCAGAATGCCTTTTGCCCGGCTCCTTCCATTGTGTAATGGATACCTGAAATTTTTTCAGAAGCACATTACGAAGCATAATAGGCAAGTTTGACTTTGACCGACCACCACAAAATGTGCCACATGGCAGTTGTACGGAATCCATACGGACGGGCAAAGACAGGTAGAAAAAAAAAGCAAAATCTGCCTTTGAAAAAAATGCATGCATTTTTTGCTTTTTAATTTATTTGAAAATGGGCATAATATGCAACATGTATCCGTTACTTCATAGTAATGTCAAGTCTTAAATTTTTCTTTGTATTTTCTATGCAACTCCAGAGGTGGAATTTGCTTGCAACTAAATAACCACTAGTTTTGTTTAGAATTCTCATCCTTGAGTGCGATTCTGTTCAAAATTTATGAGAGAAAAAAATTTCAGACATGTCAATACGCTGTGGAAGGCCCGTGGGCCTTGAGCCTTCCATACAGGTTGGGGCCTTGCCCGAGGGCTCGGGCTCCCACCCTCGGGCAAAGGCCCTCCCTGCAAGGAAGGCCCTCAGACCGGGGCCTTCCACCCCCCACAATGCTCAGTGCTCAGAGTTTGTGTGTATTTTGGAGGCACCTTGCCCCACTGAATTTTCAACCCCACAGTTCATAATGCCACAATATGGCTAACTAAGACATTATGCTGGAATGTCTACTTTGACAGCTGGCTTACTAGCCCATTCTGCTGGAATGACTACTCTGACAGCTGGCTTAGTAGTCTGTTCTGCCAGAATGGCTACCCTTGACAGCTGGATTAGTAGGAAAGTTCTTCCTTCAGATAGCAAAAAAACTACTGAGCAGGAAATGTCGAACGTCATCAGAGAGACAGATCTCTCTCTCCAACGGTGCTGCGAGAAATGTCTCTTTCATGAAAGCAAAAGTGCAGGGCTTGAGTGTCCCCCCACCAAACATTATGCAAGGGAAGACCCGAAGCCTCGGGCCTTCCTTGCTGGTCGGGGCCTACCCTCAAGCTCCCGCCCTCGGCCGAGGGCCCTCCCAACAAGGAAGGCCCTCAAACGGGGCCTTCCCCTCCCACACAGAATACTGTGTATCCATGTGTGCTCCTACTTCAAGTGGCCCCATGCTCCATTTCACATGAATTCTTTGAGTTGTATGTATGTTTAAACCAAGACTTATCAAGTGCAACTCATTTTTTATAGAAAGTCCTTAAAATTTTGGGCATTTTTTTAACATTAACTTTTTCAAAGCTTCCTTAACCAATGTAAAAACATTATATTGCCTATCAAGGTAAGGCCAACAATAAAAAATCATAGCACACAATGACAATTTTCAAGTTTATAATAAGGTAGACGATGAAACTTTCAATGTCAAACTTCCCACAATCAGTTCACCTTGGACATATTTATCCCATTATCTTCACCTATGCTTTTTTATATGGTCTTCTTGCGACCTAAGAATTTACTTCATTATCTTGACCACTTGTGATTCTTGATATTGGTCTTCTTGAGATATAGAACTTACAAACTTATCCTTGTATATTGAGTCTTCTTGACCATTTATGCTTCTTGGCATGGTCTTCTTGAGATGTACCTTGTACATATATATTGTTTTATCTTGAGCATATGCAATCTTTCCAAGAAGATATATATTTGACTATTGTCTACAAAGAGATAAGGGAAGGTGTGCCTTCGTGTTGACACTATTGAAGCCATTATGATTCTTTGTCCTATTCAATAGGTTGTGGAGATATTTTTGAGATTGCCATCATAGTCTACTATGATGGCAGACTATGATGGCAATCTCCATCTCATTCACATGCCCACTCTAATCTAAGGGTGGTGGGCCAAGCTTGGTGGATGGTGACGATGAAGAGATGTTGGTTCCAATGACCCACCTCTAGGATGAGGTTTGAACTACAACATCATAATGTAGTATTGACAATATAATTTTCCTATTTTTAGTCATATGTCATGAAGATTCTAATATCCAAGCCAAAGAGAAACCTAGATAGATGGTCTTAGGTCTAGATTGGCTAATATTAGTATGTCTTAGAATAAGATGCATTGACCTAGCATTGCTAGTGTGAATAAGAAAAAAGACATTTTAAAGTGGGTAATTAGAACGAGAATAAAAGGAGAGACTAGAGAAGATAGGTGAAGTAAAAAATCATAAAAAAAAAGTATCCATCAAATAGATAGAATCAAGTAGTGTAGGAGAATGTTTCAACTTGACATCTATGGTTTGAGAGACTTGGGCTCGAGGGCTAGAGTCTCAAACTAAGAAAGTACCAAGGGTGGTAACTTTCCACTATATGAAGAACTAAATAAACAGAAATCGGATAAAATTAAATCCATAAATGTGTTAAGTATCCATAAGAACCTATGCTTTATTTTCTATTCACTTTGATTCTAAATATACAACGTAACCCTTGCATGCGAGCACACAACATTAAGCCTATAAAGCCGACACACATGTTTACAAAATAAAAAGTCTCGACCCTTGAAACTTTCCACATTTTAAAGTCCTAGGCATTAGGAAAAACAACTATTATTAAATCTTTAAAACTTGGCAACACCTCATGTTTGGGCTTTCTAATACACCTGTAACCTTTATTAGTAAAACCTATGGCCAGATTTTCATGTGGACATCCAATGACTGTTGCCACAAGACCAGTTATCAGGTTGTCAAATTTCCAAAATACAGGTGCATGTTTTCTCAAAGAAATGGCTCATGGGAAAGAAATAGGCATGTTTGGAGAAGATAAGATTCAAGAAGTATTGACCTCACTTATATTCTTAAGTATCTAAATCCAAAAGTGCAAATGAGTGTTGATGGTTTATAATGCATTAAGTATAGAAAAGGGGAGGGGCGTGCTCAAGGCAGGCCTAATGGCATACTGCCATAGTGAGTTCTCTTTCTTGTGGCTGTTATTTTTAGGTTTTTTGAATATTTTTGCCAAAAAAAATTGTGGAATTCTGAATACTAGTAGCCACATGGCACATGGCCCTTTGGCTATTGGAAGGTCCATGTGTGTGGCAGCCATGATCATCGGTGGTGATCGACATAATAATTTGGGCATTAGCTTTGGGCATAATAATTTGGGCATAAAAATATGTTAAGGAGCACAATAAGTACTTGCATATTGAGCGTGAAATACAACGTTGATTGCTTTCATCTTTAGAAATGTAAAACTGTGAGGAAATTGAGAGCTTTGTAACAACAGATGGATTAGATAAATGCAAAAAGCACAAAAATAGCCAGCATCGACCTATGAAGAAGAAAAATTGCAGGCTGAGGATATCCCATGCATAACAAAGAAGTTGGAAGAATGGCCGATTCAAGCAATCTTGTTCTGGTGTACATGCCCACTCCAAGTTTTTCAGGGCATCATTATTCTACCTAATTTCATGGACATAATCAAGGCAGCCAATGGGAGGGCATTATTTCCACAATAAGTTTTGGTATAGACATAATGCCCTCAAATTTTCATAGTAGGACATTGTACTCACAATTTTCTCAAATTTCCGTAGTAAGTTATTAAAAAAGGAGGAAAACAAAACTCTACCAGTTTATTTACCAGCATTAATCCCAGTTATCATATAGGAAAGCAAAAGGGCAAGAATACACGTGGGCCTAATATGGTTTGGATGTTGGGATGCAGGCAGTCGTACAGAAGGACTATAGCTATCAGATGTATAGCAGGAGGCGGCTCAGAAGAAATGAATGATGCAGCCTAATGCCTACGTAGCTACAGTACCAGTAGGTGTAAAGGCAGAATCTGCCCACAAGGTGATTCCGACAACAAATTAACAACATTTGCACCAGCAGGGGTGAAAGTATCTGCCCACAACAACATATCCACAAAATTTACACCAGTAGGTGTAAAGGCATCTGCCCACATGGTGATTTCAATTTCCAACAACTACACAAAATTTCAAAAGCTATTGAGATGGTGAGTATGTCATGGTGTAACACTGTAAAGGCATCAGCCCACATAGTGATTCATAACAAGCTCATAAAATTTAAAAAGCTATTGAGATGGTGAGTGTATGATGGTGTGAAGGCATCTGCCCGCATGATGATTCATAACAAATCCACAACATTTATGATGAGTATATCATGCATGTTCAGTTATGAATACATGCATAAATGTGATTATCCCAGAGAAGAGAGGGTGTATATGCAAGGCCATTGTGTAGTCATCCAGTCACATGCTTAACTGACTTGTGAGGTGCCTAGTATCACAAAAATTTCACAAGTCAATTAACTTCATTTGATGACAAATCTGCACTAGAAAGTTTCAAACACAGGTTTTTCAAGTAACAAATGATCTTCCTTTTAGAAACTCTCATCATGTTTAGTTTATGATCCATGAATTTCACAACAGGCAATCAAAGCAATTACGACAGTTTGCACTCTACTAAAATATGCAGCCAAAAAATAGTTTAAAAGTGAATACAAAGAATAGACTTTCAGATATTTACAATCTAGATGTGAAATGTTCTTGTTTTGGAGGGACTATGCCCCTTGCTACCCAGAAAATAAAGCTGGTACACATCCATCATCTCGAGGGATTTGCTAAGCTTATACTAAAACTATAGCCTGAATTCTGATCCTAGCCAAAGATCAAGCCGTGATTTACTTCCACAAACCATTGAAGGTAACGCTTGACTGTGAGGATTTCATAAGCTGAAACATCCATTGAGAATCTTTCCAGTTTCCTTGAGGTGTTCAGCTTCTGCATTCAACTGAGCCACCTCCACTTCTTTCTTAGAATAAGCAGCCTGCTTTAACTCCTGGGCTTTTCTGTGGGTACGCGCAATCTCGTTTTCCATGTTGGCAACGAATCTAAGCCTTCGCCGCTCTTGTCTCATCTGCAGACATAATTCATTCATGAGGCTAGTGTTCTACATGTTACTTCTCCTTTTACGCTATATGAAAATGGGAATCTTCATGACAAGAACACTTTGCATGTAGTAAATTTCTCATAGTCTGATGTAATCTCTGGCACTGTATGTGTCAATATCTCGATCTGTCTCTAGACCAGCTTGGATAATTTTTTTGGCGGTGTTTTCTTAACATGACATGTGTTCATGCTGCATCTGGCCATGGAAAGACTCTTTGAGCTGCAATAAGAGACAGATGTCATCCACAAATGATGAGTTGATTCGTACCTCTTCCTTCTTGACGACAATACTTGCTTTTGCTTTTTGAAGATCCTCCCATGCCTGAATTCTAGACTCTTCGTGTTTGTATCTGAAACAGGTCGTGTATAAAGCACCCCTTATATGAAAAGGAAAAATGAAGATACAAGAGAACAAAAAGAAAAGAAAAAACCAAGACATTTCCAATTTCTGCGGTAGAGCATTAAGTTGATTGTAAACTCCTCAGATGTCAGGCAACAAGATTGACACTTAACTTTAACTTAAAATTCCACACGATAGCATACCTGCTATTGATTTCAGCTGTCATGGCCTCGTGCCACGCCATAACCTTGGATTCGAGAATGTCTCCTGTAATCTTATCAAGCTGGGAAGCTCGTTTTGTAGCTGCAGTGTGATCTCCTTTATTCTTCTTCTGGGACGTGTTGGTTAGTTTTCCTGCACTTTCCAAGGCCTTAGGTGCCACGCCTTTCGCTTTCGAGCCTGCAGCAGAGGGTTTGAATTCTTCTGCTGCCAACTGTGGATCTGGCACGGCATCGTTTCTTCCTGGCTCACTTACGGAAGTCAAAGTTGAGTTGCCGTTCTCAGTACTGGAGGATCTGTGCAACGCCTCTTGTTGCACATCCACAGTCTTAAGCGCTCCATCTGGTGAACTCAAGTGCTCGCTGTGATCATCCATGAGCCTAGACTCGCTTTCCAAAGCTATATCTGCAAAATCTCTTTAAAGTCACTGTACCATGACACAACCCACATGAGCTTTTGTTATCCATGCACACTTTATACTAGTAGTTGTATATGTGGCTTACCTTTAGTCTGCTCCGAAGATGATTTCGACTCTGCAGAAGGAGGATCGTAAGTCGCCATTTACTTTGGATTTCCGCAGTGAAACTGTCTTACCGTTTCCAGTTGTCTTCTGGCTGACCTGTTTGAGCTTACTTGGAGCTGCTGCTCATACTTTTGAATGAGTTGCGGGTGAGCTGGTCTGAAGTAAACAACCCAATTAATTGACATGAGCACGTCTTGGACCAGATTGTGCACTACTCAGCTGGCTTATTACAAGTGATAACATAGATTAAAAAGTCACGGGATTGCATACTGAGCTTCAAAAGTTTAACCCAGAATTCTCAAGCCTGGAAAAAACGGTAACTGGAAATCATCTTATCTGCTGACAAGTCTCAGTTTTGGCATACCTTTTAGAGCAAAAGCTCCTGCGTGCTATTCAACTGTCTGATACAAAATGGTGTCTCATGATTGTCGTTAGTGAATCCGAGAAACATATCCGGAGAGAAGAGCTCATGAAGAATGTGGGGATTGACACATCTGATCGATTCTTCCAAAGGAGCTAAAAATTTGTCTCTGCAACCAAGGAATGCTTCTTCAGCTGTTCCTGGATGTTACTTTGTCTTCTTTCTCGTCTTCTTCTTTCTGGGAATCCTTCCTTGAACGGGGATCTGAGAGAGGATTCCTACTACTCACAACAAGCCAAGGTGCACAGACTTGCCTTGATGCCCACCTCACCACCAAAACAACAAATTTGTTTGTTACAGGTAACTGAATATCCTTATCATCTTCACAAGAGGATCATGTTTGACATGATTGCCAAGAATTTAACCTCATTCAACTACTTGTCTTCTGATAATAATGAAAAACACGATTTCCCAAGCTACATGCACATGAGCAACCCAACACTCCTAAGCAAGAATTCCTTGACTCCACTCTCCAATCTCTCAAAACAACAACAATAGGGGATGGAAAAGCTCAGGTCGTCTTAAGGCACCTTGGACTATTCTCCCCTCTTAACCCCAAAATTAGTAACTAAGCTTGGTAGCATTAAGGAGAAAGCTTGGGTTTGGTTGGACTTCTTGGACTTTTGTGGCTACAATAATGTAAACTCACCCCAAAACATGAGGTGGAGATATTGGGTCTAAGGACATTGACACCATTGCCATGTATCCTCAATAGTCCATGGGGCTCTTTGATGGTGTCAATGTAGGCGAGCAAATTCGGCACCATAAATAACTAGATGTAGAAACCGGTGGGCAAATTCGGCACCATAAATAACTAGATGTAGAAACCCCTTGGTTGAGGTGGGTGATACCACCATCTCTCCAAGATGGTATCATATCTCCCCACCCTTAAATATTTGAGAGCCCACCACTTGTCATTATAGTGGTGAAACAAAATACGCTCCCTAAGGTTTTGGATAAGCTCGCATAATGGCAACCACAAAAGTCACCTCAGCGTTAAAGTGGTTATTGAGGCACATCTCCAACCCATGGTTTCTGGTGAGGTGATACTATGGCAGCCACAAAAGTCACCTCATTGTGGTGACACCACCCAATCTACAACTGTCATGGTTCTCTACATCGAGTCCCTCATGCCCCAAGGAGAATTTGAACATTTCAGGTCACAAGTAACATCGTTCTGCATGTTGTCGGTGTCATAATCTCTCATATCCAAACCCAAGGGAGTTGGCTCAATTGGTTAGCTTGACATCCAAAGTTTCTTTGGTCTCAAGTTCGAGCCTTCCCTTGGAAACCAAGAAGCATAATCTCTCATATCCTTGCCTCATGTGGACCTCAAGAGAGAAGGGGTGAGGCGGCCCGCTAGGATCATGCAAGCGTCATTCTCCCCATATCCCTTCCCCAAAACCATGGGCCTAACCCTCAACTCTAGAAAAGAAGGGTAGGTGACACACACACAATGGCTATTCTTGTACACAACCATACAAATTAAATTCTTATAGTCATTGGTGGAGAATGCGGGCCATGCTACCATGCCTATGTAGCATAACATGAAGTCTACCTATATTATCACCTTGTGTATGGGCCAGATTCTCCTCATGACCTTCCTAGGTTAAGTCCAAATTCACCATGGGTCAACAATGTAGGCCATGCCTCAAGGATGAAATCACATAAAAGGAATGTGCATGTATAGAAACTCACATTTCAAATACCCTTGATATCTTGGTATCATGAATTTAAAATTTCTCAAGAGAGATGAGAATTATGGCATCTAGGACTATTGGAGAAAGCCATTTTTTAATTTGGGTTGCCATGCAAAAATCTCCATCATTATGCCATAAATCACTTTTTGCTTTAACACCTCCATATTTTTAAATTGCCACCATTGATGCCCTAACTTCCATGCATGGAGGCACAAGAAGATATTAAGGTGCTAAGAATAAACACAGCCTCTATGCAATTTCTATCCTTGCAATTTCTATTCTAATGTACACATTTCTTACTAATTATTACACATATTTGTGTGTGTGCACTCAAAAAAAATTATCCTCTCAAACAATGTGTTGAAAATCTAGTATTGCAAAGCAAAACACATACAATCCTAGTCATATTGAGATATTTATTTATTTATTTAGGTTCACCTCTATTTCCCAAAACATCAAGAGAGAAAGAAAGAGGGCGCGAGGGCAACATCTTGTGGAGGAGTAAAAAATACTAGTCTCACAAGCTACATAGGGCATAACATTATATATTTGGCCTTGCTTGCGAGGCAATAGTATTATTAGGTTTGTGAATATAGTTTTTGCAAAAGTCAATGCATAAGCTGTAAAAATGCCTTACACATGAAGGGCATGTGGGTTTTTGCCCAAATTGATGCAATCTCTCTCTCTCTCTCTCTCTCTCTCTCTCTCTCTCTCTCTCTCTCTCTCTCTCTCTCTCTCTCTCTCTCTCAACACACACACACACAACATGAGTGTGCTAGAGCTTTCAATAGTGGCTACAACAAAAGAGTAACAAGCCTACCATTTATGCATGCATAGCTCACTCTTCTATCAAAAATTCATTATAGTAGCCATCTATCAACAATTTTAATAGCATACCTTCTACAAGAATGTATTATTTGCATGCATGCGAATCAACCTTGTCAAGCCATGCCATTCCAATCATTGATCTTGCCAACAATTGCAACACAATAGCTCCATGCTCTTTTTCCCTAGTTGTTGACTTCAAATTTGATCGATATGACAACTAGTGGACCTCTTGCCATAGTTAGCTCATGAATCATTTGCACATACAATAAGGAATTTCTTTGTAATTAGTTATGAATGTTAATTCTCAAGGAGGTCCTATAAATGACGTGCCCAATTTGAATTAAACTTTGTAGACCTCGAGGTTAGAAAAGAAAGTGTCATCCACTAGACCACTTTTATAGGAATCTTTGTGTCTTGCAAAACTATTTAAGTTTTTTATTTCAAATGTTTACAATTCCCAAAATACGAACCATTATTGCAAGGCATTCATGGTATACCACAACATTCTTGTGTTATAGGTGGCTCAAATGAAATAATTTGGCCAACATAGTAGTCCACATAGAAATCATGCCACCGCATGTGTATATCATAAAAGGCTATCATATCAGCCAACGCGACAACACGTGTTACTTGGTGACCATAGTACAACAAAGGTACTTGGTTACTTTTATTACATGGCTAGGGACAATGGTAGTGGGACTTGCATTGAAAAAGAACATTAAAAATAGTAAACATGAATTAACAAAGTGTCATGCAAGAATAGTGGTGGGAGATACATCCAAAATGAAAAGTTAAAGTAGCAAACAAGTTCATGTTAAACTTCATGTCTTCATTTCACAAAAAAAAGCAATGAATGCCCTAAAGTATGCAACTAGGTTCATAGTGGAATATTAAATTAGAGGCAATGTGGACATAGGCAGTTTTTTGGTAGGCCAATCTTATCATTGAAATGCTACTATAGTTTGGGTTGGTTGTATAATTGAAGACATTGTGCAAGTGCATGGAGAAAGGAACAAAGATCACATTGCATGGAAAATAACTCTAGTATCTCTCTCTCTCTCTCTCTCTCTCTCTCTCTCTCTCTCTCTCTCTCTCTCTCTCTCTCTCTCTCTCTCTCTCTCTCTCTCTCTCTCTCTCTCTCTCTCTCTCTCTCTCTCTCCAATGTACATTTGTTCTCTCACTTGGGACAATGCACAGTCCTACTCTTGCTCTATCTCTCATGAGCCTAATTCCCTCAAACCTTCACACTCCTAAACCCAAAAGCCCTAAGTCCCAATCCTAAAGCTAGATGTCTCTACATCACTAGCAAGGCTACTCTCTCTGAATTTCAATTGTGGGCATCAATAAGACAAGATGGTAGAGCTGATTTCGTAGTTGGGAGAGATTAGGCTATCTCAAGTTTTAGGGATGAAATCTAACCAGACATTGAGAAGATTAATGAGAATGCAATAAGACTATAAATTTTTAGATTGTAATCCATTATGTTGATTTTATGACATATGCGTAACATAGCAAACTAGTGCAAGTTGTAAATGAATGATAGATGTTGCACGATAGTTATCTTAGATCTAGCCATGTGATTGTAGTAGTTGTAGTGTAGTGGTAGACCAGTCGTCCACTTTCTAAGATCTACATAAAACTTACAACAAGAAAGAGAGAGAGGGAGCATCAAGGCTTTCCCAACTAATGCTCGAAAACTAAAATTAACAACCTAATTTAACTAAGCTTAATCTAGGGTTTTGCTAAGGCTCGCCCAACTAGCAAACTCGTTAATGTAAACCTACCTAACACCCAAAGGGAAATGATGAAATAATTGTGGCTAACTAAGCATAAATCATAAAAATCATGCCACGAATAAATCCTATGAAAAGGAGGCAAGAGGATGCCCGAGCACTTTTCCTCAAGCTATTCACCTTCCAAAGGGAACACAAGGAAATAGAAAAAAGATCAAATCACAAGATCGCAATTTAGCATAATCTCAATGTGTTATTTACAAGGAAAATGCCTCTCTTCTTATAGCAAGAGGCCCTTCCATAAGTTTTCCACTAACTTATGGGATTAGTCTTCTAACTTGCCATTCTAAGTCTTACAACTTCTAACTTAGAAACTTGAGTCTCTAAACTTAGAACTTAAGTTAACTTGGAATCTTTTATTTAGTTTCCTAACTTAACTTTCTAACTTAAGTTTCCTACTTTAGAAGTTTAGAACTTAAGCTTCTACTCATGGTCTTATAACACACATGCCATGGTAGAAGTTTATTAACAAGTGCTCACACGTGGACTTACAATACACATGCCATGGTGTTTTATTTCTTTTTTATATTTCTGTTGCTAACAATAGAGATAACCACAAATGTGTACATTTGGTCCCTCACTTGAGATCATAGTTCAAGTTCAACAATATGTCGATGTTTAGACTTTTGCCAAACTCTTTGTAGTGCAAATTGCATGTGATAATTTGATTATTATGACTCAATAAACTGCTTAGCTACAACTAACAAATAAGTCAATTATGCACTCATGACGGTAGTTAGAGGATATTCTTGACAACACTAGAGATAAGTAGAGAATAATAGTTATTACTAGAGATTTAATCACTTCCTTGAGCCTCTTTACTTCCTTTTTGCTTTTTGCAAAAATTCTCTAGTTTTGTTAAAAAATGTGGTGTGATCTAGATTGAGATACTTTTTTTAAATGTTATGGAGTGTTATGTCCATGACCAGTACATAATAGGATTCAGTATACTCCTAGTCTTGGATACACGACACTCTAATGAATCAAGCTGTTAGTTATGCCATGTCATACTGGATGTGACCCAAAAGTAACTAATATCCTTGTGAGGCCCAAAACGCACTAAATGGAGTTAGTACAAGGTATGAGACAGTGTATGCATGTGTAGAGTTATCAATAACAATTCTATGAATAGAGGATCCATGCATAGAGACTCTATTCTAGATGAATCTATGTATAGGGGAGTTAAGACCTTGCATGTCTATGTGCACAAGTGATTCTAGGCTCTATATAAGGAGGCCAAACTCACCCTACTACTTACATTTGTGGTTGATTTATTGCCAGGCTCGCCCTCTACTTCCATGCTTCTTGTTCCTTGGCTTGCGGGTGAAGCTTCTAGAGTTAATTGGTTTCTTCTAATTGGTTGGGTGGATTCTCCATAGTGAGTCGTCCATTGTGTTTGTCTTGTAAGCAGGATCTTGATGAGCTTTCCCTTATAATGGTATCAGAGCTTGTTGGTAGATTCTCTACCAATATCAGGGTTAACCGACTCCGGGTTGATCTAAGATTTTTTTTTTTTGTTATTCTAAAAGTAACTAGACTTGTAACTTAATGACCCAACCATGGCATCTTGTTGTGTAAGACCATGAGTTGAGGACAAATTAGTTAGTTACTTGAGAGATATCCGAATGTGACATGTTAGTGGGGAGTTGAGAAAACCATTTAGTTATACCTGGTTGTTGAAAGTGACATCTAAGAAACTGAATGGCGGGCAAAAACAGCCAGAAAGAAGATAGAAAGGAACACTCGACGAAGAGAAGGGGACCTCTGTTGTTGTTGATAGTAGAGGACGAGAGAGAGGTCATGGAGGACTAAGCAGTGTGGAGAGAGAGTAGAGTTGGAGACTTGTCAAGTTCCATATCGGGCGATTTAGAGAAGGATAGCTGATTGGTTGCATTGATGATCAAACTAATGTTGAGCAAAGTTGATGTTATGATGTGTATTGTTGCATAGAATTGTAAGAATTATTGTCATTGAAATAAGAACCTTAGGAATATTTTTTATCAGATCCATGCATTATTTGTTGTTCTTATTTTGAAGATCCTGAAGCAGTTGAAAGCTTCTGATTTCTTCTTGATAAAATAAGTCCTTCTGAAAAATTCATCAATAAAAGTCATAAAATACTTTGCATCCTTTAATGAAGGATTTGCATTAGGCCACAGATATCTGCATGTAGAACATCTAGTAATCATCTAGCAGTATGCTAATGGCTTGATCTAAATGGTTTCCTGGCCTATTTACCGACTAGACAGTCTTAACAGACAATTAATTTGACTTTTCTATCAGAATAGTCGAGATCAAGAACAATGGATTGCTTAGACATTTGTCGTACAGAAGCATGATTCAAATGACCAAGTCTATAATGCCAAAGTAAACTTTTATTTATTTGAATAGAAGTACTAAGTGCTTGACTAGATCAGAAAAGCAATGACTTAATCTGTGCAAGTATCCATGCCTCTTTTCAAGTGCTATGATCTTGCCTGTCCTATCGACTACTTTACACTGATCACATTCAAATTTTATTATATGTCCTAGATTTGTAATTCTGATAACGGAGAGCATATTTGTAGACAGATTTGGTACATGAAAGACATTTGAAAGTAGCATAGATGGATCATTTGCAAAGCTTAATCTTAATGCACCTTCACCTTTGATAGCTTGTGTGCTATTATCGCCTAGGTGAACATATCTTTTGGTACTGTGAGGCATATAAGACTCGAAACAGCCGATATGGCTGGTCATATGATGTGTGGCTCCGGAATCAAAAAACCAGGAGCTATCGTTGGATGCTTCTTGATGGCTAGTCATGAAGGCATCATGATCAAATTTTTGAATAGGTTGAGATGCTTTTGAAGCTACATTTGCCATTTGATTCGATTGTCCCTTGCTGATATTCTTTGCTTTTAGTATGTGATAGTCTTGGATCTCGTAGTTGGATCGCTTGCAATATCTACAGAACAACTTCTTCTTTGTCGGCTGATTCGACTGCTCTTGACGCTGTGTTGGCTTCTGATTTTGCTTCGATGGCTTCGGGCCTTTCTTCTTCTGCTTAGTTGAGTCTCTGTTGGTATACAAGGCATGAGAGTCAACAGTCGAGAAACTGGAGGCTTATTTCCTTCGAGTGTCTTCCTACAATAGCATTGTGATGACTCTTGAAAGAGTTAGCTCTGGGTGTTGTGATGATCATCACCCAGCTATCATATGAGCTTGAAAATCTTGAAAGCAGTGTCATTACTGTGGCTTGATTGTCTGTGACAAATCCGACAATGGTCATTTGCTTCAGTAGGTTTTTGAACTGGTTGATATGATTCTATAGGAAATCACCATTTGTCATCTTGAGGGAGTAAAATTTCATCCTGAGATGTAGCTTGGAAGCTATATCCTGCATGTTGCATAGTATGCTCAAGATATCCTAGACTTCCTTGGAGGTCTGAGCTTCAGACACATGGCTGATTTAAGTGTCTGAAATATTGAGGATGATCAGCGCAAATGCTTTGCCATCCTTCAGCTTCCATCAAAAGATTGCAGCATCATCGGCTTTGGGTCTTTCCTTTCCACCTGTAACAACGTCATACAACTCCTTAGCCATTAGCACAATTCTCATCTTACATTTTCACATATTGTAATTGGCTCCATCAAGCTTGTCCATGATAGGACTGGCTTTCCCTTGGGAATCCATGTGAAAGATTAGTCTAATTGATAATAGCAACTATCAGTGACTTAAGAATGAAAATCTAATACAAACTTACATAGCAAGAAATCAGTTATCCTATCGGCTAGTAGGATCATGTTTTATGGGAAGCTTATCAAGGTATATAAATAGCTCTAACATAAAACCACTTAAATAATTAGATGAGTTATGATAACAAATCTCTAATACCATGTTCGGGGAATGGAGGATATTCCCTCGGTGCGTGCACTAATGGTTAACAGTAAGCGAACACAAGAATGAAACTAGAGCTAGATTGCGTGGTGGTTGTGGAAGCAAGAGTAGACAATCAGACAAAGCAATCAGAAAGTCAGACAAAGAGCGGAAAGCATGCAATATTGACAAATAATCTGAATGCAGAACCAGACAATAATTTATTCAAATCGAATGTAATGAAATACAAGTTAGTAATCCATGTGAGCACAAGACAATTGCAGGTGAATATGTGCTTGAGCGTATGAATAATCAGCTTAGATGATCTGATTCTTCCATCCCGCTTTTGAATAGATTACAATAGTTATATAATTTACATTTGTGCAAATGAGTGTCTAAGTTCCAAAAAAAAACTTTGGCCAAGGCAAATTAGCACCAACTTCTGAGCATGCGATCAATTCTCACGAGTGGCCATATGTTGACCAACTGACTATTGAATTAACAAAGAGGCAACTTCTGAAAGAGATTATTGGTAATATGAAGCCAACATTCGGATCCAAACGAGTCTACACTAGCATCTTTGTGCCGATCACCGTATTTGTTGCCATATTTAAGGCGGTCTCCTTTAGGAAAACAAACACGATGTGGGCATGGAAAGCAACAGAATCATCACTGTTGGACAACATATTTGTCGCATGGGATTCAAAGAAAATGGAGCATAAAGGAGATTTAATAAGGTGTAAGCTCTCTTGTGAAACAATGACCATAAGGTATCATATTTCATGTCAAACATGCTCCTTAAGTTTCATTTATAGGCGATATAAGTTTGGTCATGGCCGATGGGACCCTCTGGACGCGGAGACGAATCAGCAAGAAGTGGAGATATCCATACATTTGCCCCATGATGAAATACGAGAAATTCATATAAATAAGGAGTGCAGCCTAGAAGATCTTCAGCATATGCTTGGATTGACTTTTGTTGATGTGCCAGTAGATTTTGTCTTCACTCGTAATGGACAAAATGTGAGTCCCTAATTTCCATCAGATTCCTGAATTTTAAATAGTAATGTTGAATAAATATAGGATTATTAACTTTGTGTCTGGTTTTGCAGATACGGAGACGAGCCGAAAAAGATCATGAATGTGTTTCATTTTTACAAATAGGGACATTAGGAGTCCAATGGGAATAAAGGATTTAATCTAATGAAAAATAGAAAACACAATTAGTTGGTTGTGTTTTGACTCTATTCTAATATATTTGGTTACGTTTTGACATTACTTTTGCGTTGTCACATTTTATATGCCTGTTACTACATTTGTGGATGTCCAAGGATTTTTTGCTCATGAGCCTAGACAAGAACATACTATATTTGAAAAAGAGGCCAAAACTTTTATAGGGACACTTACTAAAAATAGAACCTTCACTATATAAGGGTGCTTGGGTCCTCATTTCTCCACTTCACCCCTTGAGTGTCAGAGTGTCAGTTTTTATAAATTCTCTGTTTTTCATCTCTCGTGTTCTCTGATACGTTTTCAAAGGCTAACCAATGTCGGAGGAAATGGCACGGACGAAACAAACGGCTAGAGATCCCAGAGTGACTGCATTGCTCCATAAGGATGCACTAGCCACCCTCGATGAGAGAGAGAGAAGGGAGAGCAGAAGCAGGAGTAGGAGTCGCAGCCCTATAGCGTCTCAGGAAGATCCGGCCACTCAGCGTGAAGCTGAGGAGGACATGGCCCATACAACAGCTGCACAGGAGGACCAGACTGAGCAGCAGTAGCAAGAAGACCAACAGCAGCAGCAGCAGTAGCCAACACGAGAAAAAAGCCCTTCCTCGACGGCAACTGAGCGGGAGGAAACAATGAAGTTCCTAGATTCTTTCTTCGACCCATTTCCACCAGCAATGGGCATGGACACATCAAATTTAGGCATATCGGGGGACACCACACCTACCGTGTCACCTCCAAGTCACGGCCCGATGATGGGTCCGATGATGTCGTTGCTGGTGGGTGGTTCTGATGAGGGCACCCCGATGTCGACCACAACAAGGATGAAGCAGAAGGCGACCCATAGATGGTCATAGAGAGGAGCACACGAGTGAAAAAGAAAGAATCCTCGCAAGGTTGGGTCTACATCAAAGCGACGAAACCCTGCAGCTCAGGACCCATCACCACTGCCCACACCGCCAACATCGCCTCCACCACCTCCACCTCCTCCACCTCCATCGCCTCCGCCCCCACCGCCTCCACCGCCTCCACCGCCACCTTCACTACCTCCACCACCACCACCTCCACCACCACCACCACCACCACCTCCACCGCCTCCAAGTTCTGCCGCAGCTGGCCCAAGTAGGACCGTAAAGCGTCGCAGGGATAGGTCGGCCCCTCGTGCAGCACCATGGGATGGAAAGGAGCTCCGTAGGATGCAGCCACCACCTCCTCGATCGCGTAGGAAGCACAGGATCGCAAAGTGGCTCCATGATATACGGAGCTATCAGAAGTCCGTAAAATTTTGATCCCTAGGGCCCCTTTTGTGAGGCTTGTAAAAGAAATAGTCGATGAATTTTCCTTGGGGAACAGAGTTACGGCAGATGCGGTGTCCGCAATACAAGAGTCTACGGAAATGTACCTAACGCAGCTCTTTGAGGACTCATTTTTGTGTGCAGTGCACAAGAAGAGAGTCACAATACTCCCGAAGGATCTCCACCTAGCTAGAAGGCTAAGGAGAGAGCGGAATTAAAAATATCATGTACATGATTTTATTTATAATATACTGAAGATTTGGTGTCAAGTATCTTGCAGAATTTTAGGTTGTGTGAATGCAAATTGTTGTGATTGAGATTGATATCTGATTTCAGTACTGTTTATGTGAATGCAGTCATTTGAAAATTTTAGTATCATCTATGTGAATGCAATGATTTAAAATTTTTCAGTACTATGGGAATGGTAGTTTCTTTAACCATGTTGTAGATAAGATAGGTTTCCATGTCGTGGCATGGAAATCACGCCAGGGCGCGACCAGGGCCCGTTTGACCAAGTCAAACGGGCCCTGCTCATGCCTTGGCGTGAAAATCACGTCAAGGCGCGACCAGGGGACGTTTGACCTGGTCAAACGGGCCCTGATCGTGCCCTAGCGTGATTTTAAAAAAAGGAAGAGAAATCTTTATCGGAAAAAAAAATTAAATTTTAAATTCAATAAATTAGCACATCATATAATGACAACAGCGAATTAGGAGAGTCCACAAGAAAAAAAGAATAAAATCTTTATTCACATTTGATCCATTTCCTTCAGAGAGGTTTTCAGCTTCTCTGATCGCTTCTCTGATGACAGTACTGGTTTTAACATTTCTAATGCTAATTTAGGAGCATCTCCCTCATCCTCATAAGGGCCAATTAAACCCGAGAGAATGAGTCGGGTCTCGAATTCAGGGCAAAAATCATTCAAAACAGCTTTTCGGAGGACACAGTAAGCCTTTGGCGCTGACGGTGACATGTCTAGCTCACCAATGTGCTTGGAGAGTGCTTTGCATTTAAGAAGCTCTGTCTGTCCATCTGGGCTGTACTTGTTGCTGAAGCAGAAAATAAAGTTGTTGGACAAGTTTCCAATGTAGTGGGCCATAGACTAGTCCAGAGTTCCTGCTTCAACTTTCTCCCGAGAGCCACCCCTTCGCATTGCAAATGCATCAAGCTCCACTGCATCCTGTATTTGGTTCAAATTATTGCAAAATGAGTATAATGAAGACAAACAAACATAACAAACACATGCAAGTTGAATTGTTGGGTCAGACTTGCCTCGGTGCCTTCATCACTGTCTTCGGTTTGCGCAAGGTTAATTCCTTTGCCTTTGTACTTCACGTCAGCAATTTTCCCTTCGAGTACCTCGAATGGCCTCGTTTGAACTAGTGGTGGTTGAAGCGTTTTCAATTGGCAAAGCACCTTTGCCAGTGCTTGCTCGGTGTTGTCCGTGTCATGCCCGATCAGCTTCTCATACGTGTCGTCGATACTGCAAGAGAAACAACCACCAGATTCAAGACTGCCGGATACTACAAGCAAAGAACAACAGCAAGGGATAGTCGAATCAAGTGGCCAATGCAGCTACAGAAGCTCCACAGCCCATTCAAGAAGTGGGTCATGATGCCTTCATGGCCAGCCATCAAGGAACATCCAACGACAGTTCTTGGTTCCTGGATTCCGGTGCCACTCAGCATATGACCAATCTCATTGGCTGTTTCGAGTCCTATACACCCTACATTACCAACAAATACGTTCACCTTGGCGATAATAGCACCCAAGCTATAATGATCACTCTAAGCTACTTTCTAAAGTCCTGTATGTACCTAGCTTATCTACGAATCTACTCTCTGTAAGTAGAATCGCAGATCTAGGACATAAAGTAGAATTTGAATGTTATCAGTGCAAAGTAGTTGATAGGACAGACAAGATCCTCGCACTCGAAAAGAGACATGTATACTTGTATAGATTAAGTCACTGCTTTTCTGCCTCTAGTCAAGCGCTCAGTACTTCTATTCAAGCAAATAAAAGTTTACTTTGGGCATAATAGACTTGGTCACTTGAATTATGCTGCTATACAACAAATGTCTAAATATTCTATTGTTCTTGGTCTAGACTATCCTAGTAATGAGGTCGAGTTACCTATATGTCAAGACTGTTTAGTTGGTAAACAGACTAAGAAACCATTTATATCAAGCCATCAACATACTGCTAGAGGATTATTAGATGTTGTGCATTCAAACATATGTGGCCTGATGAAGAATCCTTCTCTGAAGGATGCAAAGTATTTTATAACTTTTATTGATGAATTTTCTAGAAGGACTATGCTGTACTTTATCAAGAAGAAATCAAAAGCTTTCAATTGCTTCGAAATCTTCAAGGACCATGCAGAAAAAGAAACTAGAAGGATGATCAAGGCCCTGAGGTCTGACAATGGTGGAGAGTACATCTCTACTGAATTTAAGGAGTACTGATAGAGCCAAGACATTGAGTAGCAATTCATCACTCATAGTCCTCAGTCTAATGGCTTAGCCGAGAGGAAGAACCGTACTCTGGTTGAATCAACTAAATGTATGTTGGCACATGCATCGCTGTCCAAAGCTTCTGGGCCGAAGTTGTCTCCACTGCATCTTACGTCGAGAATAGGTGTTCGACTAAGGCCCTCTCAGGCAAAACACCCCATGAGGTGTGGACAGGCTCTAAGCCTTTTGTGAAGAACCTAAGAGTGTTCGGATGCGTTGTCTACACACAGATCCCAAAAGACATGAGGAAGAACTCACGACCATCCTGATTGGATACACTTCATCTGATAACACATACAAGCTGTATGATCCCCATACCCAACAAATCTTGTACAGCCGGGATAGAATCTTTATCGAGGATCAGTTCATCGACATCAAAGACAAAGATATTGTTCTTGGAGAACCTTCATCACCTGCCATTGACATGACTATCTGAGCTTTAGGCTCAAGCGTGTCCATTGTCAATCCACTATTTGATAGCGAATCAGATGAAGACATTGCTGCTAGCCACTAACAAGTCCCGAGAATGGTTCATCAGTCGATTCCTCTTAGAAGATCAAGCCGAGTGTACACACAGCCCACAAGATATACTTCTAAGTCTACATGTCTCTTGATATAAGAACCGACAATAGTCGAAGAGGCACTTAGCCAACCAGACTCTGATCTCTGGAGAGAAGCCATGGACAGAGAGTATTCCTCTCTGATCAAGAACTAGATGTGGTCATTAGTCGAAGCTCCTATTGGGTGCAATATCATTGATTGCAAATGGATCTTCAAGATCAAGTACAATGCCAACGGAGCGATTGATCGAAGGAAGGCAAGATTGGTAGCACGAGGATTCACTCAGATCCCCAATGTTGGCTACAATGAGAATTTCAATCTAGTGACACATGGCTTGATTCTCGGCCATATAGTGTCAAGACACGGAATCGCCACAGATCTATCAAAGATCGAGATCATTATTGATCTACCACCACCAGGGACGATCCGTGAGGTCTACATTTTCATGGGTCATGCTAACTATTATAGGATCTTCATTCTTGATTTTGCGGAGTTAGCCAGACCAATCTACAAACTCACAACGGACCCACATTCGAATGAGGAGGCCCTAAGGATGCATTGGTTTCAGCACCAATCTTATGCCCACCCAATTGGTCCATTGAGTTTCATGTGAATATGGACGCATCGAAGTATGTAGTTGGAGCAGTCTTAACCCAGCCAAGTGAACACAAAAAGGATTTTCCAATCCGTTTTGCAAGCCGACAGCTCAGTGCTACTGAAATGAACTATTCAACCACAAAGCGGGAAGCACTGGCAATGATCTATGCGATTAAGAAATTTTGACATTACTTGATGGCCACATATTTTGCTTTTTATATGGACCCCCCTTGCTCTATCTCGCTAATAAAACTTGCAACACCGGAAGAATCACCAGATGGCTACTTCTGTTATTGGAGTTTGATTTTCGGATACTAGTTCGCAAGAGAAAACAACACTACATGGCAGATCATGTGTCACGAATCAAGGGAAAGGAGATTGCAACCCAACCTGATGATGAGTTGGCAGATGTTGCCTTATTTTATGTGGACACAGTACAGAATGGGCTACCGACATTGTTGAATATCTAATGCGGGGCCAATCTGACAAATCACTACCAAAGGTGGAATAGCGAAAATTGATCTTGAAGGCTAGATCTTATCAGTTGATTGTTGGCCAGTTGTACCAAAGAGGTCTTGATGGATATTCTTCGGTGGTGTATTCTTCCTCATGAGACCACCCAGATCATTTTGCTTTCACATGAAGGCATGGGTGGGGGTCATTTTGCATCTGACATTACAGTTCGCAAGATCCTGCAATCAGGATGTTGGTGGCCAACAATACATAAAGATACGGAGGAATACTTGAAAAAGTGTGATGTGTGCCAAAGGGCAAGGAGACCAACGAGATTGAACTATGATCTACTGCACCCAGTCTTAGCCCAAGCATCGTTCGAAAAATGGGGATTGGATTATATTGGTCAAATTCACCCTACAGCAAGGAGTTCCCAGGCTCGATACATAATCGTAGCCACAGACTACCTCACCAAATGGGTCGAAGCCAAGGCATCAAGAGTAGCTGATGCTAGGACCACTGCCAAGTTCCTTTATGAAAATATCATTGTGCGATTCGGATGCCCGGTGGAGCTAGTCAGTGATTGTGGAAGCCATTTCATCAATGAGACCATCAAGGTCCTGTTGGAGGAATTCTTCGTGATCCACAGAACCAGTACGCCTTATTATCCTCGTGGTAATGGGCAAGCAGAATCATCCAATAAGATCCTGTATAGCGTGCTCACGAAAACAGTTGAAGTTCGCAGATCAGATTGGGAACACAAGTTGCATGCTGCACTATGGGCATTCAGGACAACATATAAAAGAAGCACTGCTCAAACACCCTTCCAATTGGTATACGGTCAGGATGCTGTGATGCCAGTAGAGTTTTTAGTTCCTTCATTAAGGCTTGCCATTGTGCAACGTCTTAATGAGTCCAAATCTCTACGGCTACGCACGAAGCTCTGCATAAACTCTGTGAAACACGCTTACTAGTTGTGTATGCACTGGCAACTGAAAAGAAAAGACGCAAAGCTTGGCATGATCGTAGATTACAAAAGAAGGATCTTCGTTTAGGAGATCTGGTCCTGATGTATAAAACCAAGGCGATCAAGGGTCACTGGCAAAGGTCCTTATAGGATCAAGGAAATTCTTAATCATGGAGTCGTGAACTTAGAAAAGCTAGATGGGATGCCATTCGACACAACCATCAACAGTAGCCGGTTGCACAAGTACTGGCCACCACAGTGAGACAAATCCAGATTGGGGATGACACGTTACAAAAAGCTAATCTGCTCAGCCATCACCACTAGATCTAATGAGATCAAGCCAAATCAAACTAGATGCATCAAGATTCAGCCAGATCTGACAAGATCGGAGAAATTCATCAGAATCCAAGGAGGATCCAGATCCAGATAGGATAAAAAAGAATGCAGATCATCAGATTGACTGATGGGTCTACTACCAAGAAACCATCAGAAGTTCCAGAGAACCACCAACAGTCAGATCAAGCCTGAATAAAGCTGATTACTAGTTTACAAAAGTTAAAAATCAGAAAATCTCAAGATTTCGTCAAAAAAACACTCTGAAAGAGCACTTTTTTCATGATTTTTTAAGATCCCCTGGGAGATAGCCCTTGAAAATTGGATAGTCACCAGATCTGACCTAGATGTATCCATGAAAATCTTTGTGAGAGCTCTTGATGGAGGAATCATCATTTTTTAGTGTATGCGAGAGTTCCTAGAAGCTGAATTTGTAGAACCCTCACAGAGCATCAAGATCATTTTACCAACCCTCGCAAGGTGCCTAAATGGAATCAGAATAGTGAAATTAGCCTGTCTACATGGTCTAATCTTGAAAACCCAGTCATAGGAACACGTTGTGCGAGAGATCACTTCCTGCAAAAGTTGAATCCATGTAGACAGCCTGAATCCTCGCAGAACCTTTCCATAGCAGTCAAATCACCTTCTGAACTCTCGCAGACTTCCCTGAGGTCCTAGAATTTTGCGAAGAAGGTGTCTGTCAAAATTTGAGTGGAAATGAGCAAGGGAAGGTGGATTTCTCCTAATACGCACTCTGAATTCTGCTATATAAGGGTTGAATTCGAGTCATTTGTCACCCTTGCTAGCGAAGCTCTACCAAAATTTACTCTGAAATTACCAAGTTCTCCGTTTGCAACCAAACTTCCTACCAGCTGTCATCTAATATTACTGAACATCGATCTGCGCTCTGAACCACACTCCTTATCATTCAACACTCGTTATTCACAGCTTTCTGCCATTTTCACACCCTTTTCCATTTTCCACCGTTTTTCTTACTTTTTCGACCTCTAATCATCACTGCTAACATGGCCTCCTCATCCTCTGAAGACTCTGGCACCAAACAGGTAATCTAGCATGACATCCCCAAGGCCACACAAATTTGGCCTCTACCCTCTGATGCTCTGATCCAACTATGGCTATAGACAGCCAGTCCACTTCTAGCAGCAATGGGTTTTTACCCGGCGCTCTTCCATTCACATGGGCCTCGCCCTTCATGCTTACGGCACCTGGGACAAGGACAAGGCTCGTTTCTACTTCATGTACCAAGGTACCACGTACAAGGTCAGAATTAATGCCGACTCGATGGTTACCATTGGCATTATGTCCGGTGATCGTCAACCCATCTCCCATCGCCACACCAAAGCTCTCATCAAACTGTTCATCACCCAAACCACACCAGAAATCCCCATCCAGACTAACAATGGTTACCTGATAGAAGCTATCACGGAACCCGTCATTCAGACGGTTGTGCATCTGTTGAATAACTTTCTGGTTATTTCAACATTTTGCAAAGATAGAATCTAGTCTACGCTGCTGAGTCAGATAGTGGAGTCCTTTCTGGAATTCCCTAACCCCTCCGTTGTGCCATATGACTGGCATAGCTTCCTTATTTGAGAGCTAACCAACTCCATCAAACCTAACAACCATGAGCGAATCACAGCAGGCTCCCTGTTGTGTAACTTTGCTTGCATACTTCTCGAGACAAAAGGCCCAATGTCATTTTTAAACTTAGAGCCCAAATTGGGACTCACATGAATCTTGTGATTTCTAATGTACTTTTTGTGGACCCTTGGATCAAGTTGGGTCCAAGATGAATGGATAGGATCATTGTGAGTATTAGCCAATAAGATTGAGGGCTTTTCTTGCTTTTTAGAGTAGTTTAAGTAGATTTGTGGGAGTTAGAGTTAGTTTTCTATTTTTTATGTTTGGACTATTCACAACTAGCGGAGGAGGTGTGAGAGGGTAGAGGAGGCCTTGAACAACCTCTAAGGGATTGAAACCCAAACCAACCATCCAAAAAACTCAAAAAACACACCAATCTACATTTTGGAGGAAAAAAGAGCCAAAAAGCTCATCAGATTTTTATATCTCCAGAATCAGTGGGAATTAACCCTTGCATGACTGGCAGAAGCTCGAGGGTACTGTCCCAGACCTGCATAGAAGCCTGCGAGAGTTAGTTCCAAGCAGATTGTAAAAATCAGAGAAAAACCATAAAAACTTCAAAAAACCCTTCGAAAAATCCAAAAAAATTCAAATCTTCATAAGAACTCTTGCAGAGCCCTCTGAAGTTCCATCTCAGTGAGGCCAGGACACAGAGAAGCTTGCGAGAGTTAGTTTGATATCTAAGTGCCTGTGCAAGGGTTCCCAATGAAAAAAAAATGGGAAAGTACCAGTGAACCCTCGCAGACAGCAAAATTTTCAGTTTCAGTGGTCAAGAGCTCTCGTAGAGGATTTTGAAGTTCCATCTCAGTGAGACCAGGACACAGAAGAGCTTGCGAGAGTTAGTTTGATTCCAGTGAGCAGAAAATTGGATTTAAGTGCAAAAAAATCACTAAAAAGTGAAGATCCAGCAAATCCTTCCAGTAAGAACTCTCGCAGACCCTCTCAATTGATTCAAAATGTCAATTTACATCAATGATGAAGCTTGTGAGAGTTAGTGTGAAGATCTGGTGAATTTCAAGCCAAAACGTGGTTTTGAATCCTCATAGACAGTGAGATTTTCACTTCTTGCGAGAGTTAACTCTCGCAGAGAATTCTATAGTGAGATCTGACCCAGATCCAACTACTGTGAACCTTGCGAGAGTTACTTCCGAGAGTTCTTAAAGATATCAAGTTTTTTACCTGCAAAAATAGCTAAAGAACCCTCGCACAGCCAACCCTCACACAAGATAACCCTCGCAGACCAGATCAATGGAAAGATCTATATTAGATCCAGCTACTGTCAAAATCTCAGGTGAATCAGTGCAAGGAGTAAAACGTTATCAAGGAAAAACCACCGTAAGAGGCCTAAAATTCACTTTCGGCCGATCAGATCGATCAGATCCTTGAAGTTCCAGACTGCATCCTACTGTATAAGCAAGATCCAATCACTTTGGAACACACCATCGGATGAATCTGAGATCGGGACGATCAATAGCACGAAGGATAGCAAATCAGACACCACACCTTCCCAGATTAGCAACTGTGCAACAAAGGCAGAACCGGAACCAACACCAATGGATCCAGTGGGCCAACCCGTAACTATCGCTTTAGGTCAAACATCTATGATTCGAGTGCAGTGCAACCCTGACTCCCATGCATGCGGTGATCATGTGGTTCCTAGCCGGATGAAGCATTAGAAGAAAACTGAAACGATGAGAGCAGTACGCTACTCTACAAGAAGCTATGGGTGCCATCAGGGAAGAGGATGCGAGATCTGACGACGAATATCCTTTCACCCACACTCCTACTCCCTCGATTGCATCATCATCATCAAACGCATCCGCTCTATCTACATAATTGTTTTTGGAGGAAATGACAATATTACACAAACAACAGATGGAGCAACTTACGACATAGTTTGACCAGAAACTGAAGGCCTTACAAATAACTGTAGTAGTAACTCCACATCAACCGGAATCAAACCAGCTACAGTATCCTTGACGAGACAATGTATGGTGTTCAATATGCACGCAAAACCATACAACGAACGAGTGTCCAGTCCTAAAGCAAAATTTGAGACTGACACATAGATTCTGCCATCTGTGCAATGCAACATCACACGATACGACATTTTGCCCGTTTAACCCCATGATTGTTCAATAGAAGAGAAGTCCTTATCAGACTTCTTATCCTTATCATCAAGGGGCACCTAACGTGGCACCAAGGTACGGCACACCCAATCAACCACAACGCATGGCCTTACCTGCTCCACCAGGGCCAGCCAATCAACAAGTGGCCCATTTAAACCTGACAGCAGTGGAACAAGAGATGCAAATGCCACCTCAACTTGAGCATCAGCAGCGGTACGGACCAGATGAACCATTTATGAATCTTGCCATAAATGAATATGTTTCGGCCTATGCAGCTCAAACTCAACGTCAAGGTGGAAGAAATTACGGCTGCTACGGATGGGCGAAGGACACAGAATTGTAAAATGTCCCTACAAGGGACAATATACAACCTCCTGCCAAGATTGCGGTTATGGACACTGTTTCAAGAATTGTCCATTTAAACCTGGAACCAGTGCACCTCTTAACTTCATTGCCATACAGCAACCAATAGTTCCAGCAGGGTTGCCATCAAAAGGTCGACAAGACCACGCTCCTATGTTAGCTGTTACGCGAGCACAGAAGAGAAAGGAAGTGGCTCTCTCACCACCACCATCGGTCACTGACAACCAACCCTCAACTTCCGTGCCATATCCAAATGTGAGAGAAGAGAGAAGACAATATCAGAAAATAAGACACTGGGTACAGAAAGCACAAGCGGAGGAAAAAGAGCAAGAAAGAGACCATCTCACGAAATCTCCAATCGGCATCGAACGGGAACCACAAACGGGCTCACCACTACGCACTGATTAGAATGATCGGTTGCACCAACATGAACCACCTTTTCACATGGTGGACCCCAAGGAACCACACACTGAAAGGCTCACACTTTTACTGTCAAGCCATATTATTTTACCACTCGAGGAACTACTACGGATTGCACCACAAGTGAAAAGCCTTCTAGCTGAATGGGCCAAAGCAGATGAGGAGCCAGTAGCACCTGAGCCCATATATTGTGCGGGCTATGATGAAACAAATAACGTCCTCCACATTGGAGCGGCATGGGAAAGTGAGGAACACAACATCACTTTACCAATCAAACACAAGAGATACGAGGATGAGGCGGCAGTGGTAGATGGAGGATCGGGTGTCAATCTGATCTCCACTACTTTATATAAAAAATGGGATCTACAAGGATTGAAGCCAACAAAATTCGCCATCAAGCTAACAGATCAATCCTGTGTGAAACCAAAAGGTGTAGTTGTCGATATCCCCGTCATGATAGCAGACATGAAGATTGTGATTACTTTTGTAGTCATGGATATACCTGAATCACCATCTGCATATCGAGTCTTACTGGGAAGACCATGGTTGAGGACTGCGCAAGTAGTACACAATTGAGGTACAGGGAAACTCACCTTCGAGAATAGAGAACAGGTTGTAAAAGTTGATCCAACCACATGGGCAGTGAAACCTATTGCACCCAAGGTTGATGACGGATCATCCACGATAGATCATACGATTGATCGCCCAAGGCCAGCCAAGGGAGGTCACTATCATTCAGAGACGGATGTCGTGAGATAGACAGATGCATTAGCAACTATTGACTACTAGGCATGTCAATATGAATCAGATCTAGAACTGAGTACATCTTCACCCAAATGTTACACTATGGACACACCAATCACATTTGGGGTGAATATGATAAACGTACCATGGTTGTCAACGGAGCCTATTGAGAACCCAGTGGATGATGATAGTCCCTTGGCAGCATGCTCTAACTTATAATAAGGAAGTTGAGCTGACTGATAAATAAGTCCTACACCACATGGACCCAGATTGTTACAGAACCAAGAAGGTACCAGCTCAACCACCACAAAAGTCTGCTATTTGGCTCAGCACAACACAGCATTTGCCACGGAATGGAGAACTTATGCCCATAAAGTGATGCCATTCAGACTTTGCAATGTCCCAAGCACTTTCTAGTGAGTCATATAGGAGGCATTCAAAGATTATTTGCAAAAATTTCTGGAAATTTTCTTGGACGATCTGTGCGTGCATGGACCAGATTCAGAACACATCCAATTTGGAGAAGGTGCTACAAAAATGCCGTGAATACCAGATCTCTCTGAATCCAAAAAAATGTCAATTCTAGGTGACACATGGCTTGATACTCAGCCATATAGTGTCAAGACACGAGATCATCACAGATCTATCAAAGATTAGGATTATTATTGATCTACCACCATCGGGGACGATCCGCGAGGTCTACATTTTCATGGGTCATGCTAACTATTATAGGATCTTCATTCTTGATTTTGCGGAGTGAGCCAGACCAATTTACAAGCTCACAACGGATCCACATTGGAATGAGAAAGTCCTAAAGGCTTTCCAAAATATTAAGGATGCATTGGTCTCAACACCAATCTTACGACCACCCAATTGGTCCATTGAGTTTCACGTGCATACAAACGCATCAAAGTATGCAGTTGGAGCAGTCTTAACCCAGCCAGATGAACACAAAAAGCAATCCGGTTCGCAAGCCGACATCTCAGTGATACCAACATGAACTATTCAACCACAGACTGGGAAGCACTGGCAATGATCTATGCAATTAAGAAGTTTCGACACTATTTGATGGCCACACATTTTGCTTTTTATACGGACCATCAAACCTTTCTATATCTCGTTAATAAAACTTGCAACACCGGGAGAATCACCAGATGGCTTCTTATGTTGTTGGAATTTGATTTTCGAATAGTAGTTTGCAAGGGAAAACAACACTACATGGCAGATGCAACCCAACCCGACGATGAGCTGGCAGATGCTGCCTTATTTAACGTGGACATAGTACCAGAATGGGCTGTCGACATTGTTGAATATCTAATGTGGGGCCAACCAGACAAATCACTACCAAAGACGGAACAACGGAAATTGATCTTGAAGGCTAGACCTTATCAGCTGATTGCCAACCAGTTGTATTGAAGAGGTCCAGACAAAATTGAGGTCATTTTGCATTTGACATTACAATTCGCAAGATCCTACAATCAGGATGTTGGTGGCCATCCATTCATAAGGATATAGAGGAACACTTGAAAAAGTGCGATGTGTGCCAAAGGGCAAGGAGACGAATGAGATTGAACTATGATCTACTTCACTTAGTCTTAGCCCAAGCACTGTTCGAAAAATGGGGATTGGATTATATTGGTCCAATTCACCCTGCAGCAAGGAGTTCCCAGGCTCGATACATAATCGTAGCCACAGACTACCTCACCAAATGGGTCGAAGCCAAGGCAGTAAGAGTAGTTGATGCTAGGACCACTGCCAGGTTCCTTTATGAAAATATCATTGTGCGCTTCGGATGCCCGGTGGAACTAGTCAGTGATCGCAGAAGCCATTTCATCAACGAGACCATCAAGGTCCTGTTGGAGGATTCTTCGTGATCCACAGAACCAGTACGCCTTATTATCTTTGTGGTAATGGGCAAGCAGAATCATCCAATAAGATCTTGTGTAGCGTGCTCACGAAAACAGTTGAAGCTAGCAGATCAGATTGGGAACACAAGTTGCATGCTGCACTGCGGGCATTCAGGACATCATATAAAGGGAGCACTGATCAAACACCCTTTTAATTGGTATATGGTCAAGATGTTGTGATGCCAGTAGAGTTTTTAGTTCCTTCATTAAGGATTGCCATCGAGCAACGTCTTAATGAGTCCAAATCTCTACAGCTACGCCACGAAGCTCTGCATAAACTCTGTGAAACACGCTTACTTGTCGTGCATGCACTGGCAGCTGAAAAAGAAAGATGCAAAGCTTGGCATGATCGTAGATTACAAAAAAAAGATCTTCGTTGAAGAGATCTGGTCTCGACGTATAAAACCAAGGCGATTAAGGGGAAGTTAAAATTCACTGGCGAAGGTCCTTATAGGATTAAGGAAATTATTAATCATAGAGCCGTGGACTTAGAAAAGCTAGATGGGATGCTGTTCGACACACCCATCAATGGTAGCCGCTTGCACAAGTACTGGCCACCACAGTGAGACAGATCTGAATTGGGGGTGGCACGTTACAAAAAGCTAATCTGCTCAGCCATCACCGCTAGATCTAAGGAGATCAAGCCAAATCATGTTAAATCCATCAAGATTCAGCCAGATCTGGCAAGATCGGAGAAATCCATCAGAATCCATGGAGGATCCAGATCCTGATAGGATAAAAAAAGTAGCAAATCATCAGATTGACTGATGGATCTACTACCAAGAATTCATCAGAACTTTCAGAGAACTACCAATAGTCAGATCAAGCCTGGATGAATTTGATTACCTATTTACAAAATTAAAAATCAGAAAATCTCAAGATCTCGTCAAAAAACACTCTGAAAGAGCACTTTGTTCATGATTTTTTGAGATCCTCTGGGAGATTGCTCTTGAAAATTGGACAGTCACCATATCTGACCTAGATGCATCCATGAAAATCTATGTGAGAGTTCTTGATGGAGGAATCATCATTTTTTAGTGTATGCAAGAGTTCTCAGAAGCAGAATTTTCAAAACCCTCGCAGAGCATCAAGATCATCTTACCAACCCTCGCAAGGTGCCTAAATGGAATCAGAGTAGTGAAACCATGGCCAACCATGGCTACAGCCAGCCAGCCCACTTCTAGTGGCAATGGGTTTTTACCCGGTGCTCTTCCATTCTGAGATTAACATGGGCCTCGCCCTTCACACTTACGTCACCTAGGACGAGAACAAGGCTCATTTCCACTTCCTGTACCAAGGTACCAAGTACAAGGTCAAGATTAATGTCGACTCGATGGTCACCATTGGCATTATGTCCGGTGATCGTCAAACCATCTCCCATCGCCACGCCAAAGCTCTGATCAAACCATTCGTCACCCAAACCACACCAAAAATCCCCATCCAGACTAACAATGGTTACCTGATTGAAGCTATCACGGATCTCGTCATTCAGGCGGCTACGCATTTGTTGAATAACTTTCTAGTTATTTCAACATTTTGCAAGGACGGAATCTAGTCTACGCTGCTGAGTTAGATAGTGGAATCCTTTTTGAAATTCCCTAACCCCTCTGTTGTGCCATACGACTGGCATAGCTTCCTTATTCGAGAACTAACAAACTCCATCAAACCCAACAACCGTGACCAAATCGCAGCAGGCCCCCTATTGTGTAACTTTGCCTGCCCACTTCTCGAGGCAAAAGTGCACAATTTCCAACGCTCATCCCTCCTGTCTACCCTTGTGCCACATACTAACCTTTATCCACCATCTCAAGCATCTACCTCCTCCCAACCTACAATCATTAACACAACGACTAGCAAACGAATGCGTGGCGCTGCCTCTACATCCACATCTCCACCTGTTACCCGAAGAGGTGTCTCCACTGCCAGACACTTTTTGCTCCATCCTCACCTTCTTCCATACTCCACACCACCCTTCAGTTCCCCACTGTTCCTCCCATCCTCTCGTTCGGACAAACCGTCCTCACTCCTGTTTCCACAGTTGTTTCTCACACCCCACCCGCTTCGCCAACAAAGATTGTTGCGGGCAGCCAACCGTTGCCTGATGACGCATTTATACAAACAATTTTTGTATCATCACCAGATCGGGCTGACCCTACCACCCCAGATGACATCAGGACAAATGAAAACCTGACTGAAGACAATGATGACGGAATTCCACAAGTCATCGGGGCCGATACAACACAAGCCTCTGCTAGTGCCAGTGTACCAACTACTCCCACGGATCTAACGATGGCGTAGCAAACTCTAGGAAAATACATCCTGGATGCGGTAGCGCCAAAGCTGTTCTGGAAAGCAGAGTACTACATCTGGCAACAAGTAATACATAGCTACGAGCAGACCTCACCAAGCTACAGCAACAGTTGATTCTGGATCAACAACACGAACAAGCAGGGCACCAGGAGATTGCCAAGTTGTAGCAGAAGGATGAGGGCCTAAACAAATATATTCAAAGCCTCTCCAAAGTGCTGACTGAGGCCTCCACAAAGGTGCGGGAGCTTCAAACTGAAGCATCCCAACGGCTTGACCCATCCAGGTGCAACTTACACTTTTGGAAGCAGTGAACACATGCCTGGGGACGGAGGTCAAAGCCTTACAAGACGAAAAGCTCGTCTAGTTAGCTCAATCTACACCGGACACAAGGCTGCTTTCCCAATCAGAGATGAATCTTCTACGGCGTCAAGTGCAGATTTATAGCCAAACCCTCAACAGCTACCAGATGGAGTTCAATAAGTATCGGACAAGCGCAGCGCAAGAGCTCGCTCAGGCCAAGCAAGCCCGCAAGGCATGCCAACAATACATGGAAACGAGGGCCCAGCCCACCCCCATGGTAATTCCACTGCCACCTAATTTTGACGCTGCACAGGCTAGTACTAGCCAAGATCAGAGCCAGCAGGCAACAGGAGGATTTCTACCAGATTAAGGGTCCGAAAGCCAAGACTATGGACAGACAGATGCGGCTGCTGAGACACTAGACCAGAGCCAAGGTGCAACCACCAGCCAAGGCCAAGCAACATCATATAGAGGTTCACGTACGATATCTGTCAGTCGGGCCTTCCGAAGACCAAAATCCGTGGAGGAGAACATCAATGAATTTTTATTCAAATATCCCCACGAGTCATCAAGAGGCGGCTGACAGATATCATTCTCAGATCAGACCATCAAGGGAAAAGAACCGCAAGCCTTACCCGCCCTCCAACCACAACCGGAGTGGCGACAACAGTTATTTGAGAGAGACCCTGTGGCCATCAAGGCTTATGTGACGAGTCCGCAACAGTTACGGGTGAACGTGCATTTCTTGCCATGTCCAAGAAAATCCAAATGGGCGGAATACGGCACTCCTCTAGACCAAATCACACTGTACAATTTCAATTGGCCAATCATCAAATCCAAATATGGGTGGACTATGGATGTAGACTCCAGAAGGGCTCTCTTCGCATTCGCCAGTCACTACATCAATTGTCTCGATCCCACAGTTCGCGCGACAGCCACTTATGCCCGGGACTTAGAATATTTAATGGGAATTGAAACAAAATGGGATGATTTCCTTCCCTACATATTTTTTGATCCAAATAAGGCGCTAGCTTCCAACAAAGTCGAAGACCAACTGCCAGTCGCTCGCGTATATTACCGAGCTGCATTCTTTGGAGATCCCTGGACGAAACGATTCCAAGCATGGGTGGATCAGGAATGGCTGACAGGAGTCCACAAGTCCTTCCACACGCCAAAGGACTCAAAGCAACTGGACCATCTCAACTTCATGGAAGACGTTAGAGGCTATCTGATCCACCAGAGGTGCTCCAAGAGAACGCTATACTAAACCGGTAGAGTGCCGAGGGACCGGCACTACTTTAGGCCATGGGTCCTGTTGGGGGTATTCCCAACAAAGTGTAAATAAATAAAATCCTCCAATAAAATGTGTTGCGAGGGCATGGCATCCTGCGTGTATAAGCCCATGCCCAATGAGCACGCAATTAAAGTTGTAAATAAAATAAACTTGACTTGGGCCTTGGAATTAAAATAAAACTAGAGGCCCGATGTCATTTTTAAACTTAGAGATTACTTTTTAGAGTTGGGTGCAAATTGGGACTCACATGAATCTTGTGATTTCTAATGTACTTTTTGTGGACCCTTGGATCAAGTTGGGTCCAAGATGAATGGATAGGATCATTGTGAATATTAGCCAATAAGATTGAGGGACAAGGGCCTTTCTCATTTTATAAACAGGCACCATTTGTACACTATTTTCATGCTTAATGAGAAGGAGAAACTCTACCATTTTTGGAAGAGAAGCATCATCATTTGCTATTCACTACTTGCTAATGCTCTTGATTGTGTTTTCCATTGCTTTCTATTTTTATGTTTTTTGTTTGCCATAGTGAATGCTTTTCCGTTAGCAAGCATAAGGAGCATTTGAGCTAACCTCCACCCTCACTCTCTATCTCTCTCTCTTTCTCTCTTCTCTTCTCATTTCTTCACCCAAATCATGATGAATGTTAGTGTAGAGGAGTAGAGTTAAAGGAGAGTAGTGTTAGTGGTGAGTAGAGTTAAGGGAAAAAGTAGGAAATTAACTAAAAGTAGCATCTATGCATAGTTAGGTACCTATCCAGTGATCTAACCCTTGTTGACAGGTGGAAGGGCTATACTACGAGAGATCTTCGACCCTACAGATTCACAATTGTCCCCCGACACTCTGGCATGGATGCAAGTTATCAATTTTTCATCCCCATGCCAGACACTTTCTGCTCCATCCTCACCTTCTTCCATACTCCACACCACCCTCTAGTTTCCCTCTGTTCCTCCCATCCTCTTGTTCGGACAAACCATCCTCACCCCTGTTTCCATAGTTATTTCTCAAGCCCCATCTGCTTCACCAACAAAGGTTGTCGAGGGCAACCACTGTTGCCTGATGACGCATTGGTCCAAACAATGTTTGTACCATCGCCAGATCAGGTTGAGTCTACCACCCCAGATGGCATCAAGTCCAATGAGAACCTGATCGAAGATAATGATGACATGATTCCACAAGTCGTCGGGGCTGATACAACAGGTGCCAGTGTACTGGCTACTCTCACAGATCTAACGATGGCATACCAAATTCTGGGGAAATACATCCTAGATGTGGTAGCGGCCAAAGCTATTCTGAAAAGCAGGGTACTACACTTGGCGACAAGTAATACACAACTGTGAGCAGACCTCACCAAGCTGCAGCAAGAGCTGATTTTGGCTCAACAACACGAATAAGCAGAGCACTAGGAGATTGCCAAGCTGTAGCAGAAGGAGGAGGGCCTCAACAAATATATCCAAAGCCTCTCCAACGCGCTGACTGAGGCCTCTACAAAGGTGCGGGAGCTTCAAGCTGAAGCGTCCCAATGACTTGCCCCCATCCAGGCGCTTTGGTTTTGTCCTTGTCCTTCTTGAAGTTTTGTTGTCCTTTGCCCTTGCCTCTTGACTTGTCCTTTGTGAAGAGAGCTTTGTCATCTCCACTATCCTTTCAATGAAATTTTGTTGATCCTCAGCAGTTTGTTCTCTTACCTGCTTTCTTCAACAATGAGAACTCAATTTCATTGTTCTTTAGAGCATCTCCAATACCGGCGAACTATTTATGAAGATCCTTCACTCCCATAACATAAATGAAGCACTCTCATCTACTCTCTAATAACTTAGAAATATTTGGTTTCTAAGCGTGAGCAATCTAGATGTATTCTTAGCTTCATATATAGTTTTAAGGATGTCCCAAGCCTCTTTGGCAGTGGTGCAAGAACTGACCTCCCTTAGCACCTCATTGGACACATTCATTTTTATAACATGAAGAGCAATCTAAAATTTCTTCTTGAACTCTAGAACTAGATTAGGAGGTTTTGGTTCAATTTCAACTCCCAACACTATGTCCATTACATCTTGTAGAATCAATAAAGATTCCATTCTTATCTTCCAAATTGCATAATTGGAAGATGTTAATCTCACACTATGTTTTGAAAGAACTGAACCAATGGAAGACATCTTCACTATGAGAAATTTCTAGTAATGACAAAAAAGTGGAATTGAATCTGTTGCTACTCTTTTCAATCTAGGATCTAGCTTGGAATGTTGATTCAACCTATGAAATTTAGCAACAAACAACGAGCACAATGACATACCATAGACTCAAAAAACTAAGTCCTTACTATGAGAGATACTGATTAGAAATAATTCTAGGTGCTCACTATGGCAAAAACAGGCTGCTATCGGGTGTAGATCTACCTAACTCAAACTTGACCTATTCTAGAAGGATATGTGCTCAATTCACATTCCTTTATGCACAATAAAATATACAAAGAAATAACATGAGCATATCCCCCATGGTCAACATAGAGAGATATGTAGCTTCACAGTGCCTAATTTGGTGGACTGTTGTCAAAGTTATGGCCGTTTGAAAATTTGGCAATTTTGTGAGCAAAATTGGCAAACTTTATAATTGTTTTGATTGCATGCCAGTCTTTTCCCTAATTTGTGGTATTGTGCTTGCATGGATTGATTGCATGTTGATTCTCAATGTGATTTTGACATGCATGAGGTATTTACAATTGATTTGAGTGGTCATACACATGTGCTCTGATGGTTGGGTCACAAATCAATGATATTGGCCGACAAATTCCATAAAATTGAAGTTTACATAAAAAAAATTTGTAATGACGTTTTGTGATTGACGTAGTATGCTTTGCATGCCAGTTAGACTTTGGTTTAGTAACAATAGAATTCAAACAATATTTTGATTATTTGTATTCGGTTACCAATTGTACTAACAATTTTTTTGTCAAAATTTTTTGAGTTACGTAAATTGTGCCGAAAATTGTGTTTTTTTTTTTTGAAAAATCAAAATTTTGGTCATTTTTTTTCGTTATCTATGGAATGAGTTTAGATTAGTGAGTTGACTATACTGAGTTTTCAGTCAGGGTTAGTCACAATGTTTTCACTAAGGCTAAATTATTTTCCAGTAATTGATAATTTAAAATTAACAAAAGTAACTGCAAAAAATATTGTACTCTGGTACATAGAATTTGTCGGCAGTTTATATTATAATGATCTTTGAGTATGGTACTTTCAAATTGAAAGTTAAAATAATTTTTTTTTTCTTGTTGAATTTCAAATTTTGATTAATAATTTAAAATTGTTACTTGTCTGATATATTTTCAATCGATACTGATCGTTGGAAATGGGTTAAGTGAATGTTTGTACAAGATACTTGTCAAAATTGAATTCAAAATCATCAAACAATATGAAATGGCCAGATGCAATGGGTGGTGACAGAACTCTTTATTTGGGCAGTGTAATCTGGCTGGATATAGTTTAAGAGTTACTGAAATCCTATTGGTAGAATTTTCATTCATGTAATATTTTCATATTCAGACTTTTTGATAGTTTTTGTTGATATTGGTGGAATAATGCCAAACCAGTCAATAAAAAAAAAAGGTCCAATTTTATTGAAAAAATTGTAATCAATAGGAACTGATTAAAAGTAAAAAATTGATTCATTTCTTGCTTAAATCCTATGGTGGATTGAATACAAAAAATCAGACTAGTACTGTTTTTCCATATTAGTGAATGATTTTTGTATATCTGTGATTCAACCATTTCAAACATTTTCCTACAATAATTCATTTTTTACATTTACTAATGTCTTTATATCTTCGTTGTACCTTAGCTGTAACAGATTTTTAAGGGACTAAAAATTTCAAAGGGGGGAAGAAGAGTGGACATTAGTGGTGGTAAGTGTAATCGAGAAATGTATTTTGCAGTTAGAATTTTGTTAATCCCTAGGAATAATTGTTCAATACCGGATATTAATTTCTTGGATTGAATTCATTTAGTTAAATTCATAACTGATATTTTTGTAACCATTGAATAGTCCACAATTTTGGATTCAATTTTGATGTTAGAAATGGAATCTGATACAAGGATTATATTGGATCTGTTAGTTAATAGAAGCTTGTCAGAGTTAATGCTCTTGGATCCATAATGATTCGAAGCTTATCACTAATTTGGAAGGATCAGAATGTAATGTTGAACCATGTTAATGCTTCTGTTTAAATCATTGGATGAGGTATGGATTTATGGTATCCATCTGATAGGCATGCCAGTCATCCAAATAAATGGATTTTCCATATTTTGGGAACAAGAGATAATATCCTAGCCTATAGGATAGCTAGATGATCAGTGGATCTCTAGAATATCAGATAAGGTAGTTAATGGTTTTTTGGAAGGAAGAGGTGGTGGTATGGGACATCAGTAATTTTGAAAAGAAAATTCTAGGACTGTAAAGATCTAATTATCAATGGAGTATTTTAGTCTGCCTCACTATTGTACTGCCTCACTATTGTACCGCCGATGTACATGAGATACCATAACAGAAATAAATAACTTCATCAACCTATGTATTTCTTTGGCATAAACCGTCAGGATAGGATTCCTAACAGTCCCTAAATAATTACAAATCAGAGTAGAATCACCAAATACTAATAAATAAGCTATCTGTTTCTGGTCAGCTATGCTATCAAAGCCGTAGCTTTCGCTGCATTGTAGATATAGTATTTTCCAAGGCAGACACCCAAATGAGCTATAAGCATACCAACGTCATCTTTAACCGCTATTCCAATTGTTCCTTGCATCTGCTTTGGTAAGTCACTTTGGCAACTGCAAGGAAGTCAGATATTCAGCTAGAATCTAGTACCATGGAGGAACTGCTTTAGTGTCAAGTCAAAATAGGTTATTATTAGCTTCTTCGTCCAATAGTACACCCTTAGGAATGGCACCATTGTCAGACTGGTATTTACAATCATCCAAACTAATGGTAGTGTAATGTTGTTGTATCCTTCAAGAATCTCCGATAATAGCCAACGCTGTCTAAAAAGGAACGAACCTCTTTTACATCAGTCGGGGGTAACATCATTCTGACCTTGTCAACTTTGGTAGAATTTCTGGATATGTCGTCCTTACTAACAACATGACCCAAGAAAATCCTGTAAGGCACCACAACCAGACACTTTTGTGGACTCAGAGCTATAGATTTGGCCTTGCAAACGGACAAGCAGAGTTTCAGTGTTTTAAATGCTCCTCCATCGTGTTTGTTGCTATGCAAATATCGTCCATAAATTTTTTTGTGGAATCAGAAATCAGATTACCAAAACCTTCATTCATGAATCTTTGGTAGGTTGCTAGTGCATTGTACAATCTGAAAGACGTGACATGATATGCATATGTACCAAATGGAATAGTGAAAGTTGTATTGAGTTTATCCTCAATAGCGATTGTGATCTGGTTATAACCAACAAAACAATCCATAAAGGTATAGATCCTCTTACCTGCCAACTAGTCAAACATTTGATCAATAAATTGTAGAGGATAATAGTCCTTAACCGTTGCTTTGTTAAGGGGTTTGAAATCCACACAAATCCTAACTTGGCCACTTTTCTTGATCTTTGGCACAATGGCAGAACACTCAGTATTGTAAACCGGAAAACTCAGCCCTACATCATGCATCTTTTTGGTTTCTTTCACAATTGGTGTGATCAGATGATTAGCCAGCCACCGCCTTTCTCTAACAAGGGGTATGCCATCTTTCAAAGGAATATGGTGTATTACCAGGGAATGTAGAACTCTCTTGAAGTCCTCATAAGTTCAGGCAAAATTTCTAGTAGTAGTAGTTAGAAAGTTTGAATCAAGCGTCTCTCATTGAAAGAGTTCCAATAAGGAGCTCCCTTTCAGTAGAAACATGCCGCTGGTAGATTTTAATGATGTATGCATCATGGATACGCACCAAGGGTTCTCTTCCCTGAAATTGTTCAATCATCACTACATGAGGATTTTTCATAGGTGAGTCCTCACTGGTAGTGTCCATTGAGTGCTCTGATTTCCAATCGATTTTAGGAACTAAGGCTCTCTCACCGCCAGGTACATCTGGGTAGGCATTCAAAAGCACTCATTTTTTGCCTCTCCCAAATATCAGATATCCAGAAGGTATGTCGATCAGACACTCTGTTTTGCAAATCCATGGCCTACCAAGTAGCATATCATATGCCTCCTTGCCAGTATGCATCTACACAACATGAAAATCGATGCGAGCTATCTTTCTTGCAACATTGACTGGTAAGGTATACACAACACCTTCTGCCTTCAACATGGAATTATCAGCAAGTTTAATCATGGTGTTGGCTCCTTCCTTAACGACCAAATTCAATTTGGTTGCCAGGTTCGCATTCATAATGTTCACAACTGCACCAACGTCAACAACAGCATTATGGACCAACAACCCATTGATTATTACATCAAATTTTGGGAAATTTTATTCAATATTGTTATTAGAGGCTCTGTCCACTTTGACCACCACGACTTTCTGTGAGTCAAGTTGTTATGTCCATGACCAGTACATAGGATACAATATACTCCTAGTCTTGGATACACGATACTCTAGTGAAACGATCATTGTCTTAAGTTTCTCAAAACACTGATTCAATTCCTCGTTCCAATAGATGGACTAGGTTGATTCCTCCTTTTCTTTTTATTAACATATCCTTTTGTTAGATTATTAAGCGGTGCTGCTATGTTCGCATAATCCTCAATAAATCTCTTGAAGAAAAGTGTAAAAGCTAAAAATGACTTTACTTGTCTCACAATTCCCATAATTGGCCAAAAAGGAAGAAAGTGTTTGCTCACATGATTGAGATCCCAGGAGGCAATTGTAAGACTTGGGAAATTAACCTGACTGATTGTGAGTGTGCTTTCTTGCCTAATGAACTTTTCCATCTAATTGGCACAATTAAAGATCAAGAAGTGAGTATTCTAGTGGTTCAGCCCATAATTTTATTAGTAACTGCAAGCATTGCCCACCCTCCAACCACAACCAGAGTGGCATCAGCCAGCCGCCTCTTGATGACTCGTGGGGATACTTTGATAAAAATTCATTGATTTTTTCCTCCACAGACTTCGGTCTTCAGAAGGCCCGGCTGGCAAATATCGTACGCGAACCTCTAGATGCTGTTGCTTGGCTTTGGCTAGTGGTTGTGCCTTGGCCCTGGTCTCGCGTCTCAGCAGCCGCATCCATCTGCCCTTGGTCTTGGCCTTCAGACCCTTGATCTGGTTGAGATCCCCCTGCTGCCTGCTGGCTCTGATCTTGGCTGGTACTAGCCTATGCAGCGTCAAAATTAGGTGGCAGTGGAATTACCATGGGGGTGGGCTGGGCCTTCGCGTCCATGAATTTTTGGCACACCTTGAGGGCTTGCTTGGCCTGGGCGAGCTCATGAGTTGCGCTTGCCCGATACTTGTTGAACTCTGCCTAGTAGATGTTTAAGGTTTGGCTATAAACCTGCACCTGACACTGTAGAAGATTCATCTCTGATTGAGAAAGTGTCCTTGAGTCCGGTGTAGAGCAATAAGGACCACTCATTAGGGGAGTTTTGAGCTCCAAAAAGACCCTTTAAGAATTCGTGCAAGATGTCTTTTATATTATTAAAATATTATAACACTAATACTTTTGACTTGCCACAACTTTTTAATCATATCTCAAAAGTATATCATATAACATATCATTGGAAAGTCCTTGTTGAGCGCTTTCCAATGCACCAAACTTTGCTAAATTTGGACTTACCACTTAAAAGTTATGCCATTTTTAGTGTGGAAACAAAATGTGGTCTCAAAAAGTTACGTTACATAGATTTCAAATTTGAGTGTTTTGATTGGTCCATGTGTAAGAAAAATTTAAGAAAAAATATAAAAGGAATCTTTACAAAGGGTCTTTTCTGGATTTAGAACTCCTCTAATGATGTATCAAACTGTTTCAAAAAGAAAAACCAATTTAAACAAGCTAACCTTACTAATGAAAAGAGTGTGAGGGTAATGAGAGTAATAGGGAGGATTCTCTTATGATGTCAAGTTTTTATCTTTCCCTTTCAAAGGTGAAGAAGTGTGGTGGATAGATAGTGCGGTTAGTTCGCATATGTCTAGTTCTAGGAATTATTTCACAAGTCTCATGTCTTATGTAAGTGCAGAAAGATCAATCTATACTGCTAATGATGTAGAGTGTAAGATTGAAGGAATAGGTAGTGTTCCATTGAATGGATCATATCAAAGTCTTTGTGTTTGCATGATGTACTTTTTGTGCCTAAACTAACCAAGAACCTCATTAGTGTTGGACAACTGTTTGATTATGGTTTAGATGTCAAATTTTATGTTGAGAAGTGTGTAATCTTGAGGGAGAATGAAGTGATAGCTAGAGGATCTAGATCAGGAAAGTTGTACAAGCTAGATTCTAGTGAGAGTGCTAATATTTTTTATGTTGCTTATAAGACCAAGGTCCAGAAAGAGGATCTATGGCACAAGAGATTGAGCCATCCCAATTTCAAAGCCCCCCACGTATAGTGTACCAAACAATGCAACAAATGTCTTTTCCATCAAAAGTTAACTTTAGCTGCTTTTCTTTTTCTTGATCATGCCAAGCCATAGTTAAGTTATCATAGACATGTGTCACACATTGACTATGACTTTGTCCCCAATATTCTACTCTGAGTTGCATAATTTTCTCTCGATCTGCCATCTGACAACATTTTTTCTCACAACAATCAATGGTTGCCACATGTTGAATAGCCTCTTCTGTACATTTACTGGAGTGGCGAACATGAAGTTGTCTTGAGGCTTCCTTATTATCATTCTATACTTCCATTTACTAGCCACATGTTGAGATATGATATCGTCCATGTGATTTCCACCTTCATCATTGTTGTTTTCCTCTTGAGCTTCACACTAAATGCAATCATTGTCATCAACACGAGCATTCCTTTCTATGATTTTCAATGGAGTGCCATCTTCAAAGGTGAGTTGTTTCAATGGCCAACTAATCAAATTTACATTTGCAAGATTTGAGATGCCAATGCTAGATGAAAAGCTGCTACGCCCAATAACAAATTCTGCAACCACCCCTAAGTTTCCATCACCAAGCTCCTTGAAGTTTAGGCTCATAGGAATAAACTAACAAAACCAAATTCATACCTAATTTCTCACCTTGTTCTAACCATATTATAAGTCTTTTGTCGATTAAATCTTCTCTCGTGCTAACATGATCTACATGTGACATATCTTCATGCAAATCTTGAACACCTTGATAAGGTTCTTCAACAAGCTTCTTCACCATTGTCTTTTGCCATATAACAATACTGCCAACTGCCTCTCCCATTGTTGATGCACCCATAGAAGGAAATAGAAAATGAAGATCATCTGTGAAGCTTTTTGATACACTAATGGATAAACAATTTGTCCCTACTAGAACTCCATGACATAACATTGTAGGAACATTGGAAAAAACATTTCCTCTTCCTACTATCAAGCTACCATGCAAAAGCATGATATCATCACTAGAGTTCCACATTTTTGTTATGAAACGTGCCAAAAAAAAGTTGAAAACAACATTCAAATGTGGATTTCTAAGTATTATATGGAGGTCATTAAAATAGATATTAAACACTTTTATAGCAACTTCAAAAAAACACCACTTAGCCTTTACAAATTGTAGAAACTAGAGCAAAAGTTGATATTGAAAGTGCTTTACATAGTGCAGAGAAAAAAACTATTATTCAACTTCTAATCATGTAAAGATATATATTTTATTCAATATACATTAATAGACATATATTTGATGGCATCACTACAGAGAATGGCTTGAGTTCATGGGAGTTATGTTTCAATGCGAGGATGAGGGTGAGCCCTTGAAAGTCCATGGGAATAATGTTGAGCACTAACAAAGGAAAGTTGTGAGTTTTTGTCATAATATACAACTCCTAAAACTATTAGTGAGCTCCCTTGCACATGAGTGATCTTGAAAATTCTATGAGATCCAGTGAAAGGTAGAAAGATCATTAGAAAGTCGCAAGGAAATGGGAAGATTAAGGATTCCATGGTAATAGAAGGAACCACAAAATGGCACCTAAAACCTCATGGCACCAAGGTTACACCCCGGTTCAAACAGGTCGGCCGATTCGAACCGATTCTTTGAGGGTCGAACTGGCAGGCCAGGTTTAAATCGAAAAATGGTTCAAAACTGTCTTTTTCATTTTTCAAAAAAATGATTTTTCTGATGTACAAGTCATATATTCATTGTATAGATATCTAATAGCTAAAAAATTTTCTCTAAATTTACAGATATCAGGAATCAGGATAATCAGATCCGAGTCTCGACATGTGACCTGTCGTATCAACCCAAGTTTCAGTCTTAAGAGAACTGCAGTAAGCTGTAAGTTGCAAGATACAAGGATTTGCTTGCTAAGGAGAGTCAAGATTGTGGAGTTTGTACTCTAGAGCTGGAACTTGCCACTTCAAACTTGGAACTTAGGGTTTAGAAAATTGAAATTAAGAGTATAACTGAAATTTGAGGCTTGACTCTTTCCCTTCTCATTGCACTTGCCATTTGAAGGCTGCGTGATTGCTCTTACCTTTGGATCTTGTGGTGAATTGCCTTCATATTGCTCTGTTGACACTGGTTCCCTTGGTAATTCATCACTAAGAAATCTTTGCATTGATTGTGCCAAGATCCCTGATAGAACTTGTCGGAGGAACTCGATTGCCAATTTTTTGACCTCCTCAACTATCATTGGCTTGATAGATTCTACCAGCTCTATTTTCTGTGATGGAATTTTCTGGACCTTGGAACTTTTGTTGAACTGTCCTCCTCATCACTTGTTTCATAACCTAGTGGCACTAGGATTTTCCGTTTGTAGTGCATTCTGTCTGTAGGTGGATTGGTCAACACAGGTGCATATCGATCTACATAAGCCAAATGCCTCCTAGCTATTTGTGAATTTCTCATTGGACAATTTCGACATGGATGATTAACTCTGCATTGTGCACAACAGGGTTTGAATGTTGATGGATCCCCTCGATGTGGACATTCGGCTTGCCTATGTTTTCCTTTGCATCCATAGTATCTTACTGAATGTAGTATACCATCACCTCTAAGTTGATAGGCATATACTAGTAATAGATTCCCCTTAGGATCTTCCGCAAAATATACTGGTAGGCTATTGTGGTTTTTTTTAGATTTTGGAGACATGCAAGATGATATGACCAATACTTTCGCCTTGTCACTGGTTGTTGAAAAAACTCATGATTTAGATGGATCAATCTGACATCCATCCTTCAGTTGAGTTTCTTGTCAGCTTGATTCTGCTTCTGATCGTAGAATCCTTGGATTTGATTGTCGCAACTTCTGCACCACATTCTGTCCTTGTACTAATAAGCACGGATTCTTGATTGAACATCTTGTACTTGGATGATCTCCAAAGTAGTATGTACATTCGTCTTTCTCAAGAAACTTGACTGTGCGAGCATAAACTTAAGAACAACCTGAACTTGAAGTGCAAATGTTCTTGGTCTTCTGCTGCACTCGATCCACTTGACTTTGTTGCACTCCTTTGGTGGTACAACCTCAATGAGTCCATGGAGTCAGGAGCGGACCTAGCACTGTACCTGCGGATGCATGATAGAACTTCCAAGGAACGCAAAACCCTAAATGAGATGTTTCCAAGTTCTCCCTTTAGGAAAATGAGATTTAGTGAAAACCAGATCGGACTACGTTTTGCTACCCAAAACGTGGTTTGAAAAAGAAAATGAGATAGGGCCTCGCAAAAAAATAAATGAGATAGGGCTTTGGAAAAAAAGAGGGCTCTTAGAAAAACGAGATATGTTTTGGGAAAAAAAAACGAGATAGGGTGAGCGAGATAGGGCTTTGAAAAACAAAAAATGTCATCTTTGTGTGTTTGTGATGGCTTGTTGATGCATGTCAAGAGAAGGGAGAGTGAGGGAGTAGCTGAAATTTGTTGATGCGTGTGAAGAGCAGGGAGAGAGAGGGACTATGAAGAGCATCTGTGAAGAGCAAGGAGAGCGAGGATGACTGACTAGCATTTGTGAAGAGCAGAGCAGGGAGAGCGTGTGAAGAGCAGGGAGAGCGAGGGAGTGTGAAGTGCAGGAGTGAGGGATTGTGAAGCTAGAAAATTTGTTGATACGTGTGAAGAATATGGAGAGCATGGAGAATTTGTTGATGCATGTGAAGAGCAGGGAGAGCGAGGGACTGTGAAGAGCAGGGAGAGTAGAGCATGCTAGAGAGGATTCTACACCAAAATCGGATTTTTTGCTTTTGTAGATTGGATCTTTTGTAGATCAAAGCACTTTATAGGTAAATATACTTGATAAATTTTGATTTTTGAATTCACATACTGGATTTGGCCGATTTTTTGATCATTGGTTCAGCCAAAGTGGTGGCTTATAGATTGCATATCAAATTTTCAGCATTTGCATGTAGATTTGGAATAGTCAATTTTTGGCGATTTTGTCAAAACCCTAATTTTGATTGGATCTCTAGATAGTGAGGTTGCTGGACTTCATTTGAGTGTGTTTGAATCTTAGGAAGTGGCAAAAGTCATTAGATTGAGGATAGATCATAGGTTGATCAATATTCCATGATTCTATGTGTTGATTTGCTTGGATAAGTGCTAGAAGAGAATTTATGAGATAGTTTCAAATCTTGGTGATTTCTTTTGAAAGCATTTGTTGTTGTTCAAAGGAGTGCTTTGTGCATTGAAGCAGGTTGAAAGAGAAGATCAGGTCATTGCTACATGGCAACCTCAATTGGAGTCATGCTGGAAGCCGATGATAGGCTTACCTCAAGTAACTATTCATTGTGGAAAGTGAGGATGGAGTCACTTCTTGAGATAAATGATGTTTTGGATATTGTTGTAGGTTTGGAGGAGAGACCAGCAACACAACAAGATCAAATGAGGTATGACAAGAGGGCCAAGAAGGCTCTACACATGATAAAGATGAATGTTACCAATTAACTTCTCAAGGAAGTTGGTAAGTGCACATCATCTTTGGAAGCTTGGAATTCATTGAAGAAGCTTTATGAATCCAAGTCTACTTCTAGAGTGTTGACTCTAAGAAGGCAAATCTTTTCTTGTTTGCAAAAGAATGAAGAAAGTCCAAGTACTTTTGTTTTGCTCAATGGCTTGTTGGATGCTCATGCTAACATTGTTCAAAGTATTTCTATTCAAAAGACTTTGGCAAGTTTGATGGATCTTCAAGAGATCTTGATCGATGAGGAATATAGGCTTCAAGCAAAAGGTGGATCTAGATCGACACTTCAAGAGGATGCTATGTTCACAAAGGGCAAATTCAAGGGCAAAACCAAAAGTAAGTGGTCTAAAAGGCAAGATCAAGTGGATGCTTCTTCAAGTGGCAAAAGGAAGGATAGAACAAAGCTCAAGTGCTTCTATTGTGGCATCAAAGGACATTTTGCAAGTGAGTGCTACAAGAAGAAGAGAGATCAAGGAGACAAGCAAGGTAATCTTACTCTTGATGAGGATGGTTTGGATGTTCAAGATGCAAATGATGATGCTTTTGTGATGTCTTCATGTATGCTTGCTAATGATGGAGATCTAGATCCTTGGTGGATTGATAGTGGAGCAAGTTCACACATGACCTTTCACAAAGAGTACTTCACTTCGTTGTTGGCATATGGAGATGACAAGAGGGTGATGTACACGGCCAATGATGGTGAGTGTGCAATCAAAGGGATTGGCACAATTCCTATTTCTCTCTCTACAAATAGGAATGTTCATTTGGAGGATGTCTTGTTTATTCTATCTATTACCAAGAATTTACTTAGTGTGAGTCAAATGCTAAGTAAAGGCCTCAAGGTGGAGTTTGATGGAGATGCTTGTTTGATCAAAAGGAAGGCTGTCTTGATTGGAAAAGGTAAAAGGCAAGGGAAGTTGTTTAAATTAGATGCTTGTGTTATTGCTAACCAAGATGGATGTGTTGCAAGGGAGCAAATTTATATTCAAGAGGGTTTGGCACAAAAGGATGGGACACCTCAACTTCAAGTCATTGGATGTAATGTCAAGGAAGAAGGTTGTGATTGGTCATCCAAGTTCCTTAAGTAATGTCAAGCATGTTTGTGAGTCTTGTGCTTTGTCTAAGTCACATAGGCTACCTTATACTAGATCTGTTTCTAGATCTACAAAGCCTTTTCAACTTGTACATTCGAATATTCATGGATTTACTACAATTAGCAATAGTGGAGCTAAGATCTATGTAACATTCATTGATGATTTTAGTAGATTTTGTTGGGTTTATCTACTAAAGAAGAAGGATGAAGTGTATGATGTCTTTGTCAAGTTCAAGAATGCAAGGGAGAACCAATTTTCCACAAAGATCAAGTGCTTGAGAGGTGACAATGGTGGTGAGTACATATCTAACAAGTTCAAGGCCTTTTGTGATGAGCATGGGATCAAGAGGGAGTATACAACATCAAGGACCCCGCAACAAAATGGAGTGGCTGAAAGGAAGAATAGGACTTTATGTGAAAGTGCTAAAGTTATGGGTTAGGTGCTAATCTTGACAAACCATTTTGGGATCAAGCTTTGTTGTGTGCCAATTTCTTGTGCAATAGGTGGCCGAGTGCTATTTTGGATGGAAGGACACCTTTTGAGATGCTATTCAAGAGGAGGCTGAGTGTCAACTTTCTAAGAACCTTTGGATGCACATGCTATGTCAACATTACTCTTGATGATAGGAAGGAGGATCCATCTTCAAGAAGAGGTATTTTTGTTGGATATAGTGAGGTGAGTAAAGCCTACAAGGTTTACATTCCTTCTACTTAATGTAACATTCTTGATGTTGATGAGAAAGATCCTACTTTGGATGGTGGTGATGATGGACCTTCATCAAGTCAAAAGCCAAGGAGAACATCAAGAGAAAGACAAGTACCTTCAAGGCTCACATATGATCAAAAGGGTAAGCAAGTAGTTTCTGGAAATTATGTTGCTTTCCTAACCTCTTTGGATGAGCCTAAAAGTGTAGATCAAGCAAGGAAAGAAGAGGAGTGGATCCAAGCAATGGATCTTGAGTATCAAACTCTTATGAAGAGTGAACATCTTTTGGAGGATCTTCTTGTGTGCATGGAGCTATGCAAGTTGATGGATGTTATCTTGCTGTAAAATCAAGTATTGGATCTGGAAATCAAACTTTTTTTAATGACTTTGATGTTCAAGTTGAAGATCAAGAGGTTGATTTCAAAGCGCTTCAACTAGTCAAAAGGGAAGGTGGCAATTTGGAGCTAGTCAAGAGCATCAAAGGAGAGGTAATTGGAAAAGATGTTATGGATCTGTTTTTGCAGAATATTGAAGAATCAAGTAAAGGAGCAGCAAGGAGGTGTTATTAAAGTCTACTTTACTTGTTCTATCTCATGTTTGAGCATTTTCATGTGGATGTGTGCAAATTGTCAAGATATGGTAAAACTAGTTACATTGTGAGCATTGTTTTGATGTTGGATTTGTACTAGCATTCTTGGATGATTGCTGATGGAAATGAAGCTATTGGAGGTTCATTATGTCACTCATTCATGGTCAAGTCATCAAGGTATGGTGGTATCTTGAGGCAAGATGGAGATGGAGGCTCATTCATGGAGTATCATGGTGGATTTATGGCAACAAGGGACAAAGGAGGAGGAAACATGCAAGCAAAAGTTGATCACTCACATTTATTGTTTGTTTGTTGTATTCTTTCAGAGAGTTCAGAGTTGGAAGCATGGTGGAATCATTTCATTTACATTCTATTTGATTCTTCATGTTCTAGTTACATCTTGATATGTAAAATTGATGTAAGGAATAGTGAAGCATCCCAAGTGGACACTATTCTCTATATCAATTATGGTTGTTTCTATTTTGAGAATTACATGATCATTGAAAGGAGATGTATTCTCAGGAAGAAGATAATTCTTATGATGGATCAAAGTTCTATTGTCAAAAACTATGCTAGGAGCAAGCATATTGAGATACAATATCACTTTGTGAGGGAGCAAGTCATTGCAAAGGAGGTGGAGCTTCAACATGTGTCTTCAAGAAAATGTGTAGCTGATATCTTCACCAAAGCATTGGGAAAAGACTTGTTCATGAAGCATATGACTTCACTTGGAGTATTATCAAAGTCTATGCTAAAACTAGTGTGAAAGATTCAACTAGTTTCATCACATTTGGCTATATTTCCATATTTGGCATATTGAAGCCAAAACTTGTTTTAGACTTAGAGGTTGTCTTTTCAAAGTTCATTAGTCTAAATTTCATTTGAATAAAAACTTTTTGAAAGTGTGGGAAAGTTAGAATGCGAGTTTGAGTAGATTCAAATTTGAATAGTTCTGTAAATTGAATCTAGACCCAAAATTAGTAGGGTTAGCATTTTGGTGGGAAAGCCAAGTGGCCAAATAGGGTTTGGACCTGTTATAAAAGGATGTAACTCGTGGAGAGAGTAACCTTCTCTCTTCTCTATCTCATTTCATGCTTATAGATGGTTCTCTTGGGTTCTACTATCCATTGGTGCACTATCTTGGTGATTGCTTGCAATTCTGTGTAGAATGATCTATATTTGCTATTTTGGGGTCCACACGTGTGAAATACAGTAGCTTGCTGGTTTTGTATGGACAGCAACAGTACTTTATCATTTCATTCAAGTTTGATCAAGTTCTATTGGTGTTTGCATCTCATTTTGTGTGTAGATGCTGATTTTTCTACATTGGTGAGATTGGTAGTGTATTTCTCTTTCTAACCAAAGATCATTCAAGTAGATTGGATCATAATGATCTGAAATCTTTCACAAGTTTTATAATCATTCAACAATCTGATTCACTGATTCAACCTCAGAACAGATTTTTTGTAGCCTTCCATCACAACATAACTGTTTGTAGGCATTTTTTCATCCTATTGAAAATAAAATTTTTCTACAAGGAATTCTCAGCATAGGAAACTTGTTACCTTTAGGTTTTATGAATCGCTTCGACGAGTCTCTTGATGATTACTCAAATAAATTTGAGGCAATTGATGAATGCATCCCAAGCTAAGTTGCTTTGGAATGGCACATTTCGGAATGCAGCATTCCGAAACACTGCCTTATGTAAAAGATTATCTTTTATTGCATCCCTATGCCATGTTAGACATTGTCTATTTTTGTCCAACATGGCAGAGAGATACAATAAAAGATAATTTCTATAAGCTTTCACACATTCATACTTAAGGTAGATCATTCAGACAAATAAGATGATATTCATTGTTAATAGCCTGGAAATACATACTTGTAATTAGAATGAGAAATAAAGTTTGCTAGTGGAAGTACATAATGTCACATAATTTCATATGACACTGATGTGCATTATATGATATAATACCATGCAACTCAACTCTGTTGCATTGCCAATTGTTTTGCCACCAATGGAATTTCAGAGATTCGATAGAGTCTGGGCTTTTGCTCGCATGCCAACTCCAAATAACACTTTGACAAAATTCCATCTACTTGGGTCTATAGGATTTTTTCACCATTTTTTTTTCCCAACAATTTCTATGTTGCTCAAAGAGAGTCCGCCTTCACTTTGAATTTGGTACTAAAACCTTCATGAAGTGCTCATTATTTTTTTCCTTCATTATTGAACTTGCTGCCGAGCCGAGCCCAACCAAATTGGACATTCTTTTTCATCATATGGTCTTATTAGTAGAAACATACCAATGTCAACATCCATATGTGGTTGAAACTCTTCTCGTGGTCTTGCATGTCTAGGCCCATAGTAGCGTTCCTCCTCAATATCATCAACAAGGTTCTCTCCATCACAACTAATCTTGGGTATTAGAGAAGCTTTCCATGTTGTTTTTGGCCAAAATCCTTCTTGCAAGTGTTGATTGTGTAAATAGGAGATTTGCAGTTTTTCTATCACAGCTTCCCAATACTCAATGATAGGTTGTATGTTTTTGCAAAATGACGACTTTGGTTTTGATGTTTGCTTTCCTTTTCTCCAATAGTCAACGAATTTTTTTAAACCTTGTGTTACCAATTCAACATCCTTTATGTGTGATGTTGGGGATAGTACCCTTGGCTCGCATTCTGGAAGAATGGCTTTTCCATCTTGTCCATTTTTCCACATTGCGATTCCTTCCGTAGATAGCCATTCCTCATTTGTGGGGTGCATTTTGTAGTGCATGACTAGAAATTCATTGTTGATGCTAAATCAAAATTGCAATGGTTTATGATGTCCTATCAATTCGCTTGAACCCTCTGGAATGTAGCCATTAACAAAGCTCTTAAAGTCGGAAATTTCACGTATGAGATATGTCATACCTTGCTGCATATGCATGTCATAAGCATGAACTTTTTCCACAATATCCTTGGCTCCCAGTGATAGTGCTTGATACCATCGAGGCTGAGGCTCTCTTTCCTCTTCTTCATCAGCATTTGTGGCATCATCCTTGACAATGTCTTTGCCTTTGTCGGTCTTGTCAGAAATTGTGTTGTCATCTTCTGTAGGAGTCGGGCTCTTTGGCTTCTGTGAAGACTTGTCTGCAATTGGGACGACTGCCATAGTGTCAAATGCAGTGGAGGAGTAACTTGTATAGTAGCATCCAATTCAGATTCCTTCTGGACTGCTACAGTGTCAACCTCCATGGCTGCAATAGGTGCTGGTTGGCTGGTTGTAACAAAAGTAGGCTGCATCAGGCTAGATAAATCAATAGTCGTAACAATTCGACCTTCCAGAATACTCTGCTCTGATTCAGTAAGGATGCCAAAATGTTCACACAATCTAGAGATGTGTGCTCCCACTGTAGAAAACTTGTTGTGCTTAATCCAACGTAGAAATGCTTTGTAAGCAATTGTTCCAAAACAGACTGGCTGGCCTGTCAGTGCATCCAACAAGTATCCAAAATTTTGTCCTGAAATAGTCACATCAACATCAATTTTAAATAGCACTTGCTTTGCATACTTGCATAAAAATTTCAATTGCGCATCCTTCACCATTGCGATTTTGTACCCCTTACTTGGTACAAAACAATTTGCCAAAAAGTACTTTGTGTCCTCAATTGAGTCCTTGAACATTGGATTGGCTGTGCCATTTGTTGGTAGTCCAAGAGCTACAGAGAAAACATCTTCATTTATTGTAAATGTTGCATTTCGCAGTGAAACCTTGAAGTCAAAATCAGTCACTATGTGAATGGAATTCACAAAGTCAGTGCTGATCTCTTGTAAGATGATTGATGGGTCCACTTTGAGATTACCCAACCTGCATCGATCCATGAGTGACTAAATTGAAGCAAGTCAGATGGATACACAAATTTTCCAACTAACATTGGAGCTTGAACTCAAATCCATTAGTCTCGGCTTGTGCAAGGTAGAAAGCAAAAACAAAGGTAAAAACGAGAGCAAGAGCGAGAACGATGGTAAACAAGAACGAGTGAGAATGAACGAGTGAGAGCAAAAAGAAAGTGTAAAGTGAAAATAGAAATTAATAGTGTCATACAGTGACAAAGTGGAGGAGATGATTACATGGCAAGTCGATTTGACATCTGTCAAATTCATAATTAAGAGCAGTATCTCTACCAATCTTCGTGACATTGAAAAAGATAATCTTACTTATTTTAAGACCGTTTAAAATGAAATATCACGTTTACACAATTTTTCATGTATTCATAAAATAAACACATAAATATGAATGACAGATGGAAACATGTACACACTTATGCATTTAATAAAAGGATGGAGGAAAACCAAACTCATTAATGAGTCATGGATCTGCTATATATAGCTACACACAAGGTACACATGTGTGAGGAGAAGCATTCTCTCTCTCTCTCTCATCTCATTTCATGCTTATACATGAGTTCTATTTGGTTTATCTATCCATTGGTGCACTATATTTGTGATATCTTGCAATTTTGTGTGTAAAATGCTCATTAAATGCTATATTCGGATTCACACGCGTGAAATATAGTAGCTTACTATTTTTGTATGGACAACAACTTCATTTCATATTTTGATTTATTCTTGATCAAGATCTATTAGAGTTTGCATCTCATTCATAGACTAGATGTTGATTTTTCTACATTGGCAAGGTTGGTGATTTGTTGTTTTCCTAACCAAAGATCACAGGGATGATCTTGGATCTTAATGGTCTGAAATTCTTCACATGGTATCAAAGCTCTTGCATTTTAGGTTATGAAGAAAGAAATCACATCTATCAAGGATTTGGAGGAGATATCAATGCTAGAGCATGCTAGATTGACTTCTACCCAAAAACCGAGTTTCTTGCATATGATCTTTTGTAGATAAAAACTCAAATTAGATTTATATACTTGATAAATTCCAATTTCACACTTCACATGCTGGATTTGGCCAAATTTTTATGCATTAGAAAAGGCTAAGTGGTGGCTACAAAATTGCATATCAAGTTTTAAGCAATTGCATGTAGAATTTGAAATATTCAAATTTTTGTGATTTTCTCAAAACCCTAATTCTGATTGGATCTCTAGTTTGTTCTATGTGTTGATTTGCTAGATATATTTGCTAGAAGAGAATTGAGAGGTTCCATATCTTTGTGATTTCTATTTGAATTTATGAATCCAAGTCTACTTCTAGAGTGTTGACTAAAAGAAGACAAATCCTTCAATGTTTTCAAAAGAGTGAATAAAGTCAAAATACTTTTGTTTTGAGAATAAAAGCTTTGAATGATGAGCTGGCTTGCATTGATGAGAACATTAAGGAAGGAGAGCTTGTTCAAGTTATTAATAGTTTGTTGGATGGTTATGCTAACATTGTACAAAGTCTTGCAATTCAAAGAACTTTGCCAAGTTTGATTGATCTTCAAGAGATCTTGATAAATGAAGAATATAGGCTTCAAGCAATAGGTGGATCTACATCAAAATCTCAATATGGAGAGGAGGCTATGTTCATCAAGGGCAAATTCAAGGGCAAAAGCAAAAGCAAGTGGTCTAAAGGGCAACATCAAGGGGAGGCTTTTTCAAATGGCAAAAAGATAGATAGGTCAAAGCTCAAGTGCTTCTATTGTGGCATCAAAGGACACTTTGCAAGTGAGTGCTACAAGAAGAAGAGAGATCAAGGAGACAAGCAAGGTAATCTAGCTCTTGATGAGGATGGATTGGATGTTCAAAATACAAATGATGATGCTTTTGTGATGTCTTCACAAAGCGTACTTCACTTCTTTGTTGGAATATGGAGATGACAAGAGGGTGATCGACAAGGCCAATGATGGTGAGTGTGCAATCAAAGGGTTTGGCGCAATTCCTATTTCTCTCTCTATAAATAGGAATGCTCATTGTTCATTCCATCTATTACCAATAACTTACTTAGTGGAGTCAATAGGTAGGTAAAGGTCTCAAAGTGGAGTCAAAAGGAAGGACAGATCCTTCATCTTTCTGATAAAAGATGTGAGGTCTTTGCCATCTCATCGTAGGTTCGTCAGCTGATCTTCGAGAAGCATTATATGGCCGCGTGATTTCATTTGGAACCTGGTAAGCAATGCATTCCACATCTCTCTTGCATTAGAGTGTCGTGAGGTCAAGTGTCAAGATATCTTTGATGGATGAAAACAACACGACCCCTGCCTTGTCATTATTTTCTCTCCTTTCTTGTAGCTCTTTGTCGGTGGTTGTAGACATTCCTTTCGTGCCATCTACCTAGGGCCATAGTCCTTCTCCCTCTAAGATGAGAGAGGTCTTCACCTTCCATGCCAGGAAGTTAGACCCAGTTGAGTCAAGAATTGTGCAAATCTTCGACTGTATGCTGCTTATAGACGCCATTGTTGTAAACCGTGTTCTTTTGTTTGTTTTCTGATTTCTTGTTCTGAATGTTCAATCTCCTAGATCTGATAGCTCTGAAGCTATATCAGTGCTCTGATAGGAGCAATATGGTCTGATACCACTGAAGAGAATGAAGGTAAAAGAAACTAGAATTTGATCTAGAAGGTTTCGTGTTCGTTCTCCTTGAAGTTCGATCTCCTTGAACCCGGATAGAATTCGATTCTGTTTGTCACCTACTGCCTGCTAGATCAGATCTACGATCTTCTAGAGTGTAGACAGACACTGTTGACCTACGTTATAATTCGTTTAAGCATCGACAAGGATGAACCAGTGTGCGAAATAAGAATAAACAATTGAACATGTACAGACAATGATCAGACATCCAAACATTCGATATCATTCAAGATAAGAAGAATATCTGTATAACATCTACTATATTATCAATGATTTTTTTTTGAGCGCTGTGTGAGAAACCCACCTAGCATGTCGGCGTGAGAGATACTGTGTCTCTCACGAACCATATCAGACAGTCTCGCTTACTAGCGGACTCTTGGGCATCTGTTGGTAGTTCTGTGCCTAGCTCACATTGATGTTCAACCAATTCTCTCATCTTCGATCTGCTTATATGGAAGAAGAGAGAAAGGGTTTAATCTAATCTCTGATTACAAGAACGGCTAGTTATGCATGTTCTAATGGTATTCCGAATTCTGTTAGCATCGTCCATGGAGGAGATTCTCCTTCTGGTACTTGTTTGATTTTGGTTGTACTTGAATCATGAAGATCCATCGTCTTTCGGTCTTTGGGTATTGTTCGGCTTCCTATCTTGTTCGGGCTTTGCCTTTGTCTTTCAGCTCCTTTGGTCTTCAAAAATCTGACCTTCGTCTTCAAGTGTCCTTGAGCTGAAACCATTATGTGGCGGTGTTAGGGCCTATTTTGACAGGGGGTTGGTCCATCCAAAACGTCCTAAAAGGGTCAAGGGGCCCCACCTCTAATGGCGGTTCGGCTCTACATGAGCAATAGAGGATTTGCCACTTCCAACCCTGATGGCCTTCTATATTGCCCCGTGCTCCCCAACCGATGAGAGTTTTCCAGGCCCTCAGAGATACGGTTGCAAGGAGGGGGTGTTGTCACTTTTGGTGCAATGATTCACTAGCTTTCCCCTATCTAATCTTTCCCAAATCGCATTTTCCCAAAGCAAAAATTGTAAAGCCAAATATCGTGATTTTCCCAAAGCAAAATTGTACAAAGAGAGAGAGAGAGGGATTTTGCCCAGGCCCCCCAAGCAAAACTTTAGAGAGAGAGACACACACACATATGCAGACGAGGTTCACGAGTCAAGATTAAGACTGATCTCACTTAATCAAAGTTCAAGTGTTGGAGTGTTAGCACTTATTCGAACTCTTAAACTCTTATATACTTTGTTAGAGTAATATTAATTTGTGTTGGGTTTGATAAAAATACAAATGTGTTATAAAACACTTGACTAATTAAATGAGACCACTGTAATTTGAGAAAGACCATGCAAGTTGTCATTTTTGGGTGTTCAATTAGGTGTGATCATGATCCTAGTGAAAATTTTGGCCTTCTGATTTATGTTGGTCATTGGCAACAGTCATTAGATTTTTTAAACAAATACTAAGCACAATTCCAAATCTATAGGCATATAAAGACTTGAATCATAGTCAAAATAAAGTGGTTCACAACTTTATCCACCAAGGTATCTAACTTGGATAACATTTGGCTATTTTAATAGTACATGAAACAAATTCAAACTACTTAAGAATATTCCTAACTTAGATATATTTGGTCTTAAGAAGTCTCAAATCATAAATATAGTCTCAAGGAAACAGGTCACTGACTCTAATTATTTCATTTTTTTGCGACCACCATTGCTTTTCTCTACATCAAACGTCTGGCTAAAAACAATTCTCTATAAAAACAAAAACCTAGCGAATCGTTGTTGCAGATCTCTGCTTGCAAGCTAACTCAAACCATTCTCTATAATAAAAAAAAATTAACACACCGCTATTTCAGATCAACTAGTATGAGCTTTTCTCTCTCTCTCTCTCTCTCTCTCTCTCTCTCTCTCTCTCTCTCTCTCTCTCTCTCTCTCTCTCTCTCTCTCTCTCTCTCTCTCTCTCTCTCTCTCTCTCTCTCTCTCTCTCTCTCTCTCTCTCTCTCTCTCTCTCTCTCTCTCTCTCTCTCTCTCTCTCTCTCTCTCTCTCTCTCTCTCTCTCTCTCTCTCTCTCTCTCTCTCTCTCTCTCTCTCTCCCCCCCCTTACCTTACATCTTTCCGTTATTCCACCACCTCACCGTTCATCTCTTTTCAAACCCTGGTAGTCTTACCGAGACAGCTAAAAGATCATTACAATGTCTTGCGAAGACCAACTACCACCTATATTGGTTGGTCACCTAGAAAGAATATTTAGAAAGCAGGTGAAGCTACAAGAAAAGATAGTACAAAATAAAGAAAAAAAGAATCAAAGAGATCCAACTAAAAAGGCCAATACAAAAGAAAAGATCAAGAAGCAAACAAAATCTTGGTCGAGTCTGAACAAATAATGGATCAAAGGAGAAGATGAAGACAACAATGGACTGCAGAACCAAATGAGCTCGACAACAGATGATCGAGAGCTGGTATACAAACAAGCTTATACCAGTGATTAGGCCTTATCTGAAACCTATTTCGTTGGGCATAAGAAACGAGATTCATCACATTCGAAGCCATCAGAAAGGAGATAAGCTACGAGAAGTCTCTTGATAAAAAGAAAGCTAAAAAAAACAAGCAAGAGACTCTTAGTTACGTAGGGCTATCTTGATAATCTACTATGACTTTGAAGTGTTGTCGAGAAGCATGATAATATCAACCAATAAGTTCTTGGTTTTACATAGGCAAATGCTGATCCATGCCTTTCAGCCCCATGCTAATTCCCGAAAGATGGATAGCCATGTGGGAGCTAGCAAGTTAGACGATCTCAACTTGAGTTATGTTTTTAATAAAGAGGCCTCCTATTATCAAGTAAGAGGTGGAACTCATACTATTATAGAATGGGGTTCACTCAGCTGCAAGAGGTGGACTCCAAAATATGATACAATTGGGTTCTACAGCTTGTGGGTATAGATAGGAGCCTCCACCACGAGTTTCATAGCATGTGCAATGTATTGAAATGCTATTTCTTCGTTAATTGGAGATTCTACTACTTGCATTTCCTTCCATGCTCCATCTTCATCCATATAATCTGAATATTGATGTATGAATGTGTTTGTTGTTGTTAATTCTCTCTTAAGGATTGGTTTGGGATGAGTATCAGGTAGACGTGCAAGGCTTGGAGGCTGATCCATCATTCTACTCAGTTCAGATGCTTCCTAGTTATCGGCTCCCTAAGAAGTTCTTGTTACAACTGTTGAGTGACAGTTGTAAGAAGCACTTTGTAAGATTCTCATTTGTGTTAGCATCAAGTAGATGTGTAGGACTTGGAGATTGATCTACCATTCCACTGATTTTCGATGTTTCCCGATTTTTGGCTCCTTGAGGAGTTCTTCTTACAACTGTTGAGTGACAGTTGTAAGAAGCACTTTGTAGGTTCGCACGGAGTGGTCTGTCCACAACATGTACTTGTGATCTCCTAAGGTGTGTAGATGCACCAAGATCAAGACTAGATTGAGATTCAAGATCTATCTTTGATTCTATGGCAAAAACACACTACTACATGCATTCAATCACTTCCAACTCTCACTCACACGTGTGGGAAGTGTTCCAAAAATAATCTAAGTAAAAACAAGCTGCTCTCCTCGGGTAGAGAGAGGAAATCATCATGAGCTCTTGGGTAGAGAGAGAAAGCTGGAAACCAATTACTCACAAAATCCACTCAATCTCAAAATCAATTATTTCCAAATGAGAAGTACAATGATACTAATAGATCCATGAGCTAACACAATGCTCAATCATGATTGGACCACACTTTTGCCACCTTCATCCTATTGGACCATTGATCCATTCACCTCTAAATTCTATTGGACCATTTTCAAGCATATATATATCTCAAATTCTATTGGACCACTCATGGTTCCACCTCTAATTCCTATTGGACCTCTTAAACTTCATCAAAAAAAAGCATTACACGTGTCTACACTCTAATTGGCTCGAGTTTGGCATCCTACTCTATTTTGACTCAATAGTGGCATTACAATTGGGAATGGATAATTTGCCATCTATGCCAAATTTGACCCTATCAACATCCTACACCTAGATGCTTGATACAAAAAACATAAGACCCCTATATATAACATTTTTAATTAATTCACAATTCTCCACACGTGGGAACATCCTCCACACATGTGAGATTCACTTACGAACTTCTTTCATAGAAATACCAAGCTAGATTTTTGCCAATTCCTCACACTCCTCAAACAATAGCTTGGAAAGGTACTAGATCACTTGAGAAGTTTGTAAATGTTTTTGAGTGGATCCTTTGGTATGCATAAGAAGTGAAGATCAGCCAAGGGATCCATCGTAGCAGCACCCTCACCATATCCATGATAAGATCTCTTTTGTAGAGATCTCTTGCCAATGCCTTTGAAGAGTGCTCCACCAATATGCCACTATGATCATGGGCTTCCTCCATGCTTGATGATGATCTTCGCTTTGAAAGTTCCACTTGCATGATGGACGCACCATAGATAGAGAAATCTGAGGCTTCCAAGCCTCATAAGGATCATGGAGATCAAGATCATAAGATGTGAAACAACAATGATTATCAAGATTATGCTTTCTAGCTTGACTAGACCACATACAATGAACTATATCCATGATGGATCTAATCTTGATATCAAAGACTATCTTGATACGTTTTAGGCTAGTTACTCTCTCATGGATGTAGGTGTCCAATTTGGATGCTTCACTTAATCTCAAGAGGAGTTTACAATTTGCCTCAAAACATGTGAAAACATGATTTTCAAAAAAGTGAGTACCAAGCTCAATCTTGTTCTTACTAGAACCAAGAGCATACTTTTGACAATACAATATCTTGCTTTCAAAAAGTATTGAGAACATATCTAAGTCAATAATGACAGGAAACATGTCCATACCATAAGCATCATACAAAACTAGTATAGCTTTTCTTGAACTTTGAGATCCAAAAAATTCAATGAAGCAAGATAGCATATCAAGCAAAGGAAGAGAAGCATATATGAATGTGTTGTAGTAGATACAATATGAAAGATGCCCCTCTTTGCCATGTAAGGTGAGCCATAAAGACTCGGCCATGCATCTTGAAGATCTTCTTGAAATCATATGAAGAAGAGTCTCCTCCTCACAGCTCGGCCCCCATAACTTGAATACCTTCAAAAGAGATAACTTGTGATGCTTCTTCAGAAGCCTTGATCTCGGCCACTTCCAAGATTGAATCTTCATGTAATATGACATCTTTATTCACAATCACTTTTGAAATAGAGAGTGTAAAGGCACTAAAGGCCTCCTTGATGGATGAGTATCCAATCATGATCCATGAGCTTGGATCATCCTTCCTCCTGGTTTCCAAGGGAATATGTGCAAAGCAAGCACTACTAAGTTCACTAAGGTGATCAACCTTAGGCTTCATCTTGAATAAAACTTCATATGGTGTTATTCCATCAAGAGCTCCAAGCTTTGATCTTCAATGAGAATTGCTTCTCAACATATGCTTTGAGTAATAAGGAATAATCATACACCATAATACTTGAAGAGAGAAGATATGTGCATCTTGTGTGATCATCCTCCTTTGAGATATTGGACATATAAGAAACATCAAGAGAGTTTTCACTCTCACTTGGATCCAATTTTTAGATGCCTTCAAATCTTGATCCATATGCAAGGATCTCACCATCCTTCTTGATCACACAATTATCAATATTGAAATTGACATTAAAGCCACTATCAAGAAGTTGGCCAACCTTTAAGATGTTCTTTGTAAGCTTTGGGACAAAAAGAACATTGTTGAGAAAGAGATCTTTGGAAGATGCAAGCTTCAAGGGAATAATCCCTACTCCTTCAATATTGCACTCGTGCTTACTTGCAATGTATATGGTCTTCTTGACTCCATCATAAGGCATAATAGATGAAAAAAAGCGCTTGGAGCCACACATATGTGAAGATGCTCCACTATCAATATACCATGAGTCATCATTGTTGAAGGTGGAAGAGGAGAAGGTTGATGCCATAAGAGAGCCTTCTCCATCACTTGCAATATAGTCTTCTTTCTCATTGGTGATGTTGGCTTGATTGAGTTGATTCTTCTTCTTGAAGCATAATGGCCTTTCTTGCCACAATAAAAGCACTTGATCTTCTTCTTCTTGAGATTTGAAGTAAAAGCATGAGATGTATCCTCCTCCTCCTCTCCATCTTGGTCTTTAGCTTTGTCATTGTTGCTTCTTACTCCTCTCTTTGTGCTTGGCAAATAGAACTTTGCCATCATCATGATTGAGTGATAGCTTGTTCATCCTCAAGAGTTTGTACTCTTGTCTTGATTCTTTAATAATAAGCACACTTTGAAGGGCCTCCAAACTTGGTAGCTCGTCCTTAATGGCATGATTGGACAAGGTTGGTTTATTCATCTCTCAAGCCATTGAGAATGACTTGGACTAGCTCACTTTGATTGATTGAGTCACCAATACATGCAAGCTCCCTATGAATGTCCTTGACTCTCAAAACATAATTAGATGCACTCTCATCACTCTTTTGACTACTTTGAAAGATTTTATTTCTAAGAGTGAGGAGCCTAGAGGTGTTCTTAGGCTCATAGATGGACTTGAGACAATCCTAAGCTTCCTTGGATGTAAAACAATCACCAATCTCCCTCAATATCTCATTAGAGACATTCATCTTAATAGTGGAGAGCCATCCTAGCTCTCTTCTTGTATTTTTGTACTTCTTGAAGGACTTGATGATCCTCCTCAATCCCAAGTACAATGTCCATTACATCTTGGAGTATCAAGATGGACCCCATCCTCAACTTCCATATTGAATAACTGGAAGTAGACAATCTCTCACTTGGTTGCAACAAGTATGAACTCATTGAAGTCATGTAAAGTGGAGATAAATAAAAGTGATGAACAAAAAATGTTGCTTCTCTCTCACTATAGGATCCAATAATGGTGTGCTACCATCTTCTATGCAAGATCTTGCAACAAACTATGAGATGATTCTCACTAGCTATCTCGATCTCTCCAAAACTAGATCTACTTCACATCAAATGATGGAGTATGGGCAAAGTTAGGATCAAACACTCTTAGCACGTGTGAAATACACTAAGAAACCAAATTTGACTCAAATACAATAATATTTCATCAAACAAGATGGCTAAGATTTGAAAACAATGCCTAGATCACATATAGATGAGATTGGTAAGTATTCAACTGTGATTTTGGATCAAACAAGCAATCTCTTGACCAAACCAAATGTGTCCACCCAGGTCTAGGTGCCCTACCTAACCCTCTTCAAAAGCTTATAACTTTTGATTGGCACAACCAAATGGAATGAAACTGATTGCATCAAAAACTAGACAAAAATAGCTTCAAAACAAGCTATCTAGCAAGATTTTTGGATCAAACATAAAAGAGAACTCCAAAACTGAAATTGGATGTTCCTCACACGTGTCTAAGCACCTGATTCCATACAGTACCAGGTCGGACCCAATCAATGCCCTATTGATCTCTTTTGATCCAAAATTGGACAAGATATCTAGGAAAATGGATCTTGACAATTTCTAGCTCAAGATTGATGAATAGTTTTCACTCAAATGGATCAAAATGCATGGTAACCTTAGGTAGGCTCTGATACCATGTTGATTTCACACATGTGGTCTATCCACAACATGTACTTGTGATCTCCTAAGGTGTGTAGATGCTCCAAGATCAAGACTAGATTGAGATTCAAGATGTATCTTTGATTCTATGGCAAAAACACACTACTACATGCATTCAATCACTTCCAACTCTCACTCACACATGTGGGAAGTGTTCCAAAAATAATCTAAGTAAAAACAAGCTACTCTCCTAGGGTAGAGATAAAAAATCATCATGAGCTCTCGAGAAAAGAAGTATAATTTTGATGGCTCCATATTCAAATACAAGACAAGACTTGTAGAAAATTGCTACACACAATTATAGGTACCAATTACATAGTACTTTTGTCTTGTTGTTAAACTTGTATCATTTTAGATCTTATTGGCAATTGTAGTAGCAGAAGACCTTGACATATATCATATGGATGTATAAACTACATTCTGAAATGGTTTTATCCATGAAGACATCTGTATATAGTGGCATAAAGGTGATCACATTAAAGGCCTTCAAGATCAAATCTATAAGATTCATAAAGCTTTCAATGGGCTTAAACAAAAACCCAAGTCCTGGTTTTAACAAGTCAATGATTATTTTTTACAACTTGACTTTTATTTGAATGTTGTTGACTCAAATATCTGCATTAAATATGATGGTCCAATTACATAATCATAGTTATTTATGTCATTAATTGTCTATTTTTAAGCAACTGTAATTCACTATTCCAAAGTACCAAGTCGAATCTTTATACATGATTTGACATGATAGATCTCAAACCAGTTTACTATTTGCTTGGCATTCAAATCCGTTGAGATAGAGCCAAGAAGACAATTCTTTTAAGCCAAAAAAAATAATTTTTTAACACATTCTAGAGAAATTTGGGATGATTGAATTGATTCACTAGATTCAAGACTTATGTTTAGCAAATATATGTGTCCCTCAAGGCAACTACTAAAGTTTCAGACGTGAAAAACTATCCATACTACTCACTTATTGGCTCATTGATGTATGAAACGGTGTGCACCAAATCGGAGCTAGCATATATGATAAGCACACTATCTCAATTCATGTCAATCTTGGACTTCAACATTAGAAAGCACTGAAATGAGTGGTGAAATACATTTAATCAACAAAGAACCAAGTTCTTTGCTATTTTGGTAATGTTGCCACTTCATTGTCCTTATTCAACTATTTTGATTTAGATTGGGGAGGACATTTAAATATTAGAAATTGAACTTCTAGCTATTGCTTCTATCTATCTTCTGTATCAATTTCTTGGAAAAACATGAAGTAGAAGCTGATTGCACCATCCTTGACTAAAGTCGAATGCATAGCAACAACAAAGGCAACCAAAGAAGCCATCTGGTTGAAACTTCTTTCACAGGATCTAAACTTCAAACAAAATTATCCAACTACCATCTATTGTGATAACATTAACTGTGTTCAACCTGCTCTCAATGCTAGATTTTATTTTAGGACTAAACATGTTGAAATTCAATTTCATTTTGTTCAATCGAAAGTACATGCTAAACGTGTTGAGCTGTTTGTTGTTACACAAATAGTAGTTGATATCTTCACAAAAGCCTGACCAAAGGAAAAGCATCTTTTGCTTAAAAGATGTTAATTAAAATTTGAAGATTTTTTTAAAGTGTTTGAAGTTGAATTAAGCGGGACTGTTGGAATTTTGATCCCCTTCAAATCCTAATTGATCCAGTTGCCCCTTATTTATTAATAGCTGCTTTATTTCAAGTATCTACGACAACCTACCAAACCTGATATTTTACTCAAGAACCTTATGTAGACAAAAGACTTGCATAAATACATGGAGGTTGACATAGGTTGAGAAAAATGTCTTTTATTTAATAAGAGCCAGCTGCTTAGTTTCAGATGAAGAAGAAGAAAAAATAGATACATTGTTTACTAAAGTGCAACTTGACAAGATTGACATCTCTCTATCATGTGTTTCATCATGTCATACAACTTATGATCTAGTATTAGAACTTTTCTCAAATGTTACAAAGAAACTAAAAATTAATTTTCATAATGACATGTTCAGACAACATGGACCCCCATGTGGTCTTCGTAACTCAATACATTGATCTAATCATACTAGCGGTATTTGTCAATTTTGGATCCTACAACTATCAATTACACATCAAACAATAAAGTCTTGTAATACATTTTAAGATCAATCAAGAATGGTTTAGGCTAAATGTTCTCCAAGATTTAGAACATGGTACTATATTAAAAAGACTTGATATTAGCATCATATATTAAGGACTTTGGGGATAAAAAATGTAGAATTCAAAAAATGGGATGCTATTATGAAAAATAAAATGGGATTTCTAGAGTGAGCAATTACTAAGTATTGTTTTCTCATCTAAGTAGAATCCTTACGGACAAATTCATATATGTCAACCTTTTACGTTGACAAATAGAAAATGAGACTATAATAGTCTCAAGTAATGTGACTATAATAGTCTCAAGTTTCTTGGACTTGCCTTATATTAATAATAACTCCTACTTTGATTATCGAAGGATGGAAAAACCCATCAATGTACAAATAGATGAAAGTACATAGAATGATAATGTCGATTGGCAAAGAGTAATCAAGCTAAAAAGCATAATAAAACATGAACTATTAAAATAATTACTCAAAATCTACTGCTTGATGTAAATCACTAACTAGAATAGTGGCAATAATAGCTAATGCAAAAAGCTTATATTGGTTTGATCACTCTCCAATCTAATTTTACTATGAAATGCAAAGCCACCAATTTGAAACATTATTCATTCCAAACACAATATTATCAGATGACCATGTACAACGTCACAGATTGATATAGATTTGTTAATATTATAAAATATTCAAACTCATCAAACCTACTCCCTAAATTCGAAATTTTATATGCGAACATGGACTACAAAAACTTTTTAACTAAGCTACAACTTTATACATTTGATATGAACCTCACAAACTGGTATCAAATTAATATAGATGCTCAAAACTTATGACATAACAAAACATATTTCAAAATCAAAAATATAAATCCATGCAACCGCTACCAACCTAAGATTGTCTATAGTCCTACTCCCAAAATCATTTCATACATGCTGAATCTTGTCATATCCTAACATTTAGTCTTAGTGCTACCATTACCACATTTTAACTACTAATGTGGATAATGATTGTAAAATTGTGACTATTCAATTTTAATCATGATTGCCATTATACATCAAGGTTTTGAAGTTGTGAATATATAGGATAACAAACTCAAAAACCTCAATAGAGTATCAAGTATTATGGACTAGGGAGGCTGCTGCCAAAAAAGAGTGTTGCTTCTACTAGGTGAGAGCCATGAGAGTGGTGAGGGATATAAAGGCATGCTATTTTTAGTAACATTCATTCTCTCCTAGCTGTTAGGGCACATAGTAGTCTAGAAGGCAACGAAGTTTCAGAATGCAACAAACTACCACTTATAGCTAGCAGCCTCCTATTCTCCAAATAAGGTAATTTCATGTAGGCAATACTTGCCTTCACACCTACCATGTAATATTTCTAAAGCAGTTCTATCTTGCATTAATTTCCATCAACATCCTGTATAAGTTCAGCATCACGAACATCGTGCATAGACTCCAGCACATCCCTTGCTGCCTTCACAATTTCAACTAGTTCCTCCCCATCAGTAGGATCAACATAATCCCTTGCTGTTAAATCGTTCTTCAGTCCCTCCAGAAGCTTCTCAAGCTCCTTAGACCAACACGTTTTCAACATCCTTCTATTTTCCACTTCAACTGTCAGGATTCTTAGACAATAAAGCCCAGGATAGACTGTCTTCTTGTCATTTAGCATATTGTCCACCAGCAAATTAATAGCACCAGCTTCACCTGCTTCCAATCGTAACTTTTTCAATCTAGATTTTTCGGCCAAATCACCCAAAGCCCGTGTTGCATCCCTCTTCCTCTCGGATGAATCGCTTTTAAGTACTTCCATCAATGAGAGCATCACACCAGCTTCAAGAAGCTGTTTTGAAATTTCTTGGTTGTTATCGGGTATGTTTTGAATGTATCTTACTGCTTCATCCACCTTTTCTGAACAACTTAGCCCACGCACGGCCCTGTAAGGCCGATCTATGACTGCCTCAAATTCCTGTCAATTAGACACGAGCATTGCCATAAATCTGTTAGATGTCCAGTTTCGCAGTTTAAAAGTTGTATATATGGCTTTCTGATGCATCAAAGCTTTATACATTGAAAACCACCAATTTTTGGACATGAGACAAATAAAGAAAGTGAGAACGAGCCAGACAACACCTTCAGCTTTGAGGTTAGTAGTCAATTTTACGAATCCCAGGTTACAAAATGTTTTGTATTTTCTAGACCTTCCTCATTCACCCTCATATTGTTGTGTGCCCACGATAAGATTGCGTACTTGTAGCTTTGATGTGTCTTACTGTCAGGTTTGCAAATGGAAAAATGATCTGCACTGTTCACTGTCGCTTAAAGGTCTACTTTGTCACGGCGTCTAAATTCTTCAGGCACCACCAATGTTTTAACTCCGGCCTGTAGCAAAAGATTGAGGCAAATCAACTGGGTCTGTGGCATAAAACTTGTACAACGTTTCGTTGTAGCGGCAAGCAGAAATTCAGTAAACTACTGGAGTCGTGAATTCAAAGACTAAATATCATATACATGATATAACCAGAATAGTTTAAGTAGCTCATGAAGATCATGTTTCAAGCTATGCGATCTCCTTGCCTAAAATATTTAAATCGAAGTGTTTAAGCTATGTGATCACGTTTTCTTACCAGTTTGATGGGCAAAACCTCTCCAAGCCCATACGTTTTCCAATTCCACTCCCGACGGTACTGATTGAAATCATCTGTCAATTCCGTAAGTTGCCCCTGGTCCGCCAGAAACTTCAGAACAGGAGAAGCCATTTGGAAAATGTCTAGTTTCCTCACTACGTCTGCCAAAGGTGCTCCCCCATGTGGTGTCCCATAAAAAATCACCCCCAGCGTGTTCTGCAGAAATTCTCTAGCATGGGAGCCAGTGTCGCCGACAGCTCCAGTCGCATCGCTCAAACGAACTGCCTCCAAACACATATTCTTGATCAAAAGCCCTCCCAGGCTGTGTCCTGCCAAAATAACAGGTCGGTTCTGTCCCACGTCCGCATGTGTGATCAAATTGAGGAGAACCGTTTTCACAATGTCCCTCAGATTCTGTCCCATCCCAAATGCCTGAGCATTGTAAGCTATCGACAAAATGCGAGCCTTGGGGAAGTCTTCTTTTCCCAGCCACTCCCGTGGCCAACAGATGGTTCTCCGTGGTTGTTGATCACCTACTGCTGGAATGACTGATTCCCATGTATGCAAGTAAGCCTTTTTGTAATCTCCGAGTTGCAATCCGTGGAAGAAGACCATATCGATTTCTGGCTTAACTCCATTCTTAGGCTCGTGTAGAGGATAAATTATATTGCCTACAATAGGTTCATCAGGCTTGTGACCAGTAGGTCCATCAGGCTTGACAGTAGGTTCATTAGGCTTGACAGTAGGTTCATTAGGTTTGTGTACAGTAGTAGGCTTGACAGGAGGTTCATCAGGCTTGGATACAGTAGGCTTGACAGGAGGTTTTAATACCTCGTTATTGTCATCGTTCTTATGCGGCCTGCAACACGTGATGCAGCTCATGATTTCGATGAAGCACATGATTTCGCTGCTTACACCGCCAAGCTGTCTGAAATCAAGCGAAGTATATAAAACTTAATTGCATGGAAATGGATAAAATCTAAATAACTTCGGTATAGCTTAGCAGCACATCACAATAGAAGACTAGCTGGATGCTAACAAAAAAAAATCTAGCCCACAAAATTGTTTACAGCAGAATCGCTCCATGCTGGCTTAAAATCTACACATTGGTGGTACGGCTGTTATAGTGAGCTATAATCTTGTATGTTCAATAGGCACTTCACTAAATATGAGAGACATACATATCACTATGCAGAGAATTGTGTACTATTTGTACATGTGATCCAATCCTTGCTACACGTTACCAGTGGTAGACTCTTGGACCTTGAAATTTTTGTTCACTACTGAGAAAGACAGATAGATTAATCTCATAAGCTAATCAACGACACTATAAGACTTTGAGTTCACATAAGCTATGAACTGGGTTTTAAATTAATGTTAGGAGCTTTTTATTCACTTCTAAGTAATTTGTTGATAATTTAGATTCTAGTTAATCTTTAGTATTTTCTAGATAGAGCAAGTGGAATATTGTACAAAACATAAGGCCATGATATCTTCTTCTATTGCAATCTTGTACAAAGCACAACACCACCATTATAAAGACACACACACACACACACTACCCAACGGGGTTGTCTTAGTTGGTTAGCTTGACATCCAAAGTTTCTTTGGTCTCAGGTTTGAGCCTCCCCTTGGAAACCAAGAAGCATTATAAAGACACAACATAAGTCTTTACCTATGCTACAAAATAAATTTAAATCCTAAAGCTCTAGCTTTGACAATAACAAATGGTGATATTTAGATATTCAAACCATGTGAGGGACCCACCCCTTGGGTCCCACATCTAGCTTGAAAATGAACATTGGACCGGGCCTTGACTTTGACTAGTGACTGGTAGACCATCATACATATGGCACTTGTTGTAATTAGGGATATGTTCTTGGCATTGAAGACTCTATCTAGTAGGTTTACAAGGGGAGCTACTCTAAATTACCATTCATTCTGTCTACCTAGGACATGCATCTACATAGTCTTGATGGTGCTAGCTAGGGACAAGGGAAGGCCAAAGGTATTGACATTGATATGGGACATCATTAGAGCTAGAAGTTGGATTTCACTTGTTGTCTAGTCATGGGCTCAGGGCACAGAAGGTGGAATCCTATGACAGGTTGGATCATGAGCGTTCGATTTCTTGTGGTGATTGGCACCTGGCTTTTTCTAACTAGTGTGTTTATAATAGTTGGTGTTAGAGCCACCAAAAACTCTGAACAAGTCTGATTGATCTATCTAGATGAAGTACAAGTTGAATTTTATTATATTAAAAAAAATTACAAATCATTGAAATCCTAGATTAGGTAGTAAATTTTCTTTTAAGTAAAAAAAAAAAATTAGGCACGAGCCAACAATGCACTAGTTGCCTATCTTGCACTCGAGCTGGCCTGGGCCAGTTAGCAGGCAATGGGAGGGGAATCCCCAGCTTGCTTGGGGGTTATGCGAGTAAGTTTTTTGTGTGAGTTTCAATTTACACATGGTTCACCGATTATATAGCGCATGGTGTGCCATGTAATATTAATTGCATTTTGTCTCTAACTATAAGAAATTCCTGACTAAATACAAAAATCCCAATGGATTTCAATGTGAACAAACACATCGTTGTGACGACCTCAATGTGAGACAACTTTGGAAGTGACATTGGTTCTCTCCATTCTGTACTACTAATAATCATCTCAACGTCTCTTGAGAGTTGTCATTGTTGAAATTTGATGCTCACCCTCAAATCCATTTGTTAATGAGCATCCTGAAAACTTTACAAAACCACAAAAAACAGAAGGCTCAAGTTTTTCCCTTAGCAGGAATATTTCGACCCCGGGTCGGATCGGTTCGGAATTTTTCCGAACCTTCACTAAATTATCCAAGCGCCTTTGAACATGTTCGGATCGGGTCTAATTTTTCCGATTTCGGGAAATTCGACCCACAGCATTTTTTTCGAACCAGTACATATTTTTTTATCCTTTGTATAAAATCCGAAGCGATGTAATTTTCGAACACTATCAGTCAAAAATCCCCAATCCGGTCAAAAATCCAACCCAACGACTTCGCGTTGGAAGTCTGCCTACATTGTACTGTCTGAGGCGGTTGTAATTACTATAGAAGATAGCATTCAATGCAAGTTAGTTGTAAATATTTTCTGTATATCTAATCCTAGAATCTTCACCAAAAAACTTCTTCTAATATATACTTCAATTCTGATAATCATCTAATATCTAAAACATCTGATAATTGTATCTATCAATTCATTCAGATTGTTTCGTTGCATGTGTTATCACACACAACGATCAGAGTTATCACTCTATAGCCAGCGTTATCACGCTCAACCAGCTAAACAAGCGATTGTACTCATTTGTTGATATTAATCAAAGTACATTTTGTCCCACTACAGTTGTTGTTCCATTGCACATTTTCTGAGTCCTTCATTTGAACCATTATGCTGCTAACTGTTGCATTTCTGATCCAATCATCTAGCTCGCACCCAGCAAGACAACGAACTACTAGCAAGTGCGCAGCCAACAGTATTCTAAAATCATTGTATCTATCAACGATCTCACTCAGCCAGAATGGATCTATCTTCTTGTTCTTCTGTCATCGAGAGACTCGATGGAAGTAACTACCATCTTTGGAAGTTCAAATTGAAGACCATACTATTAGCCAAGGAATTGTGGGATGTTGTTGACGGCACAAAACTAAAGCCAGAAGGTGAAGCAGTTGTTATCAAATGGAGACTAAAGGATGGCGAGGCATTTGCCTACATCACTCTCAACATCAAAGACACCCAAATCAGTCATATAAGAGCTGCTCGGACTACTAAGAATGCATGGGACATTCTAGAAGCTCTCTATGACATCAGAGACTTCAACTCCAAACTCCATTCATGAAAGAGATTTTTCTCCCTAAGAATAACTGAGGGAACAAGTGTTTTAAGTCATCTCAACACTTTTCAAAATCTCATGGAGTAAACGAATTCGATTGGCTCAGAAATTCAAAACTCCGATGTTGTTATGACTTAATTATCGGGTCATCCTGAAGCCTATGAAAATTGGGTGATGACAATTTCGATCCAGGAGCATCTAACTCTGAGTAATTTCACTTCTTCTACAAGAAAAAATCAGAAGATCAGTCTCCTCCTCAAGCTTAGGATCAGATCCACAGGCATTATATTCCAAAAATCAGAAGTTTAGATCAAATAGATCTACACAGTCAGATTATCCTGACAAAAGGAGCAACAAGCAGTCTGGGTCGCATTTTCACTCTGGGTCGAATTCTGGCTCAGGTTCGCATTTTAAGTTTGGGTCGAATTTTGACTTAGGGTCGAATTCGAACACTTTATCCTACCAATCAAAGCAGAATCTATTCTGCAAACTGTAAGAGAATTGGCCATCTTATCAAGGATTGCAGAACGTTAAAATTCAACAATGAGAAGAAGTAGCAGTTCCAAAATAAACAAATTCTACTTCAGCCAACTTTTCAATCTAGCAACAAAATGAAAATGAAACAACCTTCTTGACCAAGGTCGGAGAAAATCAAGATATTGATTCCTAGTACCTAGACTCGAGAGCAACTCAACATATGACTCACCACAAGGACTAGTTCAAGGACTATCAATCATACACCCACTCTCAAATTGTAAAATTTGGTAATAACTCAAAACATACTATTGAGGTTGAAGGAACAGTCAGGGTCGAATTTCAGAGGGGTGAAGTCAAGTTGTTGACCAATGTTCTCCACGTTCCAAATCTGACCAAAAAAGTGGAATTCGACACACAAAGTTGCACAATTCTTGATAAGTCCCAGAAAGTTTTAGCTTTCGGGAGAAGAAGTGGCAATCTTTACAACATCAGCCACTACAATTCTTCTAATTGTCAAGTTCTTTACACTTCCACTTCTGAATCAGCTGATATGCCTTTGCATTTTAGATTAGGCCATCACAATTGTAATAGTATTCAACCAATGTCCAAATAAAATTCAGAATAAGACTAGTCTCTAATTAGCAAAGCCGAACCTTCATGCAAAAGTTGTATAATCAACAAGCATGCTAGAAGTCCTACAATTTTCGATACAGTCCATACTTTTGGAAATTTGCTAGATCTTGTACACATGGACATTTGTGGCCCTATGCATACTATTTCCATAGGGGGAGCTATCTACTTATTGACTTTTATTAATGACTTCTCTCGAGGGACTGCAACTTATTTCTTGAATGAAAAATCCGATACCTTCAGATACTTCATGCAATTTAAGACATTAGTAAAAAATTCAAACCAGAGAAGAATAAAAGCTCTATGCTCTGATGGAGGGGGGGGGTATTTATCTCCACCGAGTTCAAAGTCTTTTGCAAGGCCAAAGGAATACAACTACAAATTAGCTACTCAACTCAGTCCAAATGTGTAGCTCAAACAAAGAATCAGACACTCATTTCTAGTGCCAAGAGCATGCTGGCCCATCCTCTCTTCCAAAGAAATTCTGGGCAAAAGCTATTACTATAAGAGCCTACTAACAAAATCGATCCATCAACAAAGCCCTGAATGGCAAGACACCTTATGAGGTGTGGACAGGATCGAAGCCATCACTCACAAATATTAGAGTGTTTGGATACAAAGCTTTCAATCAGATCTCTGCTGATCAACAAAATAATCTGAACAAAGGTTTGAACAACAACAGACTAATTTTTACTGGCTACTCTCCAGATCAGAAGGCATACAAGCTCTACAATCTGGACACTCAAAAAGTATTCATGAACAGGAATCTCACTTTACCAATTTTTTGACCACAAAGAGAAGGCTGCACAAAATTCCGCGAACCAGGGTTGAACAGTCAATTTTCGAATCCAGGGTCTCGGAACAGCCAAAAATCGATACTAACTCAAAAAATGAGTTAGAATATCAACATATCAAATCACATCATCAGTCGAATTTCAACCTAGAAGGACAAATTGATCCAAACAGTCTCCATCTCTATTTAGAGATGATCCAGCTTGTTACTTTGTGCAAAAATCAAGTACAAATTCTGAGGCAAATTCATCTAATGATGTTAACCATTGCAAAGCAACAATGGACAACAAATCAGCATTACTTAACGAAAAAGGTTTCTATCCAAACTCGATAGCCTCGAATTTTTATTTCAAGTCTGTATTGGATTTCTTCATCAACTCCACTCGTTATGTAGATGATATTCTACTATTCAGTATCAATTTGAGTTTGATGAATGATCTAAAATGCAAGTTAGCACTGGAGTTAAAAAGGTCTGATAAAGTTCCAGCCAACTACTGTCATGGAGTACAAAAATCGACCCAAAAAGACAAACCTGATGGCAGTAGATTCTTTCACAATGGCTCTGACAAAAGAGAACAAGCTCAGATTCAACGACAAGTTAAATCTAAAGATCAAAATTTTTTAGGATCCATACTAAGGGAGAGTGTTGGAATTTGATGCTCAGTCTCAAATCCATTTGTTAATGAGCATCCTGAAAACTTTACAAAACCTAAAAATAGAAGGCTCGAGTTTTTTCCTTAGCAGGAAAATTTTGAGTCGGATCGGTTCGAAATTTTTTCGAACCTTCACTAAATTATCCGAGTGCCTTCGAACATGTTCAGTTGGGATTGGGTCTATTTTTTTGACCCCGAGAAACTCGACCCACATCATATTTTTTGAACCAGTACATATTTTTCAATCCTTTGTATAAAATCTGAACCTACGTAATTTTCGAACACTGTTGGCGGTCAAAAATCTAACCCAATGCCTTCACGTTGGAAGTCCGCCTACATTGTACATTCTGAGGCGGTTGTAGTTAATACAAATGATAGCATTCAATACGAGTTAGTTGTAGATATTTTCAGTATATCTAATCCTAGAATCTTCATCAGAAAATTTCTTTTGATATATACTTCTTCAATTCTGATAATTATCGGATATCTAAAACATCTGATAATTGTATCTATCATTTCATTCAAATTGTTCCATTGCATGTGTTATCACACACAATGATCAAAGTTATCATCTGTAGCCAGTGTTATCACACTCAACTAGCTGAAGTAGTAACTTCAAGCGATTGTACTCAGTTGTTGATATTAATCAAAGTACATTTTGTCCCACTATAGTTGTTGTTCCATTGGGCATTTTCTAATTCCTTCATTTGAACCATTTTGCTGCTAACTATTTCATTTCTGATTAATTCATCTAGCTCGTTCCCAGCTTTCGCACAACCCACTAATTTCCAACAGTCATGACAATCTCTAGCACACCTTTGTTCTATGGTATTGTGTCCACTTCATTTGTTCTTCTTTGTCATGTATTAAAATCAGCTTTTCATTTTCTAGTACCACAAAAGGCTTAGATGTCATAGCATGGGCTACTGTATCATGTGAATCATTTACAACCATTCGACTTTCTCATGTAAAACAAATCGTATAGTCTATGTGATAGTGTAAGCAGTAGAAGGCTAAAGGTGCTAATCATGGTATGGAACATCGTTAAGGCTGGAAGCTGGATCCCACTTGTTGTCTAGTCACGGGCTCTGGGCATGGAGGGTGGAGTTGAATTGGTTCCGATGGTCGTGAGCGTTCAATTTCTTGTGGTGACCAACATCGTGAGGTTTTTGATTAGTGTGTTAATAACACCTAGTCCCCACACATGCTAAATGGACATGATACAAAGCATAAAGTACTACTGATTTATTTATACCACCATGAAATCTACAAGGAGGAATACACTATAGTTGCTTGAACACCCCTCAATAACATCTAACACCTTACATTTTCAAAGGTTCAGCTTGACCAAGTTTTTGAAGATGATGTTCTAAGCATGTTACCTTTCTGAAGGGAATAATAAGATGACCATTGTAAATTTCAAGAAGTCATCTACTAGAGGAGAAGTCTAATCATGGTGTATGTTGGGACCCAAAAAAATGTATAATTAAACTCTAGAGGATATCTATACATCTCAAAATCTCATTTGTTTCCAGATTTGATGCTACTTAGACCAACTCATTACTAGATTTTTTTTAGTGTTTGGCATGTCATGTTACTAAGTAGATTTTTTTTGCAGGGGCTTGAACCGAATGATGTTTTGTTACATTGCAAATAATTTGTGATGGTATATGTGACCAATTTGAATGTGACTTAATAAGTAGCTCGCAAAATATTTAATGACATGAAACCTTAATGGAAATGAGATCAACATGTGGTTCTCCGTAGTTTGTTGATTTGGATATGAGCAAAACCTAAGCACACAAAAGTGTGAGATTGAGTTTCATCAACTATGTCATTGGCATTTGAGGCCCTTTCCTCCTCCTTGGAACGAAAAAAATGGGATATATAGTGTACATTCTTTATGACTATTAGAAAACACAACATGTCATGATTTGCATATGCAAGTACAAGACCTTGTCTCAAGCTTGAACTAGTTTGTTCATATCTTACTCTAAAGGACCGTGAATTTTTATTCTTCTAGTGCTTGCTCTAATTAATTTATGTCTTTTCTCCAAAATTCTCACACCACTATATCTCATACTAGGGAGTTCACTAGTATGTAAGTATAGCATGCGAGTTGAGTGCAAAGTCATTATATTCGAGAATGCATAGAAAAATTCACTCACTCCATGGTATTCCATTTTTATTTGAAAACTAGTTATCAAATTTGGAATGCATACTTATAAATCAAGGTATGTAACTGAAGATCAAATCACATGCCTATGGATAGATGTGTTGTACTTGATTTCTAGAAAGTGAATGGTTCAAGGTCTCGTTATGATACATGGATCAAGAATTATCTCACAAAAGTGCCAATGCCTCGATAATATATCGAAATTTGATGTTGAGAATTTTTTTTTTACCATAAATTTTTGGTGGCATTTATCTAATGACTATATGTATTATGTGTCATGTGCCAAATGTTACATACTCTAGCCATCATCCACTATCACTTTAAACTAATTGTGGGAGCTAGAATACAAGGCCTAAAGGGCATTTCAATGGAGATCAGGAGAACTAAGGAAAATAGTACCTTATATATATGTAAATATCAATTTTGTGCAATTAATGGCCCAAGCATGGCATCCTACGCGTATAAGCCTATCTTGAAGAGCTATTAGTAGGTAAGTTGTGTTAGGCCCCAAGTATGGCACCCTGTGTGCATAAGTCCAACTTGTGGTGCCATTAGTCACTAGGGGGCAGGAAACCAATTTTTGCAAGTCTCAAGGTTTAAACTTAGACTTAAAAAAGAACTTGCATTCTATATTGAGACTTGAAATTCCTAGTCCCATAAGTAATTGTGGAAAGGACACTCCACGAGCTTCTATAAAGAAAAGCCCTTTCTATATAATTTCTATCCTTAATGCAAGAGAGCTAAGTGCTACCATTTTGGGTCCACTTGTGCTAATTTTGGTGTGTGGCTAATTATAGTGTGCCTTTATGCTCATTGCTTTTGTTTCTAAGTTCTTGCTATTTTAGCCCATATTAGCATATGTGCTTAATCATTGTGTGTTTCTAATTTAGTGGAGCTTTTTAGAGAGTTTGTGGAAGAGTGTATGAGTGAGTAGAGAGGTAAGAGAGAGAGAGAGAGAGAGAGAGAGGAGAATGTGTGGAAGAGTGTTTTAGAGTTAGTGTGGTTTTGGTTTTAAAGTTAGTACTATTTGGTTTTAGTTGTTTTTTCAAGGCATCTTGCTTGCAACTAGAAGTAGTGTTAACCCTTTTGTTTTGCATGCATCTTCAAGGCTCCTAGGTTCGAGCCCTACTTCCCGTGCTACAAACGACTTAGGAGAAGGTGGAAGCCTTCTACTTCTTGACAACATTGGCGCTGTTGTCAAGGAGCCAAATGCTTGCTAACTTTTGTTGTTTTCCATTTTTTTCTACTTGCTTTGTTGTAGGGACTGGTCACTAGTTTTAAGTGGTTACTTTGCAAACTTTTTTATGATTGTTATGCTTGTGGTTTGGTAGTTGTGATCAATTTGTTATTATGAAAAATAACTATTAAATTAAGTACTCAAATTCAAAATTTTAGAACATTATAATGTTTGAATTTTTTTTAAAATGCAATATATAATATCTTCATGTGATTTTAAAAGCTTGTTAAAAAATTTATCTTAATATCTTGGCATGTAAAAAAATGAATCAAGTGCAAAATTAAAAAATATTTGTCTAACAAAATAATATGAATAAGTAGTAAGTTACTTAAAAGATGATTCAAGTGCAAAATTTGAAATAGTTGTCTAACTAACCAATTTGAATAAATAGTAAACTTAAACAACACAAAGACATCAATTTCCAAAAATAATCATCTTTAGTAAAATTACTCATCTTTTTTTAGAAGATAAAAGTATTCACTGTATAAAACATTGTGAGACATATTTGTACATTGTAGTCAAAAACTTTTGACCAAATCATTTGGGTTGGGACTAGCAGCCCTTATAGGATTTTGATATACTTGAACAGTAGACTGGTCCTGTGTAATGACGTCTAGTGCAACAATGTAAGTTTGTTCAACCACCTCTGCTAGGTCACCTTCATCACCTACAATGCCACTAGAAGGTGGTTGGGGCTCTTTACAAAGTGGAGCAACACTATCTTCAGAGGGGCCTAGTTTAACCACTTCTTGAAACTCGTCCGGAAAAACTGAAACTCCCATTAATCTCATTTTAATAAAACTTACCGAACTCTTATCTAGCTCTACAATAGCCACATGTCTGCCTTTTTGGATAGCACATGCACTGGGTGTCCCGCTACCACTAAACAAATCCAAAATCCAGTCAGCTGGATGAGAAAACATGTCTATCAATTTATTTACAAGTTGTTGTGGCTTTTAGTATGGAGAAGCCATAGAACCAATCATGGGATTTTTTAATTTTTTTTTTCATGGCAGGAAATTTGAAATTGTTTCCAAAATCAATAATTCTTGTAGTGTTGTAGTGTAGCATTGACCTCTTTCCATCGGTTGAAAAATAGCCGATAGGGAGATATTCAATCTCATTACAAAGTCGAGCTCCACTAGAATTTCTTACATTTGGCTTATACCTGCAATTAATAAGGAAAAAAATGATTAAGAAATGCTCAATTCAATTGGTAGAAAATATTCAAAGCAGAGAAACAGATTATTGTGCTCTGGCAAAAGTAAACCAATTACTTACCAAATTGCATTCTCAATGCCTGCATTGCAAACTTCAAAAAGTGCTTTGTGCACGCCAACTTGTTGCCAACTGGAGTGGAATACCACTATCCTCCAAGGTGGATTTCAGACCATTCAAGATCCAATCCATGTTCCTGATCTTTGGTTACAAAGAGGAGCAAACCAACAATCCTACAAATGTAGAAAAATTAGCATCTACATACAACAGAGCTCACCATAGTCAGATCTGACCCATATGGACCTACAAAAATCTCTGCGAGAGTTACTTGTGAAAATTCAGTAAAAAAAAAAAACTCTGTGAGAGTTCAGGCAATCTGAATCTAAGGAACTCTCACATGCCATCAAGATCACCATACCAACTCTTGCAGACAGCAAAAATGGAATCAGAACAATGAAATTGACCTGCCTATATGGTCAGATCTTGAAAATCCAGAATCGAACAAGTTGTGCAAGAGTTTCCTCCTTGAGAGAGTTCAACCCTCATAGAGCCTGCAGGAACCTTCGCAGCATAGGGCAGCCAAAACACCTTATGAACTCTCGCAGACTTCTTTGGGGCCATCCCCGTCATACCACAACATACCTAGCCCTTACCTCATCTGTGTAAGCCCTTTACCAATCCTCATCATCATGGCATCCTCTTCTAACCCCAACACAACCATCCAGCCCTTCCAATGAGACCGATCCTAAACTAATTTTTAAGTGTGAAATCCCTGCTAACACCCATGCTTGGGATCTTCCCATGGAGTCTCAGATCACATCATGCGTTCAAATCATTGTCCCTCTCCTCCAAGCAATGGGCATACACCCAACGCTATTTACAAGTGCCATTAAAATGGACTTCATCCTCATGGCCTTTGCCAAATGGGATGTGGACAAACACCCCTTTTACATTGAATACCAAGGTATCATGCACCTTGTGCGTGTGAATACCCACTCCTTGGCTACCATAGAAATTATTTCCGGTGATAGATCCAAGCCAACCCACCACCGTGCTCCTAAACTCATCAAAACCTACCTGACACCTCCTAGTCCTGAAACCATTCTACACACTAACAATTGTTATTTGATAGAGGCTATCAACAACCCCCACCCCACCATCCAAGGTGCCGCTCATCTATTGAGCAATTTCCTAGTTGTGTCAAGTTTGCGAAAGGATCACATTTAGTCCAATCTCCTTAGCCAAATTGTGGAATCCTATAATGAGTTCCTAGCCCCTCAGTTGTGCCCTATGATCGGCATGCCTTCATTATCAACGAGTTGAAACATGCCATCAAACCCAACGTGCGCGACCACATTGCCACAGGACCACTTCTCTGTGCCTCACTGCTACCCTCCTTGAATAGAAGGTTTGGGATTTCCAACATATAAACTTTCTTTCCACCTCTGTTGCATCCACCAGTCTTGTTCCCCCTACCAGTACAACTATCAGTACCCGTGCTGCTTCAACTAACTCACCGGCCAGCAAAACGTATGTGTGGCACTACCTCATCCTCCGCAAGCCCTCCTACCACATTCTTCACACTCCATCACGATCACATCTTCCATCCCCCATGTTTCTCTTATCGCTTCTATTTCCACTCCTCTCCTCATCATTAACCCTCAAGATTCCCAGTTATCACCCGACATGCTCTCCTGGCTCAACATGCATAACATCATGCCTCTATCATGTCCTTCCATCCTTGACACCACTCTTCAATTTCCCACAGTTCCTCTTGTACCTACCTTCGAACAACGCATTCTACCACCTCCCACACTTTCGCCACTCCACTCATCCCACCATCCGCTTCATCAAATCTGATTGCCGAGTCCGACAAACCGTTGGGTACACCAGAAGACCTAGTAGAGAAATCAAAGCTCATGGAAGATGACGACGACGATGTGCAAGTTGTACGGATAGCACCACGTCAAGCCCTAGCAAGCAATTACCTACCAGCAGGGCCTACGGATGCCATGATGGCATACCAGGTCTACCTATATCCAAGATCTGGTAGCAACCAAACACTCATTGGACGGCCGTTTAGTGGATTTGGCCACCAACAACACAAAGTTGTGAGCAGAAATCACCAGCTCCAGCAAGACATGCAGGTGGTCGTACAACATGAGCAGGCGAAAAAAGATAAGGTGCTGAAGCTGCAACAACATGAAGAAGACCTCCAATGATATATCCAGAGCCTCTTCAAATCAGCCACGGATGCCTCCGCACGGGTCCAAGAACTTCAACAGGAAGCAGAGCAATGAGTAGCCCTACTCCAGGCCCAGCTCCTAGTATTCAAAACAGATAATCAACGTCTGGGAGCAGAGGTACAGGCCCTACAATAGGAGACGGCCAATTGGTTAGCCCATCCCATTCTTGCCAATCGTCCTCTCACTCAACCTAAGATGGATTTTCTCACAAAGCAAATGGAAGTCTACAGTTGACGCTTGATGGCTACCAAGCCGAATTCGACAGATATCGCACAAGCGCCATCCAAGAACGTGACACAAGCAAAGGCACTCTTAAGGCCTATCAACGGCCAATGGAACAACAACCACAACAAGCCCCAGTGGTAATTCCCCGCCACCTATATTTGAAGCTACACAAGCCAGTTTGGGACAAGACAAAGGAAAGAGCGCAGCAGAATCCAAGTTCCAAGATCAAGGCCCAACTGATGGACAACAGTCAAGGAGCAGATCAGAGCCAAGGCCAAGAAGAGCAACAAGTCTCCACATCTCACGACTCTTGAAGCATTTTTGCCAGCCGAGCCTTCCGCAAACCAAAGACGGTGGAGAATGAAATCAATGCGCATCTAGTCCAATACCCATATGAATCCTCACGAGGCAGTTGACAATTATCGTTCTCAATAAAGGACATCAAAGGCAATGAATTGGCCTACCTTCTAGCATTGGGACCCCAACCTGAACGGTGACAACGGACCTTTGAAAAAGATCCAAAGGCCCTCAAGGCCTATGTGGCCTGCCTCCGCCAGCTACGCACCAACCTGCCCTTCATCCCCTATGCACGACGATCAAAATGGGCTGATTATGGTACACCTTTGGACTAGATTACCTTAAGGACAATCAACTGGCCAAAGATTCACTCAAAGCATGGATGGGGCATAAATGTAGATGCCAAAAGGGCTCTTGTCAAATTTTCTAAATCTTATCTCACATCCCTTGATTCTCTAGTCCGCGCGACTACTGAATTTTTTATGGGTGTCTCCACCAAATGGGATGACCACTTGCCACCAATCTTTTTCGATTCTAACACAACCATGACATCCAAAAAAGTTGAAGACCAACTACCAATGGCTTGAGTGTATAATAGAGTGGCATTATTAGGCCACCCTTGGACCAGTCAATTTCAAATGT